>SJYT01014246.1:281995-343842 GCA_006410635.1 Cephalophus harveyi
GGCCCGCCCCCTGCCTCCCGGGCCCGCCCCGACACGCCCCCACGCCGCCGACCCCGCCCACGGCGGCCCCGCCCACGCCGCCGCCGCCGGATTGATACATCCCCATTGACGTCCTTTTGACGCCAGAGCGACGCGCGGCCGAGCGCCAGGCGGAGGGAGAGCGGGAGATCGGGCGGTTGCCAAGAGACTGGCGGCTCTGACGCGCGCGCTGATGAGGCCGTCGCCATGGCGACCGTTGGGCGGTGACGTCAGGGGCCCCAGCCGCCTGAGGCCCGCCCGCGAGCGCCGGCGCTCCCGCCGGCGCGCGACCCCTACCGGATGCCTAGGGCGCTGCGGGAGGCTTAACCGTTTCGTCCCCGAGGAGAGGCTGCCCTTCCTCGCACGGGTGCACAGCCGCCTTCGCGCTGGTCCCCCTCTTCTCGCCTCCTCCCAGCAGGCTTGGTTCTAGCGCTGTTCTGAAACTCCTTAAGTGCAGCACAGTTGCGGCTGCGTCCTCTGCAGACCCCTACTCCCGGGTCCTCATTATCGGGGTGCGGGTTTCATGTGTCCCCCAGTTTCCTTCGGAAGTGCTCAGCCTTGGAGCCGCGGGAAGTACCAGGTGAGGCCCGGGAAACCTCACAGACGCGCAGAATGTGGCCATACGGGGTGCAGGTTAACAGCAGGCCAGGTCTCACCCCCCAAATTGGTCACCTGGCTCCAGGGAGGAGCCGCCACCCACCAGGGACCCTTCTGAGCGTGGCAGGTACGGACATGCAAGACATGGGCGTCCCACTTCGACTGCTCTTGCTCTGTACTGAAACGTCAACACTGGAAACCGGCCAGCATCTCTGTAACCTACACCAGGGGCCTGGGGGCTGCCCAAGTGCGGTGAGCCCCAGGGGAGTGGTTCAGCCCACCTGGCCCATTCGCCTCCAATCTGAGGTCAGAAGCCTGCTGATGACTGGAGGCAGCCCTTTGCTAGGCTGAAGAAGCCTAGCAGGCTGGAGAGAAGAGGAACCCCCAGTGAGCTGATTTCTGGGCTGACCTGGGGTCTAGGTGGGAATGGACCCCACTCCTGAAGGACCAGCGTATTGAGAAATCCAGTTAGCAGCACCTTAAATAAAGGCCAGTTTCCCTGGTGGCTCAGATGGTAAAGAATCCGCCTGCAATACAGAAGACCTGGGTTTGATCCCGGAGTAGGGAAGACCCCCTGGAGAAGGGAATGGCAACCACTCTAGAGTTCTTGCCTGGAGAATTCCGTGGACAGAGGGGCCGGAGGGCTGCAGTGCATGGAGTCCTGAAGAGTCAGACATGGTGGAGTGAGTAACACTTCACTTTCTTTTGACTCAGACCAGGTGCTTTGTATGCAGATGACAAAAGGGCCCTGTACCTTGGGGGCAGGGGTGTGGGTGGGAGGGAGAGCCCCTCCAAAAGGGCCAACAGGAGGGTCAACAGTGAGCAAGGACTTCATCCCTGGCGAGGCTGGACACTGCAGGCCCCTTGGCCTTGGTTACTTTTGTCTGCTGCCGGGTCCACCATGCTGTCTCCTTGAGCTTCGGTGGGGGAGCGGGCAGGGACCTGTGCCCTCAGGACAGAGGCCAAGGCAGAAGGGACAAAGCGTGAAAATGGCAGCAGGTGACAATTTCCATTGGCGTCACTGCTCAATGCATGTTCCTTTACACCTCTGCAGAGAAGACACTAAGGGAAGACACAGCATATGGCAAGTACTATTTATTAAATATTAGGAAGGCAGATGGAAGGCAGAAGGATCTGCCTGCAATGCAGGAGACCCGGGTTCAATCTCTGGGTCAGGAAGATCCCCTGGAGAAGGGCGTGGCTACCTACTCCAGTATTCTTGCCTGGGAAATCCTATGGACAGAAGAGCTTGGCAGACTACAGTCCGCGGAGTCACAAAGAGTCGGACACGACTGAGCGACTCAGCACAGCACCCAGCCTGCAATCGTTTTCCTTGTGTTCAAGTATGACTTCAGAGGAGAGGGTGGGGAGCAAGAGGTAAGCGAAATGGATACAGGGCTTGGACACCTTTTGGGGAGGTTTCGGTGCTGGCCAGCTGCCCGGTGAGGGTGTCTCATGGAATCGGTGTGCTTTTCTAGTGCCCAGTCACAGGCTGGGGCTAACATGTGCCATCACCCCTCTCCCTGGACACAGTTTGTGGCTTTAGTTTGTCTTGAAAGGCCTTTCAAGGCCATTAATAGTCTCAGAGTTTTTCTTAGTCTTTCAAAATGCCCTCATCCCAGGTTTATCCATAGAGAATTCGGAGGAATATTCTTCCTTCCAGCGGAGTAGTTTACAACCGTGAGTTATTTACAAAGTAGTTTCCTCTCCTTCTCGGGGGTCCGGCACCCTGCTCCAGATCTTGGATGCAGAGGCCCATCAGCACAAATTCACAGGCTGCCGGGAGGATCCCAACATCTCTCTGCCTGCATTGTCCGTAGAGCCGGCTCGCCGCCCAAGGGGCTGAGGGATGGCCACCCCATGTTGGGCTGCCAGATGGTGGGACCCTCTGGAAGGGCTGGGGGCGAGATCAAGTGAGCCTGGGTCCAGGGACCTTCTCTGGGGAGGCAGCTTTCAGCTCTTTTGGCTGCAGTTTCTTTCCGGCGCAGACAAAAGTGCTTCCCAACAGCCAGGTGTTTGCTAATGTCGGTGACCTTTCCAAAGACTCCGGCCAGATCTGGGGCCTGGTAGGTGAGAAGGCAGAGGAGCCATCTGTGCGCTGGATGTCACTGGGACGAGCTCGAGGAATGCTCTTGCGTCACAGAACGAGGGACAGCAGGTGAGTGTCTGCACGTCCCTGGTGTCTTCTCTCTGCATCTCATTCTCCTAGGAAGAGAGGAGCTCAAGATGTCCATGTCTATGCCTGTATATAGATAGACATAGATAATATAGGCATAGACATAGATACAGGTATAGATAATAGATGTAGATACGTCATTGCAGAGTTGGGAGAAACAAAGTCAGATTTCTTTTCCATTTGGAGTTTCTTAAGCCTGTCTTATGATGGTAGTGTTTCTGGAATTGGTCTTCCTGTTTCTTGCTCTTGAGCCTGCAGACCCTGTAACAGGAAGTGGGTCTCTTTAGCATTCACACGTTCCTGGCCAGACACCCCAAGGCGCTGAACATGAGCAAGATGTGAAATTCTCAAAATAAATCAATACACTCTGAGAGCTGGGCCTGGAGGCAGCATTTACACACAGCAGGGTGTGCCCCGCCTGCCCCAGTAAGGCGTCCTAAACCTGCTCCCCTCTGACTAAAGGCAGGGGAACAGCCACACCCATCTCCAGATGGCTTTCCCCTGGTCACCCTGAGTAAGACAAAGCTTTCTTTTTTTCCAATTTTTAAAGTCTTTATTGAATTTGTTACAGTATTGCTTCTGTTTTATGTTTTGCTTTTTTGGCCACAGGGACCTCAGCTCCCTGCTCAGGGCTGGAACCCACACCCTCTGCATTGGAAGGCAAAGCCTTAACCCCTGGACCACCAGGGAAGACCCCACTTTTCTTTCTTGACACCCTCCTCCTAGGGACTCAAAGCCTCCCGGCTTTGCTTCATCTGGTTTCGTGTGGTTTATCAAAGGCACCAGTCCTGTGATTTCAGAATAAGATCAGCCACCAGCAGCATCCTTGGGCCTCGGGCAGCCCTGGTCCCTTCTGCTGCCTTCTGTGCTTGCAGAGCTTGACACAAACACACTAATAGCCGTGCGTGCACTTCGTCTGGGAATCATAATCTCTGACCTGGCATCCAGCAGACAGGAGGAGAGCCCAGATCTTCACAGGCTAACTCAGGAGCTTGGCTGAACCTGCCAGCCGGCACCACCAAGTGGGCCAACCGTCCATGGCTCCCCCTGCTACGGGTGGGACCCATTTGTTCTGTGACTGCTGTGTGATGGCTCCGTTTCTCAGACCAGGCTCTCCGCAGGCAGAAAGAGATGGAATATCCGGCCTGGGGATGTCAGGCCCAGGCTGGGGGTCCTTGGGGCTCTGGCGAGGCAGCCATGGACAGGCAGAGCAGCTTCCCAGCTCTCTGGGGTTCATACCCACATGGGCAGGAGCTTCCTGTTGGTCCCACAACCCCAAGTTCTAGGCTCTCTCCTCCTGTCTCTGATCCTGTCACCACTGAGGCACTGGGCACAGCTAATGGGGTGGCCATGGTGACATTGACAGGCCAGGGGGTGTCTATCTCCCTGACCTGTGTTCTGAAGACAGTTTTCGTAAGGAAACTGGAGGTGGGGCTGCAGAGGGGCGAGGTGAGCACCAGTGAGTCAGCAAAGGCCCGGATTGAGGCATCACATTTACTGGGTTCTTGTTAAGAAAAGCCCCATCAGTGGACTTCCCTGATGGCCCAGTGGTTAAGAGTTGGCCTTCCAGTGCAGAGGATGTGGGTTCAATCCCTGGTCGGGGAACTAAATCCCACAGTACCCTGGGGCAGCTAAGCCTGCAGTCCACAACTACAGACAGGTGAGTACCAGCAAGGAAGACCTCAGTTCAGTTGCTCTGTCGTGTCTGACTCTTTGTGACCCCACAGACTGCAGCACGCGAGGCTTCCCTGTCCATCACCCGCTCCCAGAGCTTGCTCAAACTCATGTCTATCTCGTTGGTGATGCCATCCAACCATCTCATCTTCTGTGGTCCCCTTCTCCTCTCACCTTCAATCTTTCCCAGCATCAGGGTCTTTTCCAGTGACTCAGTTCTTCCCATCAGGTGGCCAAAGTATTGGAGTTTCATCTTCAGCATCAGTCCTTCCAATGAATACCCAGGACTGATTTCCTTTGGAATGGACTGGTTGGATCTCCTTGCAGTCCAAGAGACTCTCAAGAGTCTTCAACACCACAGTTCAAAAGCATCAATTCTTTAGTGCTCAGCTTTCTTTATAGTCCAACTCTCACATCTATACGTGACTCCTGGAAAAACCATAGCTTTAACTAGACAGACCTTTGTTGGTAAAGTAATGTCTTTGCGTTTTAGTATGCTGTCTAGGTTTGTCATAACTTTTCTGCCAAGAAGCAAGTATCTTTCAATTTCATGGCTGCAGTCACCATCTGCAGTGATTTTGGAGCCCCAAAAAGTAAAGTCTGTCACTATTTCCATTGTTTCCCCATCTATTTGCCACGAAGTGACAAAACCAGATGCCATGATCTTATTTTTCTGAATGTTGAGCTTTATGCCAACTTTTTCACTCTCCTCTTTCACTTTCATCAAGAGGCTCTTTAGTTCTTCTTTGCTTTCTGCTATAAGGGTGGTGTCATCTGCATATCTAAGGTTATTGATATTTCTCACAGTAATCTTGATTCCAGCTTGTGCTTCATCCAGCCTGGCATTTCACATGATGTACTGTGCATACAAGTTAAATAAGCAGGGTGACAATATACAGCCTTGTACTGCTCTCCCGATTTGGAAACAGTCTGTTGTTCCATGTCCAGTTCTAACTGTTGCTTAGACCTAGTACAGCCAAAATAAAGATTAAGAAAAAAGAAAAGTCTCAAGACTCCTGGCGGGGGGTGGTCACTTGTCCTGGCAGCTTCGTGTATAAACCGCTTTCCTTGGGTGGAGGGAAAGGGCCTCCAGAAATGCCAGGGGCTCCACCATTTGACTGGAAGTGGCAGGCAGTCAGGGAAAGGAGTTCTGGCTTCTCCACGCTGCGGAGCGGAAGCCTCTGGGGCACATGGGGGAAAAGGACCAGAAGCCCAGAGTGGGACTGGGTATCAGTCTTCTACATGGGCCACATGGAGCTCCCTGATTCCATCCAAGAGATGTTGGGCTTCTAAGGACTGGTTCTCAGCTCATTATCTCTGGGCCACGCGCTGGATTCAAGCATGGTATACTGGCCTGTGTTACTCTTCACTCGTTCCTCAAATCTATGAATTCTACTCTCTGCAAGCACCATGCTAGGCTGGCGAGCATGGGTGAGCTCTGTGACAGACCAGTAGGGACAGTGGGAAGGGAAGGGCCAAGTCAGAGAGAGAAGAGATGGCCCGGCATGCCAGGGCCAAGGAGTCACCCTCCACATCCACCCCAGCTTGTGAAGCACCTGCCGGTGGCCGCGCACTGTCTGGGGCTGTGAGCACAGTGGGAGGAGAACAGATGAGATGCTTCACCTGAGGGCCGCCCGCCAGATCAGGAGGAGGACAAGAAAGACAGGATGGTGCATACAGTGCTTTCAGGAGACAGCCGCTGGAGGAGGGAAAGAGTCAGAGTGACGGCAGAGTGGAAGAGCGTGCAGAGAGTGGCCACACTCCAGGGGCTCCTTCCGTTTCCGTCTTTAGAGAAGACAGAGCGTGTGGACACAAGGGTGGGAGGACAGAGGACCAGCTGAGGGGGCAGGAGATGGCAGAGGAGATCTGGACCAGCTCCAAGATGGAAAGGTAAAACAGCGGACATGCTGGCATCGTCAAAGGTCCATTCAGAAGCAATCACCCGAACAGTTGTGTGGTTTTTCTCTGAAGTTGCTTGGATGAGGATGGGTGTGGCATAAGTGGGTATCTGGGCTTAACTGGGATTGGGTATTGCCAGGCAGGGATGAGGAGGAGGAAAGAGGTAAGTATGAGGGGGAAAGAGTTGGGATGATGCCTAGCAGTGGGTCCAGTCCGGGGTGTGGCTTCCAAGCTCTGGAGGAGAGAGTGAGGATAGGAAGGAAGCAGGTGGGTGGGGCGGGGGAGAGGGGGGGAATCCCTGCTGACAAGTCCTGATGGCTCTAAGAAATGAAGCCGTTTGCCCATTCTGGACCTTGGGTGAGAAGTAAAGGACCCCCCCATTCCAGGAGCAGGTTCCCAGGGTGAGCCGAAGGAGGGGTAGGCAAGGACAGAATGGCCAGGGCCCTGGCTCTCCCACGGCCTCTAGAAGGATTCTGGTCGGTTTCGGCCGCATCAAGTGGGAACAAGAAAATGCTCTGAGAGCAGACTGGCCTTTTCTTTTTCCTTTTTCTTTTTTTATTTTTCAACTGGTCTTTTCTAATAAAGCCATTTGTTTTTTATAAATATAAAAATAAAAAACTCAGTAAAAATTTAGGAAACATAGAATTACATGAAGACATCAAAAAGCACCAGCAGAGCTGCTGACAGTTTGAAGTTTTTCCACCCAGTCTTTTTATAAAAGTAGTGCCAAGCTCTTTTTGTAGGTGATGTACACCCTGCCCACTTCCCCAGCCCTGTCTAGGAAGTGACTTGCTGAGTCGTTAGACCACCAACAGAATCATGCCTGGAATCCCGTGATGGAGGAGGCTGGACCACTCCCTGCCTAACCTCTCCTTGTCCTCCTGTCTAAGGCTGACCTCTTGGTCACGCCTGACCAGCCTTTCCTCTCACATTCTCCGGGAGACTTGCTTGGAGATGCCGCAGCTGTCAGAGAGGCATGCAGGGTGAAGACTGGATACCTAGCCCAGCCTGCTCAGGACGGAACAGCCCTGGGAGGAGGGTGGTCCCAGGAGGCCAGGAATAGACTCTCAGAAATCAAGGGGCTCCGGATGAGCAGGGGACCCTCAGTCTCAGGCCCCTGCAGCGGGGCTCAGGGGCCATGGAGAATCAAGAGGCCTCCTCCCCCAGTTGCCAAGGTGATATGGAAGCTCTGAGTGCCCAGGGGGACACATGGCTCCCTCCAGGGCTCCACTTCGGGCTTTTTCAGCTTGCTTTCTTTCTGGCCTGGTTTCCGTAGATATTGGTATTGTTGTGTTGTTTGTTTAAAAAGAAAACACACGGACTTACGTCATGAAGAGGCAAAGATGTCATTGGCATCAACTAAAAATGATCATAAACTCGTCCCCAGACTGAGCGCCCATAATGACATCTGACAGGTACAGCGTGACATCCAGTGAATGAGCCGATCGGGGGCAGAGGACATGGACAGGGTGGGATGCAGTCCCGTGGCATTTGCTCACACTCCTCGGTTCCTACTAAACCAGAAAGCAAGTTTGGTGGGGAAAAAAAAGCACAATTTGCATGTATGACAGGGGTCAGTCTCAAGCTCCTCAGAACAGGTGATAGTTTTAAATCAGGCAGAGCCTCTCAGGAGCAGGAAGAAGGTCCAACCAGCCCTGCCTCAGGCCCAGAAATCTCTGGGTCACCCCAAGGCCTTGAAGGAAGTTTCTCACAGATAAACCACAGACCAGAAATCAGCAAGTGCAGTTTCGAGAGTGGGAATCGGCACTGGAACCACCAAAGTCTCAGATCCCCAATTCAGCTGGGTTTGCTTCCGTTTTCTCAGAACAAGCATGCAGGTACATGGGGATGCCACGGGCCACCTCTGGTTACCCTCGGCACCATCTGACAGAGGACATAAGGTGCTCTGTGATGATGTGATATGTGGGGATCATGTAGAATCCTAAAAAATAGAGGAAGGGCTAGAGGCCTAGGTATTGCCAGCCCAGCTCAGCACTGTCTCTGCCCAGACAGAGGGATTCTCAGGCACTCTTAGGGCAAGCCTACCTCTGCCTGGGCCCACAGATATATGCAGAGCTTGAGCTGACTCCATAACACTGGCTGAAGGATCCCTCTTCCCTTGTTGCCCATGGCAACATGCACAGCTGACTCCAGGACCAGTCAGCATCACAGCATCAGGGCAGTGGGGGATCTGGGCTCTGTCAGCTCTGACAATTTTATTTTTTCTATTTACATAAAGGGAATGTCTGTGTCATATTATTTAAAGACATTATTTTTAACATCCAATATTCCATTATGTCTAATATTTATTTCACATTTCCATTTATTTAATATTTCACCTATTTTCAGATGCATTGTTTATACACATTATTGTAAACATCAATCCTGAATATTCATTGAAACAACTGTTGCTGAAGCTGAAGCTCCAATACTTTGGCCACCTGATGAGAAGAGCCGACTCACTGGAAAAGACCCTGCTGCTAGGAAAGATTGAAGGGAGGAGAAGAAGGGAATGACAGAAGATGAGATGGTTGGAGGGCATCACCAACTCAATGGACATGAGTTTGAGCAAACTCCGGGATATGGTGAAGGACAGAGAAGCCTGGTGTGCTGTAGTTCTTGGTGTCAAAAAGAGTTAGACATGACTTAGCAACTGAACAACATCAAATAACATTATTCAGTTCAGTTCAGTCGCTCAGTCGTGTCCGACTCTTTGCGACCCCATGAATCGCAGCACGCCAGGCCTCCCTGTTCATCACCATCTCTCGGAGTTCACTCAGACTCACATCCATCGAGTCAGTGATGCCATCCAGCCATCTCATCCTCGGTCGTCCCCTTCTCCTCCTGCCCCCAATCCCTCCCAGCATCAGAGTCTTTTCCAATGAGTCAACTCTTTGCATGAGGTGGCCAAAGTACTGGAGTTTCAGCCTCAGCATCATTCCTTCCAAAGAAATCCCAGGGCGATCTCCTTCAGAATGGACTGGTTGGATCTCCTTGCAGTCCAAGGGACTCTCAAGAGTCTTCTCCAACACCACACTTCAAAAGCATCAATTCTTCGGCGATCAGCCTTCTTCACAGTCCAACTCTCACATCCATACATGACCACAGGAAAAACCATAGCCTTGACTAGAAGGATGTTGGCAATTTGATCTCTGGTTCCTCTGCCTTTTCTAAAACCAGCTTGAACATCAGGGAGTTCACGGTTCACGTATTGCTGAAGCCTGGCTTGGAGGATTTTGAGCATTACTTTACTAGCATGTGAGATGAGTGCAATTGTGCGGTAGTTGGAGCATTCTTTGGCATTGCCTTTCTTTGGAATTGGAATGAAAACTGACCTTTTCCAGTCCTGTGGCCACTGCCGAGTTTTCCAAATTTGCTGGCAGATTGAGTGCAGCACTTTCACAGCGTCATCTTTCAGGATTTGAAACAGCTCAACTGGGATTCCATCACCTCCACTAGCTTTGTTCGTAGTGATGCTTTCTAAGGCCAACTTGACTTCACATTCCAAGATGTCTGGCTCTAGATTAGTGATCTATTTGGAAAAGATGCTCATAATAATGTTATTATTATGAGCATCTTTTCCAAATCTCTTGATTTTTATGTGAAATGTTTTCTTAGGGTAAATGCTGGGGGCCAGCATGAGGAACTCCGCCCATGGCAAAGGTCATGAGGAAGGAGGCTTGGCATACGCAAAGGCGTGATCAAGCCTCAGGAAACCCCCTGTTCCCGAGCATCTACCCCCCAAACCAGAGTACTTTACAGGGGCTCTCCCCCATAACCATTCCTCTCGGAGAAGGAGTTAACTTGCAGCTCCAGTTAATAAAAATTCCTGGGCGTGACAAGAGTGTTTCAACTTACGAACTCTGAAGTTTATCTAGGCCACGTGTGATTGCTTACAACCCCCCAGCTGTGAGAGGCACGAGATGTTTTAGACTTACTAAAGGCAAATTCTTGTGGGAAGTTAGAAATTATTAGTACAGTGGGTTGGTTAGGAATTATATTGGTAAAGCGTTTTTTTATTTGTTGTGTCAATAATTGCTGCTAATTCCCTGCCCTGGGTGGGACAAGGGTGTCTCAGGTCAAACCTCTCTGCTGACAGACTAGCTTGTGTGACAACCTCTCAACCATAAAACAGCACAGAGAGTTTTGGAGGATTTTGAAAGTCTTAATTAGCATAGGGCTTTTCTCATTATTGAGTCAATCATTGCCACTAGGCCTCCATATCCTTAGGCACCTGGGAATATATTAATCAATGTATTTGGAATATAGAAAAGGAAATATAGTAGTTTTTGATGTTAGCAATATTAGACTTTTTGAGTTAATGAATTCTCTCTTTTGATATAGGTCACTGTACTTTGTTATAAATCACTGTGTCCTTTCTATGTAAAAATGTAACTTTATCACTATCTTAAGACTAAATAGATCTTAAGGGGAGCATTGGTGAAAGGATTTTTATTTGTTGGGCTAATGTTTGCTGCTAAATCTCCATATTCCCTGCCTTTATAATAAATATAACTAGCATATAGGAGAAATAAGTATTAATCTTTAAGATTAATCATGTTAACCTTAGGTTAAGTAAATTCCTTTCTTGATTGTAACTCACTACACCCTCACCCTATAGGAATGCAACTTTATTTGGAGGGTGGTGCCTGATTTAAGGAAAAATCACCCCTGGAAAAATAAGTTTTCTGGTTAACTGACCGGTATCAGAAAGGGCCATAAAATGTCAGCAGACCTCATGGCCAGAAGATGATGTAAAAACCCATAAGACCTTTGTATAATTTTATATGAAGCACATGATTGTGACAAGGGTCAGGTCTGCTGACCCCCGCGTGACTCTGTATTCACCCCTATGTGTAGCAAAAGGTATATAAACAAACCTGAAAAATAAAGAAATCGGATCAGTTTCTGGAAAGACTGATTCCCCCGTGTCATTTCTTTCTTGCTCCCTGTTTTCCTGGGTGAATTCCCATCTGGAGCATGGATGCTATTCCACATAAACCAAGTTATTCAACCTCTTTTTCTCCACTAATTTTCCTACTACACTATCTGTTTCTAATCTCTCTATATATCTGTAATTAAGTTTTTTCCTAGGATGCTGATTCCGTCCCCACCTTCGAATCACCCTGGACCCACCGGGGCTGGACTCCGGCAGGTAAAGCCTTAAAAATGGAATTACCAAATTAGAGAAGATAAATCCTCTGTAGCACTTGAGTGGGACTTAGTAGGAGGCTCAGTGGTGAAGAACCTGCCTGCCAATGCAGGAGATGCAGGTTCAATCTGTGGGTTGAGAAGATCCCCTGGAGAAGGGAATGGCAACCCACTCCAGTATTCTTGCCTGAAGAAACCCAGGATGGCAGAGCCTGGTGGGATACGGTCTATGGGGTTGCAAAACAACAACAAGCCTTGGGTCAGTTTAGTTCAGTCACTCAGTTGTGTCTGACTCTTTGCAACCCCGTGGACTGCTGCACACCAAGCTTCCCTATCTACCACCAAATCCCAGAGCCTGCTCAAACTCATGTCCATCTAGTCGGTGATGCCATCCAACCATCTCATCTTCTGTCGTCCCCTTCTCCTCCCACCTTCGATCTTTCCCAGCATCAGGGTCTTTTCCAAGAAGTCAGTTCTTCTCATCAGGTGGCCAAAGGATCGGAGTTTCAGCTTCAGCATCAGTCCTCCCAATGAATATTCAGGACTGATTTCCTTTAGGATTGACTGGTTGGATCTTCCTGCAGTCCAAGGGACTCTCAAGAGTCTTCTCCAACACCGTAGTTCAAAAGCATCCATTCTTCAGCACTCAGATTTCTTTATGGTCCAACTCTCACATCCATACATGACTACTGGAAAAACCATAGATTTGACTAGTCGGACCTTTGTTGGCAAAGTAATGTCTCTGCTTTTTAGTATGCTGTCTAGGTTTGTCGTAGCTTTTCTTCCAAGGAGTAAGCGTCTTTTAATTTCGTAGCTGCGATTACCATCTGCAGTGATTTTGGAGCCCAAGAAAATAAAGTCTCTCACTGTTTCCATTGTTTCTCCATCTATTTGCCATGAAGTGATGGGACCAGATGTCATGATTTTGTTTTTTGAATGTTGAGTTTTAAGCCAGCTTTCTCACTCTCCTCTTTCACTTTCATCAAGAGGCTCTTTAGTTCTTCTTTGCTTTCTACCATAAGGGTGGTATCATCTGCATATCTGAGGTTATTGATATTTCTCCTGGCAATCTTGATTCCAGGTTGGGCTTCATCCAGCCCAGCATTTCTAATGATGTACTCTGCATGTAAGTTAAATAAGCAGGATGACAATATATCCTTTGATATCAAAAGTATCCTTGACATGCTCCTTTCCCAATTTGGAACCAATCTATCGTTCCATGTCCAGTTCTAACTGTTGCCTCTTGACCTGCATACAGATTTCTCAGGAGGCAGGTAAGGTAAAACTTGGGTACATAAGCCTTGGGTACATGTTGCCAAACTGCTAGGATACTCCTGACTTTAATACTTTTCCTAACATTTAAGAATTTTCATTTATAAACTAACACATTGCAAATCAAGTTTTACTTCAATTAAATAATTGAATAAATAAAAATTCAAATAATTTTTAAAAAATCAGATAAATCAAACCATAAACAATAAATGTTAAGATAACCTGTGTAAAAAAGAGAAAAAGCATGTTGCTCATTGCAAAAGGGGAAATAGTACGTGTCTTAGTTTCCTGGGGCTGCTAATATTAAGTACCACAAATGATGTGGTTTCAAATAGCAAAAGTTCATTCTCCCACAGACTGAAGGCCAGAAGGCTGAGAGCGAGGTATGGGCAGGGCGGCTCCCTCCTAGGCTCTCAGAGAGGCTCCTTCCCGCCCCTTCCAGATCCTATGGGCTCTCAGTAAAGCTTATCATCTCTCTGGCATGTAAACCCATCACTCCATCCCTTTTCCTATGTGTCTCTTCTTCTTACAAGGACACAGATTGCATTAGGGGCCCACCCATTCCAGGATGACCTCATCTCAGCTAATTCAGGCTGCAACGACCCTGATTCCAAATAAGGTGATGTTCTTAGGTGCTGGGGATTAGGGCTTTTAGGGGGCACGCAACGCAAACCACGACAGTGCACCTTTGTTTTAGTGAACGTGTCATCTGAATGTCCTTATTCAGACTGCTTCTAGTTTTCGTGTTTATTGGCCTTTCAGATTTCCTCCACTTGTCAGATCTTCTGTTTCTGTTTGTGGGTCTCGGCCAAGACTCGCTTGGTTGTGAATGACAGAAATGCAACTCAAAGTGCTGAAAGCTAAAAGTGGAAAGTTGATGGTTGACGTCACTGAAGGTTTCAGGGCTCATTAGAGCTCAGGCTGAGCTGGACTCCCGTCCTCATTCAGCGTTTCTCTGCTATACTCTGCACAACAGCATCTCAACGCTACCTCTCCCCTTCCCTCCACCCCCTGTGGCTTTGTTCTCATGCAGTTCATCCCAGTTTGCAGCAGCAATGGCTAACATTTTACCAGCTTAACAATCTGCGGGAAACCGTAAAGTCAGGAGTATCCTAGCAGTTTGGAAACATGTACCCAAGGTTTGTTGCTGTTGTTCACTTGCTAAGTTGTGTCCGACTCTTTGTGGCCCCATGGACTGTAGCCTACCAGGCTCCTCTGTCCATGGAATTTTCCAGGCAAGAATACTAGAGTGGGTAGCCATTCCCTTCTCCAGGGGATCTTCCCAACCCAGGAATCAAACCTGCATCTCCTGCATTGGTCGTGGATTCTTTAGCACTGAAACCCAAGGAGACCCTTCCCTGGCCAGGTATGTGTCAAGTTCCACTCCTGGATGTGAAGCAGAGGTCAGTCACCTCCACTCTCAGGGACTAAGGGTGGGAGCAGGTTGGTTTCTGGCAGCTGTGGTCAGATAGGATAAACACAGGACTCCTTTGGGTAGGCAATGTCAAAATATGTCCCCCAGGAGGGTGAATGCTTTTCTTATTTACTCTGAGAACTCTACATTGTGGGGATATTAGTCCTTTACATCTTTCATGCACATATTTTTCCTATGGGTTCTTTGTGGGTTTTTTTTCCCTTGAAGGCCAAAGGCTGCCACTGGGCTGTGTTCCTGCTCTGGCACCCTTGTGATACGGGATTGTCGTATAATAAAGTCACATCAGAGGGCGTGGTCAGGCCACATTCTCTGGGTGTGATGAGGCCATTGAGCAGAAGAGAAAAGCCTGTGGCTAGTACGTCAGGAAATGACCTGAGAGCTTATCTTCATAGCCCGGACGTCACAGGTGAAGGTAAGCACGGAGACTGCGGCAGCACCTAGCGAAACGGCAGCTGCACCCAGGAAGGGGACCGCGGCTGTGCAGTAACAAAGTGCAGCAGGGCCCTGCCGGGGGTGTGGGCTTCCAGCCTCAGAATGCGATCAGGAATGTGACTTTGAACTTGTTCACCTGGGATGGGGTTATGAACTGCAGGCAGCCAGACCAGGTACCCTGACCCCGCCCCCAGGTAGCCCTGACCCCAGGCTGCACTGCCCACCTGGGAGGAGCTCACAGGTGGGCCCCGGGCCATGTGGGACCCCTCCCAACAAGAGAGGCGCCCGAGACCACAGCCCTGCTCCGCTTTCCCCGCCCCCTCCTTTCTCCTTCCCAAGGGGCAGGCCCTAAAGCACTGGAGAACACTGAGGCTGCCTCTCCCCCTGCACCGCTGGGGGCCCAGGTCACCTCAGTATCTTTCAGCTCAAGGATGACAGCACCATGAGGTTCCTGATAAGAGAGGGCTGCATAGCTCTGGGTCTGGGGGGGACGCCGCTGGTGGGAAGGAGCCTCTGGGGGCCAAGCCTGCGGCAGGGGTGCAGGAGGGCCGTGGGAAGGTCACGGGAGCACCTGTGTCCTCCCCCGTTCGGAAGGCCTCTCTGGAGAGCAAGCCAGGCCCCCAGGGCCACTGCTCAGGGCACGGGCCAGGCTCTGTGTACTGCAGGGAGCCGAGCCCATCCTGACTACAGCCTGTCTCTTATACACATCTCCATATTCCCTCGGCAGATGTGTATAAGAGACAGGGTGTGAGCAATGGGGGGGAAATCACAGTAGATGCATGTGAGCACCCCCCTGCAGACGTGTAGACATTGTGTTAGGGTTCTCAGGAGAAATAGAACTGATAAGTATGTAGAAGGATGGACAGATGAACAGACAGATCTACCACCAGGAATCGGCTTCCACCTGCAGGCTGGGGACCCAGGAGAGCTGGCGGTGCCAGTCAGTCTGAGCACGAGGGCTTGGGAACTGGCAGTCCTGATGTTCTGGGTCCCGCTCTGAGCCAGAGGCAGGAGGATGGGGGGCATCCAGGTTCAGTGTGGGGCAAAGAGCCTAGTCCCCTTCCTCTGTCTCCAGGGGAAGCCTGGCCCCTCCTCAGCTGCTGGCCTCCTGACCCTCCATGCAGAGGCTGTGCCCACACACATACTGACCCCTCCTACTGCCCCTCCAGGGCTGCTTCCAGGGGGTCACCAATTTCTGGTGGGTCCACACTGGACAGGGAGTGGGCAGCTCACCCCCACCATGTGGCTTGTCCTGGGCCTGCACCCCAGGGAGGGAGGGGGCTGGGTGTCACAGAGCAGCAGTGTGGGGTCCTCATGTGTGGAATTTGGGACCACCCCACCTTCCATAATTCTACTGTGTTTAGTACATGTGATTCAGTTTTCTTTCTTTATAGACTTTTCAAATAACCTCACAAATCAGAAAAATGCTCACAACCTTTCATGGTCAATCTGGCCGAGACAGACTCAGCACCTCTCCCTAACAAACACTCATGCTGTCTTGCACCGATGCTCACGCGAACCCCTCCACACACAGGTACACGCACGCACCGCTCCTGCATGCCCCACCTAGCCCCCGCCCCAGCCTCATGCCCCACTTCCCCCGCCAGCCACCTCGTGGCCCGGAGGACAGACATGTTGCCAGTGCACACGCAGCTGAACCCCGTGTAAACATGCCTGTTGCAATTCATGGGGGAGGCTGCCTGTCCAGCCTCCTGGATGTGCTTCCTGCCAGGAAGGCCGTGGACCTGAGGCCCTGTGGCCGGCCCACCACAAGGGCGAGGTCAGCCAGCGTACAGCCATCAGCTGGCTGGCTTGGCCTGCTCAGTCTCCTGGCTGCAGAAAGGGGGCTGGGCCTGGCCCCTCGAAGGATAGGGTCTTGGCCTTGCAGGTCCAGAAGGGCCCTCGGGGAGAACAGCAGGCAGGCCCAGGCCCAGACATGGACACGAGTGCCCAGCAGGGAGACAGTAGGTGACCTCAGCAGGCAGACCAGACCAAGGGGGCAGGTCTGAGGGGCCCAGGCTGGAGGAAGGAGGAGGAATGGGGTCTGAGGAGCCAGTAGGAAGACAGTCAGGGGAGAAGGGGGGCCAGAAGGGCCTCCCCCACGGAGCCCCAACCTGACCGATGCCCGGGACCAACTGTGTCTGCGGCACAAATGGTGACTACAGAGCAGATGCGGCTTCTTTTAAACTGACCCTGAAAGCAGGGGATGGCCGAGCAGCCGCCATATGCGCACCTGCATTTTTCTTGTGTAGAGGACCACGCAGGAGTCAGTGCCTCCGAGGTGGTCCCGGAGAGGAGGTGGAGTGAGGGCAGGGTGTAGGGGCCGCCAGACGGCCAGCATCCCGGAAGGCAACAGGACAGGGTGGCACCCCCTGCCCCGGATGCCCATGTGCAGGGCAGTCACTTAGGCTGAAGGCCAGGTGGCCCCAGCCCCTTGGTCCGTTGTCCAGGCTCCAGCCAATGACCACCTGTTCTTGCAACTTGCGCCGCCTGAGGGGTCTGACACTACTCAGCCTCCCGGGAGCTGCGGCGGCTGCTTCTCCCAGGCCCGCGCAGTTTGTGCTCATTTCACACAGGGACTGGCCCATCTCTGACCTTGTCCCAGGTCTCGAGTTGCTCACCACACCCTCCAGGTTGCCAGCCTTGAACCTGTCAGGAGAACAAGTCCCTGGCTCCAGGGTGACGGCTTGGTGGAGGGGTGGCGGACCAGGGCTCACCCGCCTAGGCTTCGAGGCCGCGCCCTTCCGCCCCTGCCCGAGGGCGTTCTCAGGGCGTGGACAAGCTCCTCTGAAAGCCCAATAGCAAAGTCCCAGCAACAGGGCTGGAGTTGGTGGGTAAACACTGGTGTTCTCGCCCAGAGGCGTGCCAGGTGCCCAGAGGCCACCCCTCGGCAGCCTCTTCCCTCCCCACTCCCGCCCCACTCCCTCACTGGCCTTAGCATGAACAACCTTCACCCAAATCCTTGACCCAGGTCTGCCTTTGGGGGACATGAGTTTGGACCAAGGCGAGGCCCTGAGGCAGCTCAGGGGCGCTGGGTGAGTGAGCCGGCTCGCGGGGTGTAGGCTGGTTCTCCGCTTGGTTGGCTCAGCCAGAGAGGAAACAGCAAGGAAGGCTTACGCAGAGCCGGCCGGTGGGGGCGGGGCAGCTGAGGCACCGGGAGCCCTTTATCCACAGACGCGGCACTGCGTCACAGCAGAGCCTCCTGACGCCCTGGGACCTCACCCTGCGCCCGCTCCTTTCCTTTCTTGGAGGCAAGCCTGAGACTCCCTCCGTATTCAGATGAGCTTGGAAATAACCTCAGCTGCAAGTAAGGGCTGATTTAATCAGGGGAGAGCAGTGGGACCAGTTAGAAGGCTCCCAGTAACGATTTCACCTGCCGGTGAAAGTGGCTCTTGACCTTGTGCATGCTCCATCAAGGGCATCTCTGCCCCTGGGTCCCTGCCTGAGACTCTGCTGGGTGAGCAGAGCCCATTGGGAAAATCCCATCAGCGTGACCATCAGGCTTCCTGGAGACTCACCTTCGGGAACTAATGTCTTTAGAACCCAAATTGAAGTAAGATGCAAGTTACTGAGGAATTCTTATTTTTGCGTAGTGGTTTCCAAAAGGATTCCTAGCCCGTGGGATGTTAATGGTGTTTGTGACTGCAGTATGACTGAGCCCAACCTGCCTGCCGTGGTCCTCGACTAAAAATGGGGGTGGCATGTCACCTCCCACCTCACCAGAGTGCCAGGTGACCATGTTCAAGGAAAGACATTGTTGTGACCACACTAGTGGTCTCAGAGTCCTGGGGCCACCAGAACAAGAAGTACAGGCCAGCAGAAATTTATCATCTCACAATCTTGGGGACAGAAGCCCAGGATGTGCTCAGGGCTGGTCCCTCCCCAGGCTGGGACTTCGGAGAGCTCAGGACTGGAAAGGCCACGGCTACAAGGGGCCTGGGGATTCTGCGGCAGATCAGGAAGCTGGGCTGTGGGGGGGAGCGGGGGGAGGTGCTGCATGGGGCCACACCACCAGTCACGGGGGGCGCAGCTAGCCCAGAGCCCAGTGGGACCGCCTCGGCAAAACCCTTGACGGCCAGCCCAAGGACAGCAATGGCCAACAGGTCTTGTCTGAGTGTCTCTCTGATGCTGCCATCAGCGTTTCAGCTCTGGAGCGGTTTCAGAGAAGAGTGGCCCCCCACCAACGCCATGCCCTCTGACGAAGGGTTTCTGGGTGATGGACAGAGATGCCTGGAAGCTGTCGGTGGTGGCGGGGGGTGTGGGGGGCAGATGCCACTCCTCCCAGTGTCCCCACGTGGCTGTCCTTCCACGCATGTCTGAGTCTTAATCTTCCCTCTCCAAAGGACATGTGTCAGTTTAGATTAGGGTCGCTCAGTGACTTCACTTAACCTTAATCGCCTCTTTAAAGGCTGTATCTCCAAGTACAGCCTGTTCTGTGGAGCTGGGGAGCAGGGCCCCAACACACGAATTTGGGGGGACATATTATTGAAAGGACTGATGCTGAAGCTGAAGCTCCAATACTTTGGAAACCTGACAGGAAGAGCCAACTCATTGGAAAAGACCCTGATTCTGGGAAAGATTGAGGGCAGATGGAGAAGGCGGTAACAGAATGAAATACCTGGTTAGATAGCATCACCAGCTCAATACACAAGAATTTGAGGAAATTCTCAGTGAAGTTCAGTTCAGTCTCTCAGTTCAGTTCAGTCGCTCAGTCATGTCCGACACTGCGACCCCATGAACTGCAGCATGCCAGGTCTCCCTGTCCATCACAAACTCCCAGGGTCCACCCAAACCCATGTCCATCGAGTCAGGGATGCCATCCAACCGTCTTATCCTCTGTCATCGCCTTCTCCTCTGGCCCTCAACCTTTCCCAGCATCAGAGTCTTTTCAAATGAGTCAGCTCTTCACATCAGGTGGCCAAAGTATTGGAATTTCAGCTTCAACATCATCCTTCCAATGAACACCCAGGACTGATCTCCTTTAGGATGGACTGGTTGGATCTTCTTGCAGTCCAAGGGACTGTCAAGTCTTCTCCAACATCACAGTTCAAAAGCATCAATTCCAGCTCAGCTTTCTTTATAGTCCAACTCTCACATCCATACATGACCACTGGAAAAACCACAGCCTTGACTAGACGGACTTTTGTTGACAAAGTAATGTCTTTGCTTTTTAATATGCTATCTAGGTTGGTCATAACTTTCCTTCCAAGGAGTAAGCATCTTTGAATTTCATGGCTGCAGTCACCATCTGCAGTGATTTTGGAGCCCCCCAAAATAAAGTCTGACACTGTTTCCACTGTTTCCCCATCTATTTCCCATGAAGTGATGAAACCAGATGCCATGATCTTCGTTTTCTGAATGTTGAGCTTTAAGCTAACTTTCTTGCTCTCCTCTTTCACTTTCATCAAGAGGTTCTTTAGTTCTTCTTCACTTTCTGCCATAAGGGTGGTGTCATCTGCATATCTGAGGTTATTGATATTTCTCCTGGCAATCTTGATTCCAGCCTGTGCTTCTTCCAGCCCAGCGTTTCACATGATGTACTCTGCATAGAAGTTAAATAAGCAAGGTGACAGTATACAGCCCTGAAGTGAAGTGAAGTGAAGTCGCTCATAGTGTCCCACTCTTTGTGAACCCATGGACTGTAGACTACCAGGCTCCTCCCTCCATGGGATTCTCCAGGCAAGAGTACTGGAGTGGGTTGCCATTTACTTCTCCAGGGGATCTTCCCAACCCATGGATCGAACCCGGATCTCCAGCATTCCAGGCAGATGCTTTAACCTCTGAGCCACCAGGGAAGCCTTGACGTGCTCCTTTTCCTATTTGGAACCAGTCTGTTGTTCCATGTCCAGTTCTAACTGTTGCTTCCTGACCTGCATTCAGGTTTCTCAAGAGGCAGGTCAGGTAGTCTGGTATTCCCATCTTTTTTAGAATTTTCCACAGTTTGTATGATCCACACAGTCAAAGGCTTTAGCATAGTCAATGAAGCAGAAGTAGATGTTTTTCTGGAACTCTCTTGCTATTTTGATGATCCAGTGGATGTTGGCAATTTGATCTCTGGTTCCTCTGCCTTTTCTTGATCCAGCTTGCACATCTGGAAGTTCTCGGCTCAAGTAATGTTGAAGCCTGGTTTGGAGAATTTTGAGCATTACTTTGCTAGCATGTGAGATGAGTGCAATTGTGCGGTAGTTTGAAGATTCTTTGGCATCGCCTTTCTTTGGGATTGGAATGAAAACTGACCTTTTCCAGTCCTGTGGCCACTGCTGAGTTTTCCAAATTTGCTGGCATATCAAGTGCAGCACTTTCACAGCATCATCTTTCAGGATTTGAAACAGCTCAACTGGAATTCCATCACCTCCACTAGCTTTGTTCATAATAATGTTTCCCAAGGCCCACTTGACTTCACATTCCAGGATGTCTGGCTCTAGGTGAGTGATCACACCACTGTGATTATCTGGGTCCTAAAGATCTTTTTTGTACAGTTCTTCTGTGTATTCTTGCCATCTCTTCTTAATATCTTCTGCTTCTGTTAGGTCCATACCATTTCTGTCCTTTATTGTGCCCATCTTTGCATGAAATATTCCCATAGTATTTCTAATTTTCTTGAAGAGATCTCTAGTCTTTCCCATTCTATTGGTTTCCTCTATTTCTTTGCATTGATCACTGAGGAAGGCTTTCTTATCTCTTCTTGCTATTCTTTGGAACTCTGCATTCAGAAGGATATATCTTTCCTTTTCTCCTTTGCCTGTAGCTTCTCTTCTTTTCTCAGCTATTTGTAAGGCCTCCTCAGACCACCATTTTGCCTTTTTGCATTTATTTTTCTTGGCGATGGTCTTGATCACTGCCTCCTGTACGATATCCCGAACCTCTGTCTATAGTTCTTTGGTCATTCTATCATATCTAATCACTTGAATCTGTTTTTCACTTCTACTGTATAATCATAAGGGATTTTATTTAGGTCATACCTGAATGGTCTAGTGGTTTTCCCTACTTTCTTAATTGAAGTCTGAATTTGGCAATAAGGAGTTCATGATCTGAGCCACAGTCAGCTCCACATTTTGTTTTTGCTGACTTCTCTATAGAGTTTCTGGAGAAGGCAATGGCACCCCACTCCAGTACTCTTGCCTGGAAAATCACATGGACGGAGGAGCCTGGTGGGCTGCAGTCCATGGGGTCACTGAGAGTCGGACATGACTGAGTGACTTCACTTTCACACATTGCAGAAGGAAATGGCAACCCACCTCAGTGCTCTTGCCTGAAGAATCCCAGGGACGGGGGAGCCTGTTGGGCTGCCGTCTATGGGGTCGCACAGAGTCGGACACGACTGAAACGACTTAGCAGCAGCAGCAGCTATAGAGCTTCTCTACCTTCAGCTGCAAAGAATATAATCAGTCTGATTTCAGTATTGACCACCTGGTGATGCCCACGTGTAGAGTCTTCTCGTGTGTTATTGGAAGAGGGTGTTTGCTATGACCAGTGGGTTCTCTTGGTAAAACTGTTAGCCTTTGCCCTGGTTCATTTTGTACTGCAAAGTCAAACTTGTCTGTTACTCCAGGTATCTCTTGACTTCCTACTTTTGCATTCCAGTCCCGTATGATGAAAAGGACATCTTTTTTGTGTGTGTGTTAGTTCTAGGTCTTATAGTTCTTCATAGAGCTGTTCAACTTCAGCTTCTTTGGCATTAATGGTTGGGGCATAGCCTTCGATTGCTGTGATATTGAATGTTTTGCCTTGGAAATGAACAGAGATCATTCTGTCACTTTTGAGATAGCACTCAAGTACTGCATTTCAGAATCTTTGGTTGACTAGGAGGCCTACTCCTTTTCTGCTAAGGAATTCTTGCCCACAGTAGTAGATGTAGTGGTCATCTGAATTAAATTCACCATTCCGGTCCATTTTATTTCACTGATTCTCAAAACGTCAATGTTCACTCTTGCCATCTCCTGTTTCAGTTCAGTTCAGTTCAGTCACTCAGTCCTGTCCGACTCTTTGCAATCCCATGAACCGCAGCATGCCAGGCCTCCCTGTCCATCACCAACTCCCAAAGTTAACCCAAACTCATGTCCATTGAGTTGGTGATGCCATCCAACCATCTCATCCTCTGTTTTCCCCTTCTCTTCCTGCTCTCAATCTTTCCCAGCATCAGGGTCTTTTCAAATGAGTCAGCTCTTCACATCAGGTAGCCAGAGGATTGGAGTTTCAGCTTCAACATCAGCCCTTCCAATGAACACCCAGGACTAATGTCCTTTAGGATGGACTGGTTGGATCTCCTTGCAGTCCAAGGGACTCTCAAGAGTCTTCTCCAACACCACAGTTCAAAAAAATTAATTCTTCTGCACTCAGCTTTCATTATAATCCAAGTCTCACATCCATACATGTCTACTGGAAAAGCCATAGCCTTGACTAGATGGACCTTTGTTGATAAGGTAATGTCTCTGCTTTTTAATATGCTGTCTAGGTTGGTCATAACTTTCCTTCCAAGGAGTAAGCATCTTTTAATTTCATGTCTGCAATCTCCTGTTTGACCACTTTCAATTTACCTTGATTCATGGACCTAACGTTCCAGGTTCCCAAACAATGTTGCTCTTTACAGCACTGGACCTTACTTCCATCACCAGTCACATCCACCACTGGCTGTTGCTTTCGCTTTGGCTCTGTCTCTCATTCTTTCTGGCTATTTCTCCACTCTTCTCCAGTAGCATATAGGGCAGGTACTGACCTGGGGAGTTCATCTTTCAATGTCGTATCTTTTTGCCTTTTCATTCTGTTCTTGGGGTTCTCAAGGCAAGAATACTGAAGTGGTTTGCCATACCCTTCTCCAGTGGACCACATTTTGTCAGAACTCTCCACCATGACCCATCCTTCTTGGGTGGCCCTACATGGCACGGCTCATAGTTTTATTGAGGCTGCAATCCAAGTGATCAGTTTAGTTAGTTTTTGTAACTGTGCTTTTCATTCTGTCTGTCCTCTGATGGATAAGAATAAGAGGCTTGTGGAAGCTTTCTGATGGGAAGGACTGGCTGTGGGGGAATCTGGGTCTTGTTCTCATAGGCAGGGCCATGCTCAGTAAATCTTTAGTCAAATTTTCTGTTGATGAGTGCGGTTGTGTTCCCGTCCTGGAGTTTAGGGTAATGGTGATAATGGTGACCTCCCTACAAAGGACTCAGGCCAGCACACCCCGTGGCTCCCCGGACTCTTGTATTCAGTGCCCTTGACCTCACAGCAGGCCACTGTCGACCCACACCTCCACGGAGACTCCTGGACACTCACAAGCAAGGCTGGCGCAGTCTCCTGTGGTGTCACTGCTCCTTTCTTCTGGGTCCTGGTGTGCACAAGGTTTTGTTTGATCCCTGGAATGCACAAGTAGAAAGTCAAGAGATACCTGGAGTAACAGGAAAATTTGGCCTTGGAGTACAAAACAAAACAGGTCAAAGGCTAACAGAGTTTTGCCAAGAGAATCCACTGGTCATAGCAAATACTCTCTTCCAATAACACAACAGAAGACTCTACACATGGAAATCACCAGATGGTCAATACTGAAATCAGATTGATAATGTTTTTTGTGGCTGAAGATGGAGAAGCTCTATGGAGAAGTCAGCAAAAACAAGACCGGGAGCTGACTATGGCTCAGATCATGAACTCTTTATTGCCAAATTCAAACTTAAGAAAGTAAGGAAAACTACTAGACCATTCAGGTATGACCTATATCAAATCCCTTACAATTCTACAGTGGAAGTGACAGATAGATTAAAGGAATTAGATCTGACAGAGTTCCTGAAGAACTATGGACAAGGTTCATAACACTGTACAGGATCATGTGATCAAAACCATCACCAAGAAAAATTAACACAAAAAGGCAAAATGGCTGTCTGAGGAGGCCTTACAAATAGCTGAGAAAAGAAGAGAAGCTACAGGCAAGGGAGAAAAGGAAAGATATATCCATTTGAATGCAGAGTTCCAAAGAATAGCGAGGAGAGGTAAGAAAGCCTTCCTCAGTGATCAATGCAAAGAAATAGAGGAAAACAATAGAATGGGAAAGACTAGCGATGTCATCATGAAAATTAGAAATACTATGGGAATATTTCATGCAAAGACGGGCACAATAAAGGACAGAAATGGTATGGACCTAACAGAAGCAGAAGATGTTAAGAAGAGGTGGCAAGAATACACAGAATTGTACAAAAAAGATCTTCAGGACCCAGATAACCACAGTGGTGTGATCACTCACCTAGAGCCAGACATCCTGGAATGTGAAGCCAAGCGGGCCTTAGGAAGCATCACTATGAACAAAGCTAGTGGAGGTGATGGAATTCCAGTTGAGCTCTTTTAAATCCTAAAAGATGATGCTATGAACGTGCTGCACTCAATATACCAGCAGATTTGGAAAACTCAGCAGTGGCCACAGGACTGGAAAAGTCAGTTTTCATTCCAATCCCAAAGAAAGGCAATGCCAAAAAATGCTCAACTACTGCATGACTGCACTCATCTCACATGCTAGCAAACTAATACTCAAAATTTTCCAAGCCAGGCTTCAGCAATATGTGAACCGTGAACTTCCAGATGTTCAGGCTGGATTGAGAAAAGGCAGAGGAACCAGAGATCAAATTGCCAACATCCACTGGATCATCAGAAAAGCAAGAGAGTTCCAGAAAAACATCTATTTCATTGACTATGCTAAAGCTTTTGACTGTGTGGATCATAACAAACTGTGGAAAATTCTTAAAGAGATGGGAATACCAGACCACCTGACCTGCCTCCTGAGAAATCTGTATGCAGGTCAGGAAGCAACAGTTAGAACTGGACATGGAACAACAGACTTGTTCCAAATAGGAAAAGGAGTATGTCAAAGCTGTATACTGTCACCCTGCTTATTTAACTTCTATGCAGAGTACATCATGTGAAATGCTGGGCTGGATGAAGCACAAGGTGAATCAAGATTGCCAGGAGAAATATCAATAACCTCAGATATGCAGATGACACCACCCTTATGGCAGAAAGTGAAGAACTAAAGAGCCTCTTGATGAAAGTGAAAGAGGAGAGTGAGAAAGTTGGCTTAAAGCTCAGCATTCAGAAAACTAAGATCATGGCATCCAGTTTCATCACTTCATGGCAAATAGATGGGGAAACAATGGAAACAGTGAGAGACTTATTTTGGGGGGCTCCAAAATCACTGCAGATGGTCACTGCAGCCATGAAATTAAATGATGCTTGCTCCTTGGAAGAAAAGCTATGACTCACCTAGAAAGAAAGTATCAGTGCAGCCCCACTGTGCGACCCCATGGACTGTAGCCCACCAGACACGTCTCTCCACAGGATTCTCCAGGCCAGAATACTGGAGTGGGTTGCCATTTCCTTCTCCAGGGGATCTTCCAACCCAGGGATAAAACCCGGGTCTCCTACATTGCAGGCAGATTCTTTACTGTCTGAGCCACCAGGGAAGCCCCATGACCAACCTAGACAGCATATTAAAAAAAGTAATGTCCATCTAGTCAAAGCTATGGTTTTTCCTATGGTCATGTATGGATGTGAGAGTTGGACTATAAGGAAAGCTGAGCGCCAGAGAATGGATGCTTTTGAACTGTGGTGTTGGAGAAGACTCTTGAGAGTCCCTTGAATTGCAAGGAGATCCAACCAGTCAATCCTAAAGGAAATTAGTCCTAAATATTCATTGGAAGGACTGATGCTGAAGCTGAAACTCCAATACTTTGGCCACCTGATGCGTAGAACTGAGTCATTGGAAAAGACTGATGCTGGGAAGGATTGAAGGTGGGAGAAGGGGACAACAGAGGATGAGATGGTTGGATGGCATCACTGACTCGATGGTCATGAGTTTGAGCAAGCTCTGGGAGTTGATGATGGACAGAGAAGCCTGATATGCTGCAGTCCATGGAGTCACTAAGAGTTGGATGCAACTGAGCAACTGAACTGAACTACAAGATTTTGTTTCCCCAGTCCTGTGGAAGTTCTGTAATCAAATCCCACTGGCCTTCACAGTCAGATTCCCCAGGGGTTCTCAGTCCCTTTGCTGGATTCCCAGGTCTGGGAATCTGTTGTGGGCCCTAGAACTTTTGCAACTGTGTCAGAACTTCTTTGATTTAATTGTTTTCCAGTTTGTGGGTTGGCTGCTCGGAGCAAACTCTAGTAGATGGTGAAGGACAGGAAAGTCTGGCGTGTTGCATCCATGGCATTGCAAAGAGTTGGGCACAACTCAGCGACTGAACGCACTACACACAGGGAGCCCATGACAGACAGGCAGGGAGGCTGCAACAGGGCGGCTGCGAAGATGGACTCTTCCGTCGGCTTGAACGTATTGTGTCTTGTTTTAAGTGAAGGGAGAGACACAGCCTGGCTCCTCGGGGCCAAGGCTGCAGTGAACGTCAGGGAAATGTCAGGGGGCCCAGTGCCCCCGCCCCTGCAGGGGGAGCACACCCCGCCCCCCGAGCTCTAGCTGCAGGTCCATGCTCACAGCACTTGCAGAGGGGAGCGTGGAGCCTGTGCCCCAGGCCCCTCAGGCCTCCACCGGGGACAACTGGTCTCTCTTGGAAAGGCCTGCTCTGGTTCCCGCGAAGCCGCGTCCCTCGGCACAAACGGTGCTGACACAGGCCCTGCCTGGCCGTTCGCAGCCGGAGCAGAGCCAGTTCTCCAAATCAGAGACAAATATAGACGCCACCTCTAACCACCCAGCAGCACCTGTTCAGGTGCCCCTTCATCCCGTTCTATTCAGACCCTTCCTCTGAAAAGGAAAACTCCCATCAGTGCCAGTTCCTGGGTCCCGAGAGTGTGGTGGGACCCAGCGTGGCTCCCTGACCCCTGGAGTGTGGTGGGACCCAGCATGGCTCCCTGATCCCTGGAGTGTGGTGGGGATGCAACGTGGTTCTCAGGCCCTGGAGGTGGCTCCTGTCAGCCATGGGGCTTCCTCTACCTGTGTTCCCTCCGAAGCCTCACTGTTGAGTGATAGGGAGGCCCCGTGGGGTGTCCATGCCCAGGCAAGCCCCCCTCAGTTCCCAGGCTCCATGTTGATTCCAAAAGATGTTCTTTCTGCTCTTGGAAAGTCTAAGGGATAAGTTCGTGGAAGACTGCAGGGGCTCAGGGCTGGGGTGGTCAGTCCTGGCGGGAGTCTGGGCAGGTACAGGGTGGCCCCCGGAGGCAGACCTGGGGGTCCCAGCCTCCTCCAGACTGCTGCTTGCTCCCTGAAGCCGGCTCTGTCTGCATAGAGGTGAGGAGGAGAATCAACTCCCACGTAGAGGGGCTCGGGCAACACGGGGAGGACACACTTGCCGCCGATCCTAAAGGTTCTTTCCCAGCAGAGTGACGTGCAAACCCAGGGGTTTGCAGTAACTTTGCCAGTTTCCTCATCAATTGCCTAGCATCAGGGGCTAACCTCCCTGTTTCAGAGAATAATGAAACCATCATATAAAAACATCCCCTGCACAGGCCTGGAGACTTCCTACGCCAGGGGTGACCTTCTCCCTTGACCCCAATGGACAGAGGTGTGAGCTGAGTGACCCCAAAGGCCTTCTAACGGTGGAGATTTGGTGTCTTGCTGGCTCCCTGCCACCAGGCCCTACTGTTCATCTCCCATCTCACTGGCAGGGAGGCTCAGCCACTGTGCAGCGACTGAGCAAAGCCAGGGCTGTCGAGGAGCTGCTCGGCGAGTCCAGAGAGGAGCTGGCCATGGGGAGAGCTATTTCTTTGACACCCCTTGGGTCTGCACACATCCCTGGAGCCACTGCCTGAGCAGCCCAGACACTGCAGAGGAAAGGGGAGCCCCAGGACTGGCGCCTGGACTGAGACCCCTGGGCCAGCAAGACTCGGGCAGCATCGCTTGTGCCAGCCCCTCCTTCATGCTCGCGGTCAGAACCTCAGTCTGGGTTGGGGCACCAGTGCCTCTTCATTTCCACCCTCTTCCCAGGGTTCACACTCCACCTCTGCTTCTATTCCAGCACATTCTGCCAGAGCGACTGCCGAAACCACAGCCAACGCTTCCGTTGTCCGTGATCCTGTAATCCCTCGGCGTTCTCTTCGGAATATGCCGCCCCTGGACCATGAGGGCCTGCCAAGCCTGAGCATCCCCACCTGTCAGCCTCCTGCCCCCTCCACCCCCAGCAGCCGGTGACTCAGCACCACTAATCCCCCAGCTCTGTCCCCCAGGAGCCGCCTGGTGCTCTGCCGGTGCTGGAATCCAGCCGCTGCATCTTCAGATTCCGAGTTGCTGTAACTGCCTCCATCTGCTGGCTGCTTCCCTCCACCCTGACCTCTAGGGTTCTCGCTGCCTGGCCAGGAGGAGGGAACCCAGGCCTCCACTCGCCTGAGTGAGGCTGCCCCTGGGGGAGGCGGTGTCAACCCTCAGCTCAGAGCTCCTCGGGGCTGGGCAAGGATGGGGTGTCTCCTTTCCAGAAAAGCAGACCTGGGATGTCCTTTCTAAGTGTTTTCCAAAGTCCTCAGGAACAAAGGTGGTCCTGCCGTGGAGTGAAGGGCTCAAGCAGGAGGGGGTCAAGATTCTTAGCAAGAGTCACGTTGGGTCACGACAGCGTCTGCACTGAATGCCTGATCCCAGCAGAGGAGAGGTGATCTCGCTCCAACCAGGGCTCGGGTGATGCTTGAGCAAACGGACATCAGAAGGAGCCGTGCTGGAAACAGGCTGACACGGACACTCTGCCCGGCTGATGCCTCCCCCGAGGTCCTGGCAGGACTTGCCTCGCTGGGCTCCTCAGGGAATGTCTGGTGTGTTAGGTTTCCATCAGTAGGTCTGACCTCAAAGGGGTGGCAGCTCCCTGTCTGGTCAGAGTCCCCAAGACCAGAAGCCCAGGCCCCAGCAGAGTCGGGAAGCAGATGATCCCAAGCGAGAGCCACAAGCCAGCCTCCTGGACCTCTGCCAGGCACCTGTTCTGCGGCCCAAGATAGCCAGGCGGGAGGAAGGGCCGCTAATGCCCTTGAGACCGGACCTCTACAGACATGGGAGGCTCTGGGCGGAGCCAGTCAGGTGGGTTGGCCAGCTCCAGGCCTAACTTTTGATGCAGGCCCCCTTGGGCAGCCAGCTTGGGGGGTCCTGCCGCCAGGCCCCTCCTGTCATTTACTGGGAGAGCGTGTCCTGCCTGCATTCTCATCCTCATTCCCCAGACTTCGAACTTTTTGAGTCCCTTGAAATTCATTCCTTTTCAGTCAATACAAACCAACCTGGAGATATTGAGGGCTTGTTTCCAGATAACCACAATAAAGGGCTTCCCTGGTGGCTCAGATGGTAAAGAATCTGCCTGAGATGCAGGAGACTCAGGTTCCATCCCTGGGTCAGAAAGATCCCCTGGAGAAGGAAATGGCAACCCACTCCAGTGTTCTTGCCTGGAAAATCCCATGGGCAGAGAAGCCTGGCAAGTTACAGTCCATTGAGTCACAAAGAGTCGGACACGACTGAGTGACTAACACTTTCACTTTCAATCATAATAAAGCCAGTCACACGAATTTGTTTTGTGTTACGTCTGTATTGTAGTTGATTAAGTGTGAAATAGCATTGTCTTTTTAAAAAGCCCATACTTAATTAAAAATGTCTTATCGCTAAAAAAAAATGCTAACCTTCATCTGAACCTTCAGAGAATTGTAATCTTTTTGTAATAATACTATCAAGGTCGCTCATCACAGATCATTATAACAAATACAATAATAGTGAAAAAGTTTGAAATATTGTGAGAATTACCAAAATGTGACCCAGAGATGTAAATGCTATTGGAAAAATGGTGCTAATAGACTTGCTCAACTCAGCGTTTCCACAAAACTTCCTTTGTAAAAAACATAGTATCTGCAAAGCACGAGAAAGCAATAGAAGATTTGCTGCCTCTGTTTCTAGGATGACGCGTGCTGCTGCACGCAACCGTGGGCCGTTCCTTTCCAGTGCTGTATACTGTTCTGCCAGTTCAGTCACTCAGTCGTGTCCGACTCTTTGCGACCCCCATGGACTACAGCACACCAGGCTTCCCTGTCCATTTCCATCTCCTGGAGCTTGCTTAAACTCATGTCCATTGGTCGGTTATACCATCTAATCATCTCATACTGTTTTATAGCACAACCCTGTGTCACCTGTGATGAGCAGAGCACCTGTAACATTCTTACATGTGTCCTGGTACATGCGTGGCTGTGTACCCAACTCAGGACCCTTCTCTCTCTTACTTCTATTATTCAGCCAACTGGGCACAGCTAGGGCCATGGACAAAGAATGGAGTGCAGGGGCTGGCAGAGCACCCCTGGTGAGAGCAGCTGTCCAAATCAATGCGTGTGCGTTTCTCCAGGTTATTTATCAGTTTCTGGATCATCGCAGCTGCATTCTCAAGACAAGCGGGCCCTTCCAAGTAGAACATATTGGCACCTTGACAGCCCCTCCTTGTCTGTCTCTTGGAACAAGGGTGGATGGGGGTCAGAGGTCACAAGCTGCTGGATCAGCCCGTCCACCTCCACTGAGGCTGTTACATGGGCATGGGGGGCTCAGGGACTAAGACCTGGTACCTGGGCCTCTCTTGCCATCCAGAGGAGGGCCCACTATTGCTGGTCAGCCCACTGCAGACTGGCAGAGCACCCCCCTGGTGACAGCAGGTGTCCAAATCAATGCGTGTACATTTCTCCAGGTTATTTATCAGTTTCTGGATCATCACAGCTGCATTCTCAAGACAAGGGGGCCTTCCAGGTAGAACATAACGGCTTTTGCAAAAATCAGTCAAAAAGAATGCCTAGAAAATTGAAATAAAGAAGCCAAGGTATGCAAACCACAAGGCTAGTGTCCTTACTGCTGTGTTCAAAGCCCTGGAGCCATTCATGGGGTGGCTGTCAGCAGTTGAGAGCACCCTCGGTGTGGGTGTCCCGCCCCTGGGCAGTGACAAGCGCTTCTCAGGCGGCCTCGGTGGCCACCTTTGCATAGCTATGCAGCCCGGGTGCAGCTAGGCATCCACTGCTCAGGGCCCAGCCTCATCTGTGAGGAAGGGAGCAAGCCAGCACCGGCTCTGGCTTTCAGAACTCCATGGGTTCCTATACCAGTGTGTGTGCTGCGGTTCCTTGGAAGTGGAGAGTTGGGGAGGGTGTGAGGAGAGGGGCCTGGCACCCACACCCAGATATCCCAGACATCAGAAACTGGCTTTGGGGACTCTATCCAGACCACAGATTGTATGCTGTTTGGGGCACTGGTTTTGAGAACTTGATTTTTTTAAACATTTATTTATTTCTGGCTGCACCGTTTTCATTTTTGTGCATGGGCTTTCTCTAGTTACAGCGAGCAGGGGCTCCTCTGTGTCATGGTGCATGGGTTTCTCATTGCGGTGGCTTCTCTCATTGAAGCACGTGGGCTCTAGGGGGTAGGGCTCAGTGGTTGGGACACACGGGCTTAGTTGCTCAGCAGTATGTGGGATCTTCCAGGACCAGGAATCAAACCTGTGTCCCCTGCATTGGCAGGTGGATTCTTAACCAGTGGACCACCGGGGAAGTCTGTGAGTTTTTAAAATCACGTATTGTAGTGAGTTGAACACTGGGCGCCTCAAATTCAAGTCAACTCAGAATCTCAGAATGTGGCCTTATGTGGAAATGACATCTTTGCAGGTGCTGCCAAGCTGAGACAAGGTCACACTCAAGTAGGTAGCCCTTCCTCAGTGACTGTTCTCACAGGAAGAGCGGGATCTGGGCCCAGAGGAGAAGCCTCGTGACTACGCAGGTGGGACTGGAGGGCTGCAGCCAGGAGCAGACGAACCCAGGGGATCAGCAGCAACGCTGGAAGCTGGCGGAGGCAGGACGGGCCCTCCCTTTAGGGCTTTGGAGACAGCATGGCCCTGCCTACACCTAGATTCAGGATTCTGGCCCCCAGAACTGGGAGAGTTTTAAGCGTCTCTTGTTTTAAGTGTCTGGTTTGTGACCTTTGTTCAGTGGCTTCTGGAGACTCGCACAGGAACCCTCAGCTGTCGGCGAGGATCCCATCTGCAGCGGGTTCTGCATCTCCCAAGCTTGTCTGAGGCCCTTTTCACACAAGGCCACCTCTCACTGGAGCTGACAGCAGGCAGCTGCCACCTTACTGGGGACACCGCCTTGTCCTCAAAGTCCCCTCCTCAGCACCCGGCCACTCGGGAACTCCTGCTTGCAGGGCACTGGCCCAGGCCTGCCACCTCCTCACGCCCAAGGGTGATCCCTGAGGGGAAAGGAGGGGGCTGCACCAGGTTGGGCTCCTCACTGCTCTGGCCTTCTAGGAACATCACCCCCAGGCCAGCCGCCAGCACCAAAGGGAACGCTGGAAAACTCACCGTCCGAGTCCTTTTATGACGAGGATGGGTGTTCTATGATTGCCAAAGAAACGACATTTCCATGTACCCGCCAGGCAGGCTGACATTTGAAAGGCTGATGATACCAAGTGGTGTTACTGGGATTTCTTCGGCCTGCTGGGGTGGAGGTGAACAGACATCCAACTTGGAATTTGCTGTTGTTCAGTCACTAAGTTGTGTCCGACTGTCTGTGACCCCTGGACTGCAGCACACCAGGCTTCCCTGTCTATCACCAGCTCTCAGAGTTTGCTCAAACTCATCATGTCCGTTGATGATGCATCCAACCATCTCATCCACTGTCCTCCTCTTCTCCTCCTGCCTTCAATCTTTCCCAGCATCAGGGTCTTTTCCACCTGAGTCAGTTCTTCGCATCAGGTGGCCAAAGTATTGGAGCTTCAGCTTCAGCATCAGTCTTTCCAAGGAATATTCAGGACTGATTCCCTTTAGGATTGACTGATTTGATCTCCTTGCTGTCCTAGGGACTCTCAAGCACGGCAGTTCAAAAGCATCAATTCTTCGACGCTTAGCCTTCTTTATGCTTCAACTCTCACATCTATCTGTACATGACTACAGGGAAAAAAATGTAGTTTTAACTACACAGACCTTTGTTGGCAAAGTGAGGTCTCTGCTTTTTAATATGCTGTCTAGGTTTGTCATAGCTTTCCTTCCAAGGAGCAAGTGTCTTTTAATTCCATGGCTGAGGTCACCGTCCGTGGTGATTTTGGAACCCAAGAAATAAAGCCTGTCATTGTTTCCACTTTTTCCCCTTCTATTTGCCCTGAAGTGATGCCAGTTGGAATAGGCCCCCCCAAGACCCAGTGATCCCACAGCAGATTATACACCCGGTAGAAACGAGAGTGATGTCCCGGACAGTGTGATCAGGACCCTTCTGGGTAGTCTTGGGCCTCCAGGCTTACTCAAAACCTGGGACCGCCTGAATGTCCCCCAGCAACAGAGGGAGCAACACCTGGCAGTCTGGTCACTGGCAACACAGCACTGTGGGGAAAGACCCGACCACTGCTGCCTGGGGCCGCACGGAAGCCAGGAGCGGTGGTGGTACGTGAAGGGATGGAGTGTGTGAAGGTCAACGTGAGGACAGGCTCTGATGGAGGTCAGAGGTCAGGGGAGTGGATATCCTTGGGAGTGGTGACTGGAAGAGGACTGGGGGGGTTACCAGGGGCCCTAGGTGGGTGCCGCTCTCAATGTGACCCCTTTACACGATGGTGGTTACATGGGTGTAGACACACGAAAATGCGCAAGCTGAATGCTCAGGATTTCTGTCTTATGGTAAGTTACATCTTGATTTCAAAATGCTTTAAAAAAGTTGTCCTTTAGCTAGTCACAACCTACACTGGGGTGGAGCTGGGGAGCAGAGTCTCCAGGGCCCCCCAGGAAACTCACTGGTTTTACCCCGGGGTTCTCTCTGTGGGGCTCAAGTGAGCAAGCTGACAGGGGCGGGGGGATAAAGTCCTGGCAGCCTCATTTCTGAGTCCCCCACCTCGGCTCTGCAGAAGCAGGGGCAGAGCAGGTCTGTCCATGTGGCAAGGGTCAGCTCTGTGTGTGGTGTGCCAGGGGTGCTGACGGCTCAAGGCTCCAGGCACTGGGCCAGCCAGCCATGCTTTAGGGTGCCCACAGCCCCCGATCGGCCAAGGAGGCAGACTCAGGACCACGGGAGGCTCCCAGGGCCCTGGTGACCCTGTGTCTGGGCTGGAGAATGAGGAAGTTCTCAGGGTCCGGGGAGAGTTCCCAGGCAGAGCAGTGGAGGGATGTGGGGAGCGAGTTCTTCTGAGGGTGAGGCCCTCGTGAGATGACCAGAGGCAGGAAAGTCCCGGATGCTCCAGGGACTGTGCGGGAAGCGTAGTGGGTGTGAAGTACCCCCTCCCACACACCCCTCCCCATGGGGGGCCCAACTGCACCAGAAGCTCTGCTGTGCCCCCACCACCCAAGACCCGCACAGGTTCTCGCGTCTGAGACTCAGTGTCATCAAAGACAAAACTGGAGAAAGGGGTGCCTGCCTCCAAGTTGTGGTGAAAATTAAATGCTACGAACAAGCCAAGCATATCTATGGTGCAGAGGGTCAGCAGTGACCTCCTTTTACCAACAGGTGGATGATGTTTGCTGCAGTTTACGACCAAGAGAACTGAATCGGAGGTGATGATGGCAAGGGAGTGTCATGAATGAAACGAGACTCACCCGCCCCCTTCCTGGGCAGGCGGAGCTCATCCTCAGCAGGACCACCTGAGGCTCGCTCTGCACGAACAGCCCCAGCATCTATGTCCAGATCACAGGCCACTCCCACCCCAGAGCTGGGGCTACAGTGTGCTGAGCACCTTCCTTGCAGGAAGACTGGCAGCCTGTTTTATCTTATCTTACGTGGTGATTTAGTCGCTAAGTCACGTCCGACTCTTATGAGCCCATGGACTGTAACCTGCCACGCTCCTCTGTCCATGGGATTCTCCAGGCAAGAATACTAGAGTGGGTTGCCATTCCCTTCTCCAGGGGATCTTCCCAACCCAGGGATCAAAACTGAGTCTCCTACAACACAGGCAGATTCTTTACCAACTGAGCTAGGAGGGAAGCCCAGCCTCCAATATCTTATCCTACAATCTTACTTTTATATCATTTTCCCTGCAGGTTGGATGCCTTTCTAAATTAGGGCTTTGCAGGCAGCCTGGGGCTCCTTGAATGATCAGTGAGGCCTGGTTACACTAGCCTTGTGCTCAGCTCTGGATTAAGTCACCTGCCACAGACCATGTTCCCTCTGGAGCCATCTGCGGTGGGGAGGGTCATCCCTACCCAATCCGGAGGCACACACTTGAGTCAGAACACATGCCCAATCTGCACGTCCCAAGGAGCCAGGAGAAGCTGCCCCTCTGAGCACTTACAGCTTGGCCAACCAGGGCTGCACTTGGCTCCCAGACACACCCCAGCACTGGTGGAGTGGACAGCCCTTGTCAGCTTCAGCGATTCATCTAACACCTCTATCCACTTAAAATTCACCTCCACTCCCTGGTCAACGTAAGCATTTCTAAAATCAAAGGAGATTCTAGCTGGAAAAGGCAAGTGATGAATCTCAGTGTGCCAAGCAGAGCAGGCTCAAGTGTCACCAGCCTGAGGGGCGGGTCCTGAGAGGCCCCACGGCAGCAGGGATTGCACAGCAGGGATGGGGCCGGGTCTGCCGGGAGGGGTGAGGCCCAGGGAACAGCGGGATCCCCTACTTTCAGGCACCGGTGGTCCTGAGGTCTTCAGCCCCCTCCTCTCTCAGGAGTTCCAGTTTGCATGATAAAACACAGAACCTGATTGAGGGTGCTGCCCTCCGTGAGCTGGGGGTGAGAAAGGCTGCAAGCAGGTCCTCCTGGCGGGGAGGAGGTGATGCCGGGACAGCCCCCTGGCCAGGACTGGCCATCAGGGACCTCCACCCCAGCAGGGAGGTCCACATGTGGCGAGGACACCCTGGGTGTCCAGGGGCTGAAGGGAAACGGAGGCAACCTTCACCCATCAGCAGCTGTTTCTCCCCAGGGCTCCCCAAGAGTGGGAGAATGCCCAGCTCCTAGGGGTCATCCCTTGAGCCCAGGGTCCACTGACCACTAGCCCACATGGAAGCTCCTTCAGGTTCCATGGGAGAAGCACAGAGGCACGTCTGTGGGGCTGAGACTCCGGGGGACAGATTCCCACCGAGAGTTCAGAGTCTGAGTGTGGGGCCCTGGGGACACCCATCTGGCTGTGGGAACTGGGCAGGATCCCAGAAGAGGAGGCTGGGGACAGGCACGGGGTCACCACGACAAAACGCCTGGACCCAGCAGCTTACACAAGACACCCTCATTGTCTCTCAGTCTAGAGGCCAGAGTCTGGGTCATGGCAGGCCAGGCTGGCTACACGGGGCTGTGACGGAGAGCCTGCCCTGGCAGTGCTCTCTCCAGCCTCCAGTGCCGGCTCCCCACCTAGGTTCCTTGGTTTTGGGGGGTCTCAGCTAGGCCCTGAGAAGAGGGGAGCTTGGGGGGCTCAGGGGTTCCACAAGATGCTGCCTGGCCAGGGCAGGACCCCCACATGCCCTGAGACCCACCTCAGTGACCATGGAGCCCCAGCTTCGCAGCCCACAAAGCAGAGCTTGAGGACGAGACATGGGCCTCCAAGCCAGGCGAGGGGCAGGGGACTGTAGTGACCAGGGAGGACAGGGCCCAAGGAAAGTCACGGCCAGTCAGCCCTCAGGACCGCGGCCTGGAGCTCCCGCCCTCATCCTCGTCCGTAGAGTCAGAATCACTCAGAAATCGCTGTCGTTCAGTTGCTAAATCATGTCCGACTCTGTGTGACCCCATGGACTGCAGCACGCCAGGCTTCCCCATCTTTCACCATCTCCCAGAGTTTGCTCAGATTCATGTCCGTTGAGTCAGTGATGCCATCGAACCATCTCATCCTCTGTTGCCCCCTTTTCCTTTTGCCCTCAATCTTTCCCAGCATTAGAGTCTTTTCCAGTGAGTCAGCTCTTCACATCAATTGGCCAAAGTACTGGAGCTTCAGCTTCAGCATCAGTCTTTCCAATGAATGTGTGTTAGTTGTTCAGTTGGGTCCAGCTCTGTGACCCCATGAACTGTAGCCTGCCAGGCTCCTCTGTCCATGGGATTCTCCAGGCAAGAGTCCTGGAGTGGGTTGCTATTTTCTTCTCCAGGGGATTTTCCCAACCCAGAGACTGAAACTGTTCTCCCACATTGCAGGCAGACTCTTTATCATCTGAGCCACCAGGGAAGCCCCCTTTCAATGAATATTCAGGGTTGATTTCCTTTAGGATTGACTGGTTTGAATTCCTGTGTCCAAGGGACTCTCAAGAGTCTTCCCAGGAATTCCCTGGTGGTCCAGTGGTTATATATACCCAACAGAATGCAGAGTTCCGGAGAGTAGCAAGGAGAAATAAGAAAGCCTTATTAAGTGAACAATGCAAAGAAGTAGGAAAACAACAGAGTGGGAAAGACTAGAGATCTCTTGAAGAAAATTGGAGATACTACAGGATTATTTCATGCAAAAATAGGCACAATAAAGAACAAAAATGGCAAGGACCTAACAGAAGCAGAAGAGATTTTTAAAAGGTGGCAAGAATATACAGAAGAACTGTACAAAACAGCTCCTAATGACCCAGACAACCACGATGGTGTGGTTAGTCACCTAGAGCCAGACATCCTGGAGTGTGAAGTCAGATGTGCCTTAGGAAGCATTACTATGAACAAGGCTAGCGGAGGTGATGGAATTCCAGCTGAGCTGTTTCAAATCCTAAAAGTTGATGCTGTTAAAGTGCTGCACTCATTATGCCAGCAAATTTGGAAAACTCAGCAGTGGCCACAGGACTGGAAAAGTTCAGTTTTCATCCCAATCCCAAAGAAAGGCAATGTCAAAGAATGTTCAAATTACCTTACAACTGCACTCATTTCACGTGTAAGCAAGATTATGCTCAAAATCCTTCAAGCTAGACTTCAGCAGTATATAAACTGAGAACTTCCTGATGTACAACCTGGATTTAGAGGAACCAGAGAACAAATTGCCAACATATACTGGATCATAGAAAAAGCAAAGGAATTTTAAAAATCTACTTCTGCTTCATTGACTATGTTAAAGCTTTTGACTGTGTAGATCATAACAAACTGGAATATTTTTAATGAGATGGTAATATCAGACCACATTACCTGCCTCCTGAGAAAGCTGTATTCAGGACAAGAAGGAACAGTTAGAACTGGACGTGAAACAACAGATTGGCTCAAAATTGCAAAAGGAGTATGTCAAGGCTGTATATTGTCACCCTGCTTATTTAACATATGTGCTGCAGTCCATGGCAGAGAAGGCAATGGCACCCCACTCCAGTACTCTTGCCTGGAAAATCCCACGGACGGAGGAGCCTGGTAGGCTGCAGTCCATGGGGTCGCTGAGACTCGGACATGACTGAGGGACTTCACTTTCACTTTTCACTTTCATGCATTGGAGAAGGAAATGGCAACCCACTCCAGTGTTCTTGCCTGGAGAATCCCATGCACAGAGGAGCCTGGTGGGCTGCCGTCTATGGGGTTGCACAGAGTCAGACACGACTGAAGCGACTTAGCAGCAGTAGCAGCAGCAGTCCCTGGGGTCGCAAAGAGTTGTACATGACTTAGTGACTGAGCAACACCAGTGGTTAGGACTCAGTGCTCTCACTGCCAAGGGTCAAGTTCAATCCCTGGTCAGGGAGCTGTTCAGTTCAGTTCAGTCGCTCAGTCGTGTCTGATTCTTTGTGACCCCATGAATCGCAGGACGCCAGGCCTCCCTGTCCAACAAAAGAAAATAAAAAAGTCTAGAGGGAGCCGCAAGGGACAAATAGAGGATGGGGACACTGTCTGGGCCACAGAAGATGAGCAGGTCACGTGAGCACAGGTTTCTGAGCTGTGTTTTTCTGCTGCGGCTTCTAGAAGATGCCAAATGGACAGAAGCAGAGTTGGGATTGGTTTGGTGACCACTGTCAGGGGAGCATGGGGGAGGCAGGCTGTCCTGAGTCACTGCCGTGGGCTGTCTGGGGTGGAGGGATCTTCTCCCTGGCCTTCTGTTCATCCTCCATGGATAAGGCAGCTGCCAGGAAGGCCTGACCCCCAGGAACTGATGGTGAGACCTCCAGGGAGGGCGCTACCCACCCCAGGGAGCCCTAAGAAGTCTATTCGGGAGTCTTATTGTAGTTTGGGTTTCTTTTTTTCCTTTTAAACCAAAGCACCTGTAAGATGTCTTGTCCATCTGCCTGGAGCTGGACCAAAGGGGACTTGGGAAGCGCCTGTAAGATACAGTGAGCCCAGGAAGTACTGAGAACATCCTGAGCCGTGTCCCCCTAAAAGCCGAGGCCAGTCCCCCGCCTGCTGTGGGCAGCCTTGGCCAAATCTTGGATCACCAGTGCCTGACCCCAGCACTTCCTCCCACTGGAATACCTCTGTCCCAGAGCAGGCTGTGTTTTCTTAGAATCCATCCAGACCTTGTAGTTCCAAGTTTAGACTCAGCCTAAGAGGCACGAAGCCACAGGAGAATATAACCGAGTGAATTTGAACGAATCTGAACTCTAACTCTTAAATCTTCTGAGTGTGTCTTAAAAGGGAAAATCCCAAAAGTCCTTTCTCAAAGCAAAAAAAAAATAAAGTACAAGTTTTTGAGGATTATTTTTATATTTACAAGATTTTTAAATGGAAACAGCAGATGATTTTTCTGATTCTAAAAGGCATTGTTTCCTGTGAGCCCCTGAGCACACAGGGCAGTGATGGGCCGACAAGGACCAGGAGCTCAGAACACAGGGGCCTGAGGGCTTCAGGGTCACGGTGGATGGGCAATGGCAAGGGGCAGGGAAGGAGGGTCAGCACGCAGCCTCTACCCTCCTCGTGGGTCTTCATACCTGACCACCAGCTCACAAGGCCTCTGCACTTTCCTTTGCAAACAAGCGCTGCCTTCAGTGGCCAGCTTACCTGTGCCCAGCCCCTCCTGGCCCCTCTCACACCCTCTGTCTGGTATGTGGTTTGCTTCCTTCCTTGGGTCATAGAAGGCATTCATGGACCCATTTCTCAGATGGGGACACTAAGATACAGACCAGGCTCTTGTTCGATCCCAGGTCACTTGACCAGTTAGGGGCCTGTCTCTTATACACATCTAATCACTCAGAAATCGCTGTCGTTCAGTTGCTAAATCATGTCCGACTCTGTGTGACCCCATGGACTGCAGCACGCCAGGCTTCCCCATCTTTCACCATTGAGAAAAAGGGGGAAAAAAGGAAAGAAAGAAAGAAAGAAAGAAAGAAAAAAAAAAAAATCCAGAAGGAGGGAAGGAGCTGTCTCTTATACACATCTAGATGTGTATAAGAGACAGCCACCTCCCTCACCCCTCCCCCTGTCACCCGCCACTGTGGCCCTGGTCCTGCCTCGGCACCCGCTCCGTGGCCATCCTCACACCCTCGTGCTCTGCAGTGACCTTCTAAGTGAAGGCCACTGTTTAAATATTAAATAATCTTTGGACCGCCTGGGCTCCCGTCAAGCCCCTGAATCAAAAGAGAAAAAGGAACATTTTAAAGATCACCGAAGTCTGAAAAGCTGAATTATCGATGTTTGTGTTCCAGGGCTGCACCCTCGTCTCTGTCTCCTCGGCGGCTTTGGGGGCCGGGGGTAGGGAGGGGGCATCGCGGGCCCCAGGCGATGGGCCAGCAGTCCTGGTGTGCACAGGTGGGACCGGACAAGGAGACCCCAGGAGTCCATCTCCACCATGCCGCCTTGGTCACCTGGGGGAGCCCAGGCCGCCTGAAGTGCCGCAGGAGCCGTGGGCCAGCTGCGCGAGCCCCGTGAACGGGGAGGGGGGAGTTCCCTTTCCGGCCACCCCTCCTGCCACAGACCTCATGCTTTCAGGACAGAAGCGACCCTCCTTCGTGGGATCATGGAGGGGAGGGTCCTGTGCCCCCACCCGTCCGGGGGCTTTGTCAGCACCTTCTCTCTCCGAGGGTGTCCTAGCAAGTCCCCCAGGGTGAGAGCCTTGGGGGATGGGCGGGAGGCCTGCAGAGCCCCCCCCGTCCATCTGTGCAGGAGGTGTGAGCTGCCACAGGGCCACGTCTCTGCCATGTGCTGTGACACATCAGGGCCAAGGACACGAGGCCCAGCCACCAGCTGGGGGGCTTGACGAGCCCGAGAGGAGCGCGTCCTCAGCCCGCTGGCCACACCGCAGTCACGGTCACTGCAGAGGCCGAGCCTGGAGGGCTCCCTGGAGCCTGGGGCCCATCACTCCCAGGCTCACAGCACCCAGTGTCCTGGACACCCCCGGGCACATTGCAGCTGGACAGTCTTTGACCCAGAGTGACAGCCCAGTGGTCGGTGTTCTGAGACCTCTCCTTCTATCAGCTCGGAGTCCGGGGGCACTCGGCCTGCATCACCACCTCCAACGTGCAGCCTCATCTCGTCTACTCCCCTTCCACATCTCACAGAGTGCTGCTTTCCCCAAACCTTCCCTCTGGGCTCCTGGTGCCTGCTTGCGGGGCGCCCCATCCCCCTTTCCAGGCACTGGGCTGTCTATCCCGGGGCCTCTGAGCCTTGAGAGGAGGCGTCTAGCCAACCCATGGCCTTGGGCAGACACCATCTGTGTATGGGCACCAAAGACACCTCCCTCAGCCCTGACTCCGCCATCCGCCTCCCCTCCCCCAACCTGGAGCTGCCCCACGTGAGTCTGGGCTCCTCTGGATGACAGGGCCAAGTTCCATGGCAGGGACGCATCCACGATGACCTGTCCACACTCCAGCCAGCCCATGTATCCTCTCGCTGATTGAGAACAAGAAGGATGCTCTGCACTCTTCCAGGATCACACGACTGCCAAGACCCCTGTGTTCCCATGGGAGGGGGTGTGACTTTCCATAGCTTTTCTCTGTGAGGGGCAGCCCAGTGACCCCAGTCCCTGGGGCTAGGAGACTCCCTGCATGCAAGGGTGCCAGGGGCTCTGCAGGATTCCTACCTGGGTCCTGGCATTGCCCCTCATGATCATGGGTGAGCCGAGGGGGACTGCAGAACCCCATGACCTTTCAGAAATTACCCTGCACAGTTCTGCCTGTGTTGTTGTTGTTATTTACTCGCTAAATCATGTCCTAGCTGTGTGGCCTACAACAAGTCACCTTGCCTCTGTGTTCTCATCTGCAAAATGGGCAGAGGAAAGCCATCGCAGAGTAAAGCCATCCCAGTGGCTGGTTGGAGAAGCAGCTGTGAAAATGTGTAGCCAAGTGGCTGCCTGAGAAAGTAGCAGATGGACAGACAGATACAGCACAGCTGGCCTCCTAGCAGGAATTCAGGTCCTGCCAGAGGAAGAGTGCGAGGAGGACGGGGTGCCCGACCACAGCTGGGCACGCGGTCCATTCTGAGGGTGCTCAACTGTCTGTGGAGAACAGTGCACCTCCCCAGTGCTGGGAGGGAGAGCGGGCTTCGCCGTCCACCTGCATGGGGAGCCAGCCTTGCTCGGAGCATCACACAGCTGTCTCACTCCAAGGGGGCCGGGCCACGATCCCTCACTCTGACAGATGGGGAGCCGAGACACAAAGCATCGCTGACTCCCCACCAGGGACGCGACCTGTGAAGCGACTAAGCAGCATTTGGACACGGGCCGCCTGACCCCCAACTAGCCCCCGGCGCCTGGAGGTCCAGAGCTCGGCCGATGATTAGTGACGTTTGCTGTGTATCTTTCCCCTCTCTCCGGGGGCTTCAGGACCTGACTGCGTCCTCAGGGCGCTGCAACCAAATCCCCTTGATTTTCTAGGCCCTCTGCTTCCAGGAGGGGATGTTGACCAGCCGTGCTGGGGGAGGGGTGCTCACAGGCAGTGCTGGGGGGCGGAGTCTGGCTCCTGCAGCCATCTGGCTTCCCCACCACCTGGCTGCTCCACAGGATGAGCCCATAGCAGGACCCCCTGAGTTCCCTGGACTGGGGAGAGCGAGTCCCTAAACATCTTGTCAGCTCTGCTACCACCATCAACACCTCATCAGCATCTCACCATCCACCACCATCTCCACCGTCACCGTTAACACCACCATCACACAACCCTCAGCTCTGCAAGAGAAGCCTGGCACGTAGAAGTGCCCAGTGTTCATTTGTTTGTGCAATACAAACAATTCGATTTGAAAGGCTTCACAGCAAGGACCAGCTCCATTCATCCAGCGCTCAGTGAACCTGGCCCAGAGCCAAGCCCTAAGGGGGCCTCCCATGAAGATCTGAATGAAGGAGGGGAGGAAGGGGAGCAGAGAGGGAGGAAGGAGCTAGAGGCGAGGGTGGGAAGAGGAAGGAGGGAAGGAGGGAGGAAGTTCAAGGCCGCTTGGGCACCCATCGGTGACCCAGAGTGAGCCTGGGGTTGCTCAGAGCTCAACAGGAAGCCCCTATAGTTCTGGCCTGTTAGTTGTGTTTGACTCTGCAACATCATGGACTGAAGCCCACCAGGCTCCTCTGTCCATGGGATTCTCCAGGCAAGAACACTGCAGTGGGTGGCCATGCCCTCCTCCAGGGGATCTTCCCAACCCAGGAATCGAACCTGGGTCTCCTGCTTTGCAGGGGGATTCTTTACCACCTGAGCCACCAGGGAAGTCCTGAGGTAAAGAGTTCTGGCCTCTCCTTCCTTTAAAATCAGGACCCTTGGGGCCCTTTGACCCCTGATCTATTTGAATGACAGAGACACCAGAGAAGAGAGGCCAGCTCTCCGCTCTCCCCACCTCAGCAGCAGCCTATCTCCCCCACCACCTGTGCCCACAGTGTCTCCGCAGCCCTGGCTGAAGCCACAGGGCCTTGGGCTCCACGGGGTGGTGGAGGGGGCAGGAGCAGCCTGAGGTCTGCCTGTGGCAGGAACCCACCACTGGTCTCCAAAGGGTGGCGCGGGTGCAGGGGTGGGCCTGCTACACTGTGTTTCTCATGAGTCCTATGTCATTAGGCCTCTGCTCACCCTAGGGACCGGCCTGGGAGCCTGGGCAGGCGGGCGTCTGGAGCCTGCAGGCCGGGCTGGGGCAGCTGCCAGGCCAGGGCTGGGGTTCTAGCTTGCTCTGACAGATCACCACTCAGCTTTGTGGTGCCAAGTGCACGATTCACGAGAGAACAGGCGATGGAGGCTCCTGGAGTGGGGTCCGCAGGAGCCCGGCATTCAGGGCATCCTTAGGGAACCGCCCTCAGGTCATCAGCCGCTGACAAGGACCACTCAGCTTGCCCCCTGGAGCCGGGTGTCCAAGCCAGCCTGGGGCAGGGCTGAGTCCAAGACCGTGCCCACCATAGCCAGCACCATTTGGCTCACAGCAGCCCTCAGGGCAAAACTCTGCTCTTGACAACAGGGACCCCGTAGGACTGCTTCTTATTTCTTGCCTGAGGCCCCTCTTTCCGGATAAATTCATTTTTCCAAGCACACACTCCCACACTCCTGAATATTTCTCACCCAAGCGTCCCTCTGGCCAGCTTTTTGCAGCTGGGACTCCAGGGAACAGAGGGCTTACAACACGTGCTCTGAGCGGTTGTGCTTTCCCTGCACCCAGGGCGGTGGGGAGCCGGCCCCTTTCATGATGGGGGGACAGAATGACTCGGGGTCTCAGGGTATCGTCTGGCTCCCTCCTGGATCCCCAGGGGAAGGATATCGACACTTCTCTACTACCAGGTCCGTGGCGTCCTTGGACACGCTGGAACAAGCCCAGCCTCCACACACAGGAAGCCTGAGGCCCAAGGAGGTGAGGAACAGGACCGCGGTCCTGCTGACGAGGACAGCACCTGGCCAAGGGGGTCTGTGTCACCTGCCATCCTCAGGGGGACCTAGAGTCTGCAGCTTCCGGTAATGGAGGGGCCTAATCCCTCTGGTTTACAGGAGACTCAGGGACCAAGGAGCCAGGGCAATGTCACCGCAGGGGAGCAGCCAGGACATCCCGAGCTCAGGAGACTCTGCTGGACAAATGAGCAGGCATCTTCAGTCAGTGAGTGATGATTCAGCGGGAGGAAGGGGTGGGGGAAGGGAGAGAAACACAGCTGGAGGGGAAAGAAAAAACTCCAGAGGGCTTACCAGGATGCTCAGTGGTGAAGAATTCACCTGCCAAGCAAGAGACAGAGGCTTGATCCCGGGGTTGGGAAGATCTCCTGGAGAAGGAAATGGCAACCCACTCCAGTATTCTTGCCTGGAGAATCCCATGGACAGAGGAGCCTGGTGGGCTACAGTCCATGGGGTCGCAGAATCAGACAGGACTGANCACCTGCCAAGCAAGAGACAGAGGCTTGATCCCGGGGTTGGGAAGATCTCCTGGAGAAGGAAATGGCAACCCACTCCAGTATTCTTGCCTGGAGAATCCCATGGACAGAGGAGCCTGGTGGGCTACAGTCCATGGGGTCGCAGAATCAGACAGGACTGAGGGACTGAGACATGCGCACACGGCAGAATCCTGTCAAGCTGTGGACCAACTCTGAAAGATGGGTGTTCTGTAGAGATACCTACTGAAGTCATCCTCTGATGAAATGAGGTCCAGGGGTTGCTTTAAAAGGATTCAGGGAAAGGAGTGAACCGATCAGGGGAGGGGATACAGATCACATAAAATTGGCCGTGACTCTCTTCACTCTAATGCTGTTTGAAAAGATTCATCATAGTTTAAAAAGTACGAGAAGTTAACAACGGCAAAAACACAATCCTATCCTTCCTGGAGGCTAAACCCTCTACAGCACTGAGCTCTAAATCAGGGTCAAAACACCCCAGGGAGATGCACGCACCCCGGGCATGTACGAGGAGACCCTGGTGACACCGACATCCCACGGCTCTGTGCCTCATCTTCCTGCACTGTTTAAGATGCTTATATTTTATAATGCTCAGCCGCTCAGTCACGTTCGACTCTCTGTGACCCCCTGGTCTGTAGCCCACCAGGCTCCTCTGTCCATGGGATTCTGCAGGCAAGAACAGTGAAGTGGGTTGCTATTTCTTCTCTAGGGGATCTTCCTGACCCACAGATTGAACCCATATCTCCTGCATTGGCAGGCAGGTTCTTTACTGAGTTTTCTTGCCTGAGGCCCCTCTTTCCGGATAAATTCATTTTTCCAAGCACACACTCCCACACTCCTGAATATTTCTCACCCAAGCGTCCCTCTGGCCAGCTTTTTGCAGCTGGGACTCCAGGGAACAGAGGGCTTACAACACGTGCTCTGAGCGGTTGTGCTTTCCCTGCACCCAGGGCGGTGGGGAGCCGGCCCCTTTCATGATGGGGGGACAGAATGACTCGGGGTCTCAGGGTATCGTCTGGCTCCCTCCTGGATCCCCAGGGGAAGGATATCGACACTTCTCTACTACCAGGTCCGTGGCGTCCTTGGACACGCTGGAACAAGCCCAGCCTCCACACACAGGAAGCCTGAGGCCCAAGGAGGTGAGGAACAGGACCGCGGTCCTGCTGACGAGGACAGCACCTGGCCAAGGGGGTCTGTGTCACCTGCCATCCTCAGGGGGACCTAGAGTCTGCAGCTTCCGGTAATGGAGGGGCCTAATCCCTCTGGTTTACAGGAGACTCAGGGACCAAGGAGCCAGGGCAATGTCACCGCAGGGGAGCAGCCAGGACATCCCGAGCTCAGGAGACTCTGCTGGACAAATGAGCAGGCATCTTCAGTCAGTGAGTGATGATTCAGCGGGAGGAAGGGGTGGGGGAAGGGAGAGAAACACAGCTGGAGGGGAAAGAAAAAACTCCAGAGGGCTTACCAGGATGCTCAGTGGTGAAGAATCCACCTGCCAAGCAAGAGACAGAGGCTTGATCCCGGGGTTGGGAAGATCTCCTGGAGAAGGAAATGGCAACCCACTCCAGTATTCTTGCCTGGAGAATCCCATGGACAGAGGAGCCTGGTGGGCTACAGTCCATGGGGTCGCAGAATCAGACAGGACTGAGGGACTGAGACATGCGCACACGGCAGAATCCTGTCAAGCTGTGGACCAACTCTGAAAGATGGGTGTTCTGTAGAGATACCTACTGAAGTCATCCTCTGATGAAATGAGGTCCAGGGGTTGCTTTAAAAGGATTCAGGGAAAGGAGTGAACCGATCAGGGGAGGGGATACAGATCACATAAAATTGGCCGTGACTCTCTTCACTCTAATGCTGTTTGAAAAGATTCATCATAGTTTAAAAAGTACGAGAAGTTAACAACGGCAAAAACACAATCCTATCCTTCCTGGAGGCTAAACCCTCTACAGCACTGAGCTCTAAATCAGGGTCAAAACACCCCAGGGAGATGCACGCACCCCGGGCATGTACGAGGAGACCCTGGTGACACCGACATCCCACGGCTCTGTGCCTCATCTTCCTGCACTGTTTAAGATGCTTATATTTTATAATGCTCAGCCGCTCAGTCACGTTCGACTCTCTGTGACCCCCTGGTCTGTAGCCCACCAGGCTCCTCTGTCCATGGGATTCTGCAGGCAAGAACAGTGAAGTGGGTTGCTATTTCTTCTCTAGGGGATCTTCCTGACCCACAGATTGAACCCATATCTCCTGCATTGGCAGGCAGGTTCTTTACTGAGCCACCCGGGAAGCCATAGTTTATAATACCTATATTTTAGTATGCTGGTCCACGTGACACGTGAAATAAATGCATCTGCATATGTTGGGAGTGTTTGCTCAAATACTCCTTATTGTTAAAAAATGAGATACCAGTGTCTTAGCTCTGGCCTCTGTGATAAAAACGCTGCAGACCGGGGGGTTAAACAATACATTTATGTCTCTCGGCTCTGGAGGCTGGGGGTCCACCCCCAGGGCCTGGCAGAGCTGGAGTCCATGAGGCCTACATCCTGGCTTGCGGATGGCTGTCCTCTTGTGTCCTCACCTGGTGGAGAGAGAAGTAAGCTCTCTCTGGAGCCCCTTCCTACAAGGACAATGATCGCCTTCACGGGGGCTCTGCCCCACGACCTCATCCCCTCCCAAACGTCCTGCCTCCCAACACCATCACATTGGGGATTGGGGTTTCAACATAAGACCTGGGGGTCACGAACATTCAGTCCATACTGATCACAAGAACTTGGAGGCCACCGTGCTAAAGAACTCACAGCAGAGCAGAACCATGGACACCGTCTGCGCTGCCCCAAGGCCATCTGAGCCCCAGATGAGTTCAGTCCCGCCGCAGCCTGACTCAGCTGAGAGGCCGGGTTGAGTCGCTGGTCCTCAGCCAGCTCCGACCCTCTGCCCACCGCCATCATTCTGATGCTTTTCCCCAAGTCAGTCTCTCCGGGAGCTGGTGCTGCCCCTGGAGTCTGGGTGCTGTATCCCCAACAAGGTAGAGATGCCAGGGTTGCATTTCCAGTTATGTTCCTTAGAAATCACCTGCCAGCAGAGAGCTGGGGACCAAAGCCCCCAACACGTCCCCCAGACAAGCCCCCAAGGGAGGCCTTGGGGATACGGAGTATCTCCAACAACATGATCCGCCCACACCCTACTGGCTCCACCCACAGACAGAGACCGCACTTGGACCGCTTGCAATGTGGGCTTCTGCTAACACAGAGGCCTCGGGGCGGGGCCCGACTGTCACCTCTCCAGCCCTAAACACCAAAATATGTTAGGAATGCCAGGAATCTACTGCAAATTCCACTCGGTGGGCACTTTCCTGTCATTTCTGGCCACAAATCATGAAGTCTGTGCCTGTTTAGTCTTTGGAGATGTGCAAACGCTCGAGGAACCCTGACGGGCCGTTTAACCCGAGTGTGGCCTCGGTTCCATAAACCCTCGGCACCCGGCTCTGGGTGCGGCCGAGCTGAGGGATGAGGGATGCTGCAGTGTTTATTCACCGCAGGCCGCCTGGGTGTGCCCCCCACCCAGCATGGCGATGCCCGGCGTCCAATTTCCATCAAGTTCCAGGGTCGAGATTTTGTTTCACTCACTTCATTCTAGGCAAGAGCCCAGGGAAACAAGTTAGATAAACCCAGGGAAACCCATCTTGCTGGGATCCTAGAACCACAGCTAACGCTCAGGACCTCACCTTACAGAGCCTGCAAGAGCCGTCAAGGCGGCATCAGGCCAGCTGAGTGGAGGAATGCCGCCCTTAGAGGAGGAACCACACCCCTTTCCTTTCAGCCCCTGTTGAAATCATCCTTGAATCTGCTGTCGTGCTCCCTGGCCTGGGGAGGAAATAGAAGACGAAGTCAACTCTAGGGGGTCCAGAGCATACCGGAGCTCTGGTTTCACTGCTCAGGGCCAACAGCCATGCTGACCCTCAGGACGGCCCCTTGAAATGGCTAGCATTCTTTCTCTAAATCTTTTGCATTGAAAAAAAAAAAAAAATTGGGAGTTCCAGTGCCTGCCCTCTTAGTTCTCAAAACACTGACTTTGGGGCTGAAACCCAGGCGTTCAGGCCTGGGGAATCCCCTCGCCTGAACTTGGCAGCAGAGTGAGTAGGCTGACATCTGTACCTCCATCAGCAGGAGATGGGAGGGGCTGAACTCTGGGATCTGCTCACACATGTGACACATATATCTCATGCATGCACACTACTGATGCACACACATCACACACACCCACTCACACGTGCACACACTCGCTCACTCACACCCTAGTCTCCCCTAGCATGCCCGACACCCGTAGCCCTGTCTCCAGGAGGCTGAACCCCTGTGCCCACCACCAGCTCCCAGGGCACCACCCTCAGTTCACGTGGTCTGCAGGCAATCCACGCCCACCTCCCACCCACCCCAACCCCTCACCTTCCCTGCTCCTTCTGAGACAGTTGGGTATCCCCAACTGGCAGAGCCTCTCTTGGTTCCTGGGTCCCTGTATCTCCTGCTACAACTGTCCTGGCTCCCTGCCTCTCCTCCTGCCTTGGGGTCTCCCCTCTCTCCCTTTCACTGGGACCAGGGCTGGGGGCTTTTTAGCTTCTCATCACTGCACCAGACCACAGTCCCTTCATCTTCACAAACCCAAGTGCTAACACACATCTCTGCAGACCATACCACCTCCCTGGGACTCCCCACAGATCCCGGGGACCCACTCACTTCTCCTCTGCACCTGCTTCTGTCCCTGTGGCCAACCAGAGCCATCTAGAACTTGGATCACCCCTTCCATGGATCTGACCATCTTTCCACCAGTCCCTCCTGGTGTGTGTTCTCACCCCCACCTTTCCCACCAGAGATGTATCAGAAAGGCCTTGGAGGTGGACAGAATCCCAAAAGACACAGTGCAGGGGGCACGAGAAAGGGCTGGAGTGTGTGTGTGTGCATAGGTGTTTGTGTATGCATGCATGTGTGTGTATGTGTACGTGCCAGGCGTGTGTGCACACATGCCTTGTGCGGCGTGTGGCGCTTAGGGACGCGGGAGCAAAGTGAGCAGTCTGGTCCCTCCTCCCTAATCCAGTGTCGCCTGGCCATCCAGCCTCTCTGGATGACAGCCACCCTAGGAGAGCAAGATGTGGGTTGCTGACCACACGCAGGTCTAGTTTATTAACAGCTGAAACTGGCAGGAGCACAGTGAGGCCAGGGTCTCAGCCTGAAAGGACGCAGGGGTTTCCCAGGGGACTATCAGCCACATGAGGCAGACTGCCTCGATTAGTGGGGACAGACCGCTCCCCAGGAGAGCAGGGCCACCCCGCAGGCCTGGCAGCCTCAGGTGTGGGGAGGAGTAGGTGGGAGGCCTCCAGCAGCGATGAGACCATGGAGAAAGAGCTCAGGCTAGAGACAATGAGGAGGGTGCTGCTGAGGCCCAAGTCCCCCTGGGGCCTCTGCTTGGTCGCTGAGCAGTGACAGTCCTCTGTGGTGGGGTCATCCCACACTGCCCCAGGTGCTCGCTCCTGAGTTCAGCTCCTCTGACCCCGGCTGCCTGATTCCCAGCTGGAGAGGGGGCTTGGACGGGGAGCAGCGCCCAGAAGATGCTGGGCAGGGCAAGGTGGAAGGGCCCTCCTGGAGCACAGCCCATCAGCAAAGGAAACAGGAGAGAGGGACCGAGGGAGCACCTCGCCAGGGACAGGGGAACCGCAGGGCTCTTCACGTCTGTCTCCCCCAGACCCATGCTCTTCAAGGGTGCCCCCTCCCTTGATTCCATTAAAGCCAGTGTCTGGAGTTCAGGGGCCGCATAGATAAGTGGAGTTAAAGAGTGAATCAGCCAATGAGGATGGACGAGAGAATCCAGGAGGTGGGGTACGGAAGGCAGAAGGGCTGGCGGGGCGCCCCGGGTCAGGGTGGGATGGGTGTTGCAGACTTATGGGTTGGGGTGTCCAGCAGACAGGCAGGGTCAGGCAGGGGTGCTCTGATGGTGGGACTCTTTCACTCACAGAGGGAGAAACTCAACTCTAAGGGGCCTAGACAAAAGAGAACTCATGGGCTCAGGTTCCCAGACTGTGAACAAGCATGGCCACTGCTTCGGGGACAGCTAGACAGGCCTGTCCATTCAGGAAGGCCACAACAATTTCTCCCGCACCTCCACCCAGCCCTCCCGCTTGCCCAGAGCCCATGAGACCTGAGCCCTCCACGGAGCCCAGCTCCACCAGGACAGCAGGCCCTCCTGATGCTGCACGGAAAGCCCGACAGGCCCAGGGGCATTTAGAGGCGTGGTTTGCACTGGTCTGAATGGAAGGGGGTGCTGAGGAGTGTCTACCAGGAGCGTCCACCACCATCACCTGAGCCGGTTCCCCTGAGACAGCCCCTCCGCTCTGGGACTGGGGAGGTAGGGGGCGTCCCCTGTCTGAGGACTCCCATCCCAAGCGAGCCTCAGCTTATTGAAGCCAGCTTTATTTACGTGCAAGTGGATTCAGTTACTGTCACTCTGTGCTCCTCACCTGCAAGGCCGTGGCTGTCAGAGGCCTTGACACAACAGAAGCACCTTCAGACGGGCGCCTGGGAGCTACCTGGGACTTGGTCTAACTTGTTCATCTATCACCAAGGTCAAATCGCCCTGGGGGCTGTGAAGACTGAGGCCTGTGAATCAGAGGAGATCGTTAGAGAATCCGTCCTGGTCAAGCTCTCTGGGGACCCTGCTGGTGGCCAGGCCGATCAGTGAGTGGACGTTATTTGAAAACCCCTGGACTCCGAGGGAGAGGGCGACCAGGATGGCCACTGGGCTTGTGCACCTGCTCTGGGCACACACCTGGCACACAGCAGCCTCGACCCCTTAGTGCTCAGGCCTGGACCAGAGTGGACGGCGTGTGCCCAAGGCCACAGGATAGGTGTGTGCTCTGAGGACCACGTGGCACGGCGGGTTTTTCAGTTCTCAGTTTGGTCTCAGGCCTGTGGCCACGGGCATCATTCACCCATGTGGCACAGCTTGTCGGGCATTTGCAAACACCAGCACAAAGTACAAGAACTCAGTGGCTGCAAAGGCCAGGCAGGAAGGGACAGGAGAAGGGGTAGAGCAGGTGGGCACAGCGGGGAACCGGAGCCGGAGTCCTGTCCACCCTGGAGCCTCAAGGGCGGTGGCCCCGTGCAGACTGGCTTCCGGGAAAGCTGGATGTTTAGGTGACAGTCCCTCTTTTTAAACATAGGCAATTCATTTGTAGGGCTTCCCTGGTGACTCAGATGCTAAAGAATCCACCTGCCATGAGTTTGATCCCTGGGTTGAGACGATCCCCTGGAAGAGGAAAGGGCAACCCACTTAAGTATCCTTGCCTGGAAAATTCCAGGGACGGAGGAGCTTGGCGAGTTACACTCATTGCTAAGTGTTTAAAACCCTGGCAACCAGCATGTCAGGAGCCAGAGCAGCACCACTCTGCTCTCATCCAGCCCTGCAGATGGGAACTGAGGCAGGGAGGCGGGTGCCATGATCACAGTCACGTGGGTGCTTCCCAGCAAAGCTGGGTTGAGACCCGGCTCGAGCCTGCCCAGTTCCGCCCGCCTGATGACACCAGGCACCTGTGGATTCCAGGAGTCAGAACCAAGCCCTCCCTTGCCACGTGTTTCTTCTGAACTTTAGTTTTTTCCCTAAGAAAGTAAAGGAAACAGAGTTTCCTCCCATTGTGAGTCGGTGTTCCTCCGAGTCTGGCTCTGCCAAGAGGAAAGTTCGAGCTGCTCCCCAGATCAAGGCTCCACAGCCTCAGAGGTTTCTCATGGATACTACATCCTCGCCACCATCTGGAGAACGTGCCTGCTGGTCAGGGGAGGACCCGGGTGGTCCTGCCAGGACTATGCCAACTTCTGGAGCAGCAACTTGGTCCTGTAATAACATCCACTGGGCCATGGACACGCCTGACCTCCCTCCTCCACAGACCCACCTGGCCTCTCTTCCAGAGGCTGAACTGCAGGACCTTCTTCTGCAGTCCCCCAGCCGCGCCTGCTGTTAACTGCCCACCTCCCTGCACGTGGTGTCAGGCGCTGGCTGGTCTGTCCCGGGGCTTCACAGCCTTTCTCTGTCCACCTCCCCCTCCCACTCAGAATGCTAGCTCTGAAGGTCTGTGTGTTTCCGAGTTACAACCCAGGGTCTGCCTCTTAGCCTATAGGAGCTCAGTTTCTGAAGCCCCATCACCTCCCCCGACATCTGTTTAGTCTCCACAGTGACAGCAACATCCTCAGTGTTCCTGAGAAAAGAGCTGGCTGGAGTATAACTCTCAGGGGCCTGTGTCTCGGGGCCAGCCCCCTCTGGACCCCAGCGTGCCAGACAGTACACTAAGCCACGTGGACATGACTCATCTTCCTGAAGCTCCCCTCATATGGAAAGACTCAGGTAGGAATGGACTGTTGCTGTGTAATTATTTATCCGCAAGGTGATTAAAAGTAACACATCCCTCTGGGGCAGTAGGAGGAGATGGTTAGATAGCATCACAGACTCACTGAATATGAATCTGAGCAAACCCCGGGAGATAGTGGAGGACAGAGGAGCCTGGCGTGCTGCAGCCCACAGGATCGCAAAAAGTAGATATGACGTAGAGACAGAACAACAACAACAATGAAACGCACACAACCTAGGACAGCCGGAGCAGGCGGCTAGCTCGCCAGGATGGCCACCAGCCGTGGCACTGCCCCCCACCCACCCCAGTTTGAAGCAAATGATGGGCTTGGCCAAACCCCACGACCTTCCAACAGAGCAGGATGGAGCCCACAGCAGGAGGTCGGCAGGAAGGACGGTTGCAGCCCCGGAGCTCCCAGACCATGAAGGGCGTGCAGGGCCAGGTGGATGCATGCGGTCATCTCCAGGAGCTGCAGCTGGCCACCCCGCTGCTCTCCATCCTCTGTGATGCTCTGGGAGGACCAGAGAGACACCAGACTGTGGTCACCAGGGCAGCTTTGCAACTGAAGTAAACCCTTCCGAGCTGCCTCCAGAGCTGGTTGTGGGCACCCTGCCACAGCTGTCTGCAGTCAGCCCAGAAACTCACAAATCACCCACTGACCAATCTCTCTATTGCTGTTTACCAGTGGACAGGGGAAAGAAAACTCTAGATGTAATAATTCAAAGTACAAAAGACAGGAGACTTCCCTGGTGGTCCAGTGGCTAAGACTCCACGCTCTCAATGCAGGGGCCTCGAGTTCTATCCCTGGTCAGGGAACTAGATCCCAAATGCCACAGCTAAGAGTTCTCACGCTGCAACTAAAGATTCCACGTGTTGCAGCAAAGACTCTGCACAGACAAATAAATAATGTTTTAAAAAAGAAAGACTAAACCACTTCAGAAAAATAAAACAATAAAGTACAAAAGACATGGGTTCCTTTGATTTGATTAATGTATTTCTTGCCATCACTAGGAATGGAGGTTTTTGAATACAGGTTAAACCAGTTCTCTGAAGGATACAGACACAAGTTTTCACACCTGAATCCAGTGGTCTGAAAATATTGCACTGCTTACACCGGTCAAAATGACTTTGTGCCATCAAGTGTGGGCTCTGCTCCTGGTGAAGGGAAAGCCTGCTACTCACAACAGCGGAGGCAGCAACAGCCACAGCTCTGGGAAGAAAGCCATCCTTCTGGATGGAAGAAGCAGAAATGGGGTCCCTGTGGGCTGAAGACTGCAGGAGAAAGTCTGGAGAGGAAAGAGCTGGAGAAGAGGCTTCCTAATTCTGTGTACGAAGCTGGTCCCGCCCTGGGCTCCCTGCTGAGCCCTGCTTGGAGCTGACCCATGGCCGCAGAGCAAAGACCTTGACAGCTGAACTGAAATGGAGACCTCAGCCCATAGGAGGTGACATGGAGCCTGTGGTCTTACCCAAATGGACTCACTGCTTGCATTAAAAAAAAAAAAAAAAAAACATTTTCCAGAGAATTTTAATAAGACCCAGAGTCTACACAATTCTATGCTGAGAATGTCCAGGAGGCAATCCAAAGTAAAGTGACATATGAGGAACCAAAAAATTCTCAAGTGAAAGACCATCGTCAGATGCCCCCAAGACGACCCAGAGGCTGGAGTTCTCTGACAAAGACTTCAAGCACCTGTTGTAACTCTGCTCCATGTGATAAAGGAAAATACACTTGAGATGAATGGAAAGACAGAAATTCTCGTTAGAGAAACAGAAACAGCCAAAACGGATTGAAGTAGAAACTGTCGAGCTGAAAGGTTAACTGTCTGAAACTTCAAAAAATCATTGGATGGACTTTGATAAAAGGAAATGTTCATATATGGAGATGCAGGGAGGTGGTTTTGGCTTATCTGTGAGTTAGCTTGAACTTGGTGCTAACTAGAACAGCCTGCTTGTGGTCTATCAAACGTACGCTATACATCTGCCTTAATTAGTAAAGAAAAAGGCACACTGTCCAGAAATAAAGACTGTCCATGGTAAAAATAAAAGATTAAATGCCACCTTCCTGGAACACTAGTGCTGATTCTTTGATGGTAAGCCTCCTTACCACGTGCCAAGGCCATGCTAACTCACTGTGAAATGCTGGTTTTTGAAACCGTGAAGGAAAGTATCCCTGACTTGTTAATGTTCTTTGTTCAGAGAAGACGCAAACCTGTGCTGAAAACTCTGCTTCTGTGGAGCAGCTTCTCAGAATGATCTGGGAAGTGGGCTTTGGGTTAGATCCCCGTTTGGCTCAAATAAAACTCTTTTCTAGCTTATTATTGATTGTGTATTGATTGCTTTAATCAACAACTTAATAGCAGAATGGCAATGACAGGGAAGCCTGTGAACGTGTAGACAGAACAGAAGAGTTCCAACCTAAACAACAGAGAGGAAAATAAGACTGAAAAGGAAAATGAGCAGAGCCTCTGGGACCTGTGAGACAGTATCTAACATTTGTGTCATTTGAGTCCCAGAGGAGAGGAGGGAAAAATGGTACGGAAAAATATCTGAAGTAATAATAGCATGAAACGTCTCGAATTTGGGGAAAGACGTAAATGCAGTTTCCACCAGCTCAGCAAGTCCCAAAGAGGCTGAAGTCAAAGAACACCGCACCCAGACACATCATAAGAAAATTGATTTTTTAAAAAAAAGGATAAAGAAAAAGTCTTCAGCTGAAGGAGAAATGATACATGATGGGTAGTGTGTGAAAGACCACACCATGTGTGATTCTAACACTTTGTTCTTACTTATTGCTCAGCCATGTCCGACTCTTTCTGACCCCATGGACTATGTGTCCATGGAATTCTCCGGGCTAGAATACTGCAGTGGGTAGCCTTTTCCTTACTCTAGAGAATCTTCCCAACCCAGGGATCAAACCCAGGTCTCCCGCATTGCAGGCAGGTTCTTTACCAGCTGAGCCACCAGGGAAGCCCAAGAATACTGGAGTGGGTAGCCTGTCCCTTCTCCAGGGGATCTTCCCGACCCAGGAATTGAACCAGAGTCTCCTGCACTGTGGGCAGATTCTTTACCAACTGAGCTTCCAGGGAAGCCCTTGATGTGTAGGGAAACAGCAATTCAGGTGATGGCTGATTTCTCATAGAAAAGCAGAGGCCACAGAAAGACATGGAGGAAGCCTGAATACATATTGCTAAGTGTAAGAAGTCACCCTGAAAAGCCTCCACGACGTGTGACTCTAACACGCTATTTAGTTGCTCAGTCGAATCTGACTCTATGACCCCGTGAACTGCAGCACGCCAGGCTTCCACGTCCTTCACTATCTCCTGGAATTTGCTCAGACTCATGACCATTGCCTCAGTGATGCCATCCAACCATCTCAGCCTCTGTTGCCCCTTTCTTCTCCTGCCCTCAATATTTGAAAAGCCAAAGGACAAATTTAAGTGAACATGGAGAAACACTGAAGTAAGAAAGCAGAGAAGGGAACAGAGGGACAGAGGCCAGGAGCACAAACAAAGCAAACAGTGAAAAGGAGGCAAAACCCAGTCGATTGACGGCCACGGTGAAAGTCAACCGTCTCAACTCCCAACCCAAGGCTCAGGATCACAGCCAGCATTTACTAAACACCATTCCACGGTGAGTCGGCAATCACCCAGCAAGGCAAGGAGGGAGGAGCAGGGCTGAAGGCAGGCGAGTCCCGGATCAGGGACCAGCGCTGACCCTGGGCTTAACCAGGGACCACGCGTGACGACTGAGCCTCGGCCCCGGGGCTAGGACCACCATGGGCTTCCAGGATCTTGAAGACTGGTGGAGCTTCTGTTCAGAGGCCAGCGGGTCTGCTGACCACACTGCCCCAGGGTGCCCCACACCCCCAGGCAGGTTCCTTCATTCCCTGTGGAGGCAGCCTCGTGGGGCCCCACGTCCCTCCACTGTGGGGGGACAGGAGTGGGTTCTCACCCACACAGCCGGGAATCCCAGGTGGCCTGGTGAGCTGAGCAGCCCCAGAGCTCCCGTGAGTACCCCCATTCCCCATCCTGGGGTCCTCTGAGTACGTTCCTTGTCTAGCTACTTCCTGCGAAGAAAAAATCCAGACTGCTTTCCAGCCTGAAAGGAAGAAGGGCTGCAGGCTCCTGTCTGTGGCTGTGGACGGCGTCCCTGCCCGTCGGCTGGACTGTGTGCCCAAGACCAGGCCTGGGCTCCCCCCACCCCCAGGTGCTGCGCTGGGGCCGCAGGCAAAGCGGCAGCTGGGTGACCTTCCAGGGGCCCCTCCCTGCTCTAAAAAGGGACAGTGTGAGGCTGGCAGGGCAGGCTCTCCACGCCCACAGGGTCCCTCGGGAGGACAGGAAGGGACACGGCCCCACAGGACAGGCGGCAGCTGCGGGTGGGTGAGGCTGACTGGCCGGGACAGCTGGGCCCATCACCCCCAGGTGCTGCGCTGGGGCCGCAGGCAAAGCGGCAGCTGGGTGACCTTCCAGGGGCCCCTCCCTGCTCTAAAAAGGGACAGTGTGAGGCTGGCAGGGCAGGCTCTCCACGCCCACAGGGTCCCTCGGGAGGACAGGAAGGGACACGGCCCCACAGGACAGGCGGCAGCTGCGGGTGGGTGAGGCTGACTGGCCGGGACAGCTGGGCCCATGTGGACGAGCCACCCCTCTCTGTGTCGTCTGGGGCTTGTCCTGCGAAGCCAAAAGACAGGCCCGGCATCCCAAAAAAGAGGCCTGTGGCTTAGTAAGACAGAGCTATTTTTATGTATCTGCCCTCCAGGGACGGCCACAGAGGGGAGGGCCTGGGGGCCCGGGAGCGCAGCTCAGGTCAAGGCGGGAGGGCAAAGGCCAGGGCGGGCCCCCCTCCCAGCAGAGGAACTGAGAGCAAAACAGCCTCCTCACACCCCCACTCCCCATCAGACACAGCCTCTGGGCCCCAGGGGGCCAGTGATGGAAGAGATGGGCAGGAAGGCTTTTGTGTCAGAGGCCTGGGTGTGGTGGGCAGTGTGCTGCCTGAAAGGGGCCTGGTGGTGCTGGGGAGCTAATGCTGGGGATGGGGACACCCTGGAATAAGGCCTTAGGGTTCTGGGGCACCTTGGTCCCCTCTTCATCTCCTTCTCCCTCTTCTTGCCCCCTCCACTCCATCCTCAGTGCCTCCGAGCCTGAGAACAGGTCTGAGCACCCTGCCCTCCGATCCCAGGCTTGTCCAGAGCAGCTGGGGGACCAGTCGGAGGTCTGGGTGAAGCTCTGCCTCCCAGGGAGGGAACCACCTGGGACTCTCCTGAGATAAGTGGCCCAGGTGAGCTGAGTGGGGGGCAGGGGTGGGCGACCATGACCTAACTCAACTCAGAGAGGGGGCGTCGTTGTGTTTGGGGTTCGCAGGGCAGCAGAGATGCTCACAGAGATGGGCCCTGGGCTGCTAGCTCTGCCCTGGACTGAGTCCCTAGGACCCCTCCCTGTGTTCTCAGAAGAGTCAGGAGTCAGGGGACCTTCCGATGTCAACTGGAGTGGGTGGAAGGGGGTCCCCCAAACACGTCTGTGTCCTGACACTTGGAACCGGAGCACGTCACCTTACGTGGAAGTAGGGTCTGTGCAGGTGTGACTGAGCTAAGACCCCAGGGTAGGATTATCCTGGGTGACTAGAGTGGACTCTAAATCCAGGCGAGAAGGGAGGGGCTGGCACAGACAAGAGGGGGCCTCCCTGGGGGCCCTGTCATGAGGGCAGGTGCCAGGCCTGCAGCAAGACCCAGGACACATGCAGGCCCGTCATGGGTGACAGTGATGTCACGGAGGCCAGGGGCTGGAGGCTCGGAATCTAGATGCCACCTGCATGGCGTGGGCCCCTAGCCTGGGAGCAGGCAGCGGCCTCCGTGCCAGTCTGTCTGTCCACCACTTTCTCACAGGGCCACCGGCCCAGACTCCCCTTCCTGTGGGGCGGGGGCTTTCCAGCCCTTACTCACCACTTCCCTGGCGTTTGTCTGTCGAGGCCCCACCCACTGGCAGTGGTTCTGACTTGCCCGGGGCTTTTCATGTCTCTTCATGCCCATTATGTAAGGAGCACTTTATGTAACCATGGGGCTCTATGGGGGCCACACCAGCTCTCAAGGACACTGGCTCGAGTCCCTAACATTGGATGGTCCATGCAGCGGGCACCCAGCCTGCTCGTACCCCTATGCACCCCTACTTTTGCCTCCACCTTCCTCCTTCCTATTATAAGCAGAGAGCAAGCAGTGCTTGGCCAAAGGCAGGCCCACTCCACCCTCTGCCTGGGCAATGAGGCTTCAGGGACCCCGAAAGAGAGATGGGATGAGGCCAGATGGGGTGTTAAGGCAAAAGCAGCAGGCTGGCTAGCGCAGGTCCCCCAGAAGCCTACGTGTAGACAGGGTTCCAGGATAGTTCACATGGGAGGTAACACCAACAGGCCAGGAGATGCGCAGGGAAGGAAAGGAGCCACCCTGTTCCTGGGAGGGGGGCCACCTTGACACGGGAGGGATAGGAAGAGAGGGTGCGATCAAGGGAGGCCGGGTCACACTGCACAGATTGCCAGAGCACCGGGCAGCTAGAGGCAGCGACAGAAAGACATCCTCATGTCCCCACCTCCACCTCGGGGCTCCTGCAGAGTGATACCAGCCACACACGATGGCAAGGCAGTGAAGCCCGGGACCCCCATCCTCGGGGGTCAGGTCTGCTCTGAGAGCTGAGCTCAGTGAGGGATCTGGGGGTGCTCAGGCCCAGCACCTCCCAGGCCCCAAGAGGCTAGGATGGGAGCTGTCAGAAGGGAGACTGTGATCAAGGCCGCAGCAGGGGAGCCCCCCATGGGCCCTGCAGAGACGAGAGCACTTAAGCCCGTCTGAGACAGCGGGGGTCCCAGTTTCTGATCAGTATGGGTGTCTGCGGGTGGGAGGCCCTGGCCTTGGTGTCCAACCTGGTGAAGCTGCGCTGGCCCATATGCCCTCTGCTGCCTTCTGAGGTGGTTTGCTCCTTGCTGGCCATTCCAGAAGCCAGGGCTCTCCACTGTCTGAACACTCAGAGGCCGAGCTGCTTCCTATTCCCAGGTAGGAAGACTCTGCAACCCTTTGGTCAGTATGTGGGGAGCTGACTTCACTCTGCAGGGATATACTGGCAAGAGGTCATCACCCAAATGGACGATGTTCAGTTCAATCGCTCATTCATGTCTGACTTTTTGTGACCCCATGGACTGCTGCACACCAGTCCATGGGGTCTTCCCTGTCCATCACCTACTCCCGGAGCTTATTCAAACTCATGTCCATCAAGTGATATCACCCAACCATCTCATCCCCTGTTGTCCCCTTCTCCTTCTGCCTTCCATCTTTCCCAGCATCAGGGTCTTTTCCAGTGATGCAGTTCTTCCCATCAGCTGGCCAAAGTATTGGAGTTTCAGCTTCAGCATCAGTCCTTCCAATGAATGAATGAATGAAGTTGCTCAGTCGTGTCCAACTCTTTGTGACCCCATGGATTGTAACCTACCAGGCTCTTCCATCCATGGGATTCTCCAGGCAAGAGTACTGGGTGGGTTGCCATTTATATTCAGGGCTAATCTCCTTTAGGATTGACAGGTTGGATCTCCCTGCAGTCCAAGGGACTCTCAAGAGTCATCTCCAATACCACAGTTCAAAAGCATCAATTCTTTGGCTCTCAGCTTTCTTTATAGTCCAACTTTCACATCCATACATGACTACTGGAAAACCATAGCTTTGACTAGACAGACCTTTGTTGGCAAAGTAATGTCTCTGCTTTTTAATAAGGCCTAGAGGAGCTATCCCATGTTGAAGGTCAGGAACGGCAGCGGTAAGGAGATACCCCT
>SJYT01014246.1:348054-394273 GCA_006410635.1 Cephalophus harveyi
TGAAACTCCAGTACTTTGGCCACCTCATGCGAAGAGTTGACTCATTGGAAAAGACTCTGATGCTGGGAGGGATTGGGGGCAGGAGGAGAAGGGGACAACCGATGATGAGATGGCTAGATGGCATCACTGACTCGATGGATGTGAGTCTGAGTGAACTCCGGGAGATGGTGATGAACAGGGAGGCCTGCCGTGCTGCGATTCATGGGGTCGCAAAGAGTCGGACACGACTGAGCAACTGGACTGAACTGAGCTGATCTAGCATGGTCATAACTTTTCTTCCAAGGAGCAAGCATCTTTTAATTTCATGTCTGCAGTCACATTCTGCAGGGATTTTGAAGACCCCTATAAATAAAGTCTGTCATTGTTTCCATTGTTTCTGTATCTATTTGCCATGAAATGATGGGATCAGATACCATGATCTCAGTTTTCTGAATGTTGAGTTTTAAGCCAGCTTTTTCACTCTCCTCTTTCACTCTCATCAAGAGGTTGTTTAGTTCTTCTTCACTTTCTGCCATAAGGATGGTGTCATCTGCATATCTGAGGTTATTGATATTTCTTGTGGCAATCTTGATTCCAGCTTGTGCTTCATCCAGCCTAGCATACACAGGATGTACTCTGCATAGAAGTTAAATAAGCAGGATGACAATATACAGCTTTGACGTACTCCTTTTCCTATTTGGAACCATGGGAAAACCATGTTGTTCCATGTCCAGTTCTAACTGTTGCTTCTTGACCTGCATACAGATTTCTCAAGATGCAGGTCAGGTGGTCTGGTGTCCCCATCATTTTAAGGATTTTCCACAGTTTGTTGTGATCCACACAGTCAAAGTCTTTGGCCTTGTCAATAAAGCAGAAGTAGATGTTTTTCTGGAACTCTTTTCCTTTTTCAGTGATCCAATAGATGTTGACAATTTGACCTCTGGTTCCTCTGCCTTTTTCTAAATTCAGCGTGAACATCTGGAAGTTCTTTGTTCACGTTCTGTTGAAGCCTGGCTTGGAGAATTTTGAGTATTACTTTGCTGTTGTGTGGGATGGGTGCAATTGTGCAGTAGTTGGAACATTCTTTGGCATTGCCTTTCTTTGGGATTGGAATGAAAGCTGATCTTTTCCAGTCCTGTGGCCAACGCCAAGTTTTCCAAATCTGCTGGCATATTGAGTGCATCATCTTTTAGGATTTAAAATAGCTCAATTGGAATTCCTTCACCTCCACTAGCTTTGTTCGTAGTGATGCTTCCTAAGGCCCATTTGACTTCACATTCCAGGATGTCTGGCTCTAGGTGAGGGATCACACCATTGTGGTTATCTGGGTCATGAACAGTTCTTCTGTGTATTCTTGCCACCTCTTCTTAATATCTTCTGCCCCTGTTAGGTCCATACCATTTCTGTCCTTTACTGGGCCCATCTTTGCATGAAATGTTCCCTTGGTATCTCTGATTTTCCCTTGGTATCTCTGATTTTCTTGAAGAGATCTTTAGTCTTTCCCATTCTACTGTTTTCCTCTATTTCTTTGCATTGATCACTGAGGAAGGCTTTCTTATCTCTCCTTGTTTTCTTTGGAACTCTGTATCCAGATGGGTATATCTTCCCTTTTCTCCTTTGCCTGTAGTTTCTCTTCTTTTCTCAGCTATTTGTAAGGCCTCCTCAGACAGCCATTTTGCCTTTTTGTATTTCTTTTTCTTTGGGATGGTCTTGGTCATTGCCTCCTGTACAGTGTTACAAACCTCTGTCCATAGTTTTTCGGGCACTCTGTCTATCAGATCTAATCCATTGAATCTATTTCTCACTTCCACTGTATAATCATAAGGGATTTGATTTAGATCATAGCAGAATGGTCTAGTGGTTTTCCCTACTTTCTTAATTTAAGTGTGAATTTGGCAATAAGGTGTTCATGATCTGAACCATGGTCAGCTCTCGGTCTTGTTTTTGCTGACTGTATAGAGCTTCTCCATCTTTGGCTGCAAAGAATATAATCAATCTAATTTTGGTAGTGACCATCTGGTGAGGTCCATGTGTAGAGTCTTCTCTTGTGTTGTTGGAAGAGGCTGTTTGTTATGACCAGCGCATTCTCTTGGCAAAACTCTTGAAGACCTACAAGACTTTCTAGAACTAACACCCCAAAAAGATATACTTTTCATTATAGGGGACTGGAATGCAAAAGAAGGAAGTCAAGAGATACCTGGTGTAACTGCCAAATTTGGCCTTGGAGTTCAAAATGAAGCAGGGCAAAGGCTAATAGAGTTTTGCCAAGAAATGGATGGTGAGCTGATAAGAAACCAGAGAAAGGCATCCAGCCTCTTCCTGGCAGCCAGAAGGGACAGAGCACTGTGGGGACCAGAGGGGGGAGAGTCCTAACTGGGCGCCCCTCGCTGCAGCGGCCTGTCCTCCCGGCCCCTGAACAAAAACAGAAAAGCCCCCCTCCCCCAAATATTCCTGCTTAAAAATACTACAGTTCAACCTAATGTTCCCTTGGTGGGGAAAGTGTTAGTTGCTCAGTCGTGTCTGACTCTTTGCGGCCCCATGGACTGTATCCCTCCAGGTTCCTCTGTCCATGGAATTTTCTGGGCAAGAATATTGGAGTGGGTAGCCATTCCCTTGTCCAGGGTACCTTTCCAACCCAGGGATCGAACCCGGGTCTCCTGCATTCCAGGAAGATTCTTAACTATCTGAGCCACCAAGAAAGCCCCATGATAGGGAAAGTATCATAAAATGAAAAGTTTTCAGAACATGCATAGTTGCATTATCTTTATTCATCAAAACATGGAATCCCTCCATTTGCCCTAAGACATTAGATCTGATAGTTTCTCAGTGCTGGGTTGAAACTAAGAGAATATTAACATCCGTCTACATTCTGAGAGGCCCTGCAGGCAGCACCGTGGCTCTGAGACCGTGGCCTCTGTCCCTCCCTCTGAATCATGAGTCCCTGTGCAGGAGTGGCCCTGAGTGTCCCCGAGGGTCTTGCTGGGGAGGGAAGGGTCCCCACCCTCAGAGAGCCAGGCAGGCTTGTCCACACAGAATGGCATGGCCTGGTGCTTTTGTTACTATTTCTGCAGCCCGCCTCCCTGGGTTCCACTTTCTAACCTGGAGCCTGCAAACCCAGCGCTGTGGGTCCTGGCATCACCCACATCAGGCCCTTCCCCCCAGCATCCAAGGACCTCACTTGGCCCCCGGGACAGCAGCAATGGGCGTAGGCACAGCTCTGGGACAGAGTCATAGGAAACACACATGTGCTCGGGGGACACGGTCATCCAGTTGCTGGACCAAACCCAGGCAGGGTCCAAGCTCAGGGACCATTTCTCCTCCTCCACCCCCTCTCCACCCCATCTCCTCCCTCCCCTGTTTCTAAAAGGACCAACAGGAGCAAATGCTGTCTGTGCCACCCGGAAGCCTCTGGCCACAAGCCCCCTCTTGGCTCCTGGGGTCTTCATAGAGGAGGGGCAGCTCAAAGACAGGGGTATAGGGGGTGGCAGGAATGAGTGATGGGGCTGGGGTGGAGCTGGCAGGGAGCATGGCGCCAGGGCCAGCGGCTCTGGAGTCCCTCGGGTACCCGGCCGGCAGGATCTCAAGCATCGCCTGTCATTGCCCACAATGGTCTTATGATGCAGACAGGAAGCTGAACTCCGGAGATGTGGGTAATTGACCCCAACCCTGCCTTAGAAAGGACAAAACCAGAGTCTCCTCCACCGCCCTGGCTCCACTGCCACCGCCTCTCCCAGGAATGCCCGGGGGAGCAGCAGGCCAGCCTGGCTCAAGGAGGCCACAGCCTGTCCAGGGCCACACAGCGGTCAGTGGGGAGCAGGCCTGAATGCGGCCCACTGACTCCCCTGAGACTCCGCGGTCGGGGGAGGGCAGAGGAGAGGCAGCAGCTCCTTGAGCCGGGGCAGTGGGCACGGGTCTGGAGGGGACAGCTTGCTCGGGGCCACCGTCCCAGGTGGAGCTTCCAGAGGTGAGCGAGTGAAGGCGGGGCGGGGGACGAGGCAGCTGGAGCGAGGACGAAGGCCTTGGGGCTCGGGGAGGGCACTGCAGCATCCAGGTCGGGGCTCAGAGAGGCTCCTGTCTGGGGCGGGGCGGGGCTGAGCTCACCAGCCAGGCCAGGCCCGTGACCCCGTGTGGAGCAACAGGTGTGAGCCACAGACACCGGTCTCACTGGAGCCTGCTTCCTTGCCTTTTTATTCCTGGGAGAAGCAAACCCCTCCAATTTGGGCATTGGGCAGCAGAACTGTCCTGAAGGAGGAGGGGCCTCTAGTGTGTCTCGGGGATTTCAAGCAGCAGCGCAGTCTTAGGCAAACCTCCCGCCTTGACCCAGTGAATCCCCAGCAGACGTCAGAGGCAGGACTCACAAGCCAGCATCCCAGGAGAAGAGACTCAGCATCTGACCAAAGGGAAGGGTTGTTGTTGTTGTATCTGTTTAAAAGCAGGAGCCAGGGAGGGCAGAGACATTACTTTGCCAACAAAGGTCTGTAGAGCTATGGTTTTCCCAGTAGTCATGTGTGGGTGTGAGAGTTATGATGGTTTACAGTGAATGATGTCAGCTTCATGATCTCCAAAGATCTAGTTTCGGGATCGGGGATCCAGGCTTGATCACTCAGGGCTCTTGTATGGCATAAGTTTTATTACAGTGAAAAAGGACAGAGGAACCTTCTGACATCGACTTTGGAAGGGGGACAGAGAGTGCCCCCTGCTAGTCTTAGCAAGGCCTTAGATACTTTTATCAGACCCACTCCCACAACAGAGGTCTTAAGATAACAAGATTAGTCAGAAGGTTCTTGTTAAGAAGGAGAAACATATCCTTGAGCAAGATACATTGTTGTTATATAATCATTAGTACAGTGCTTAAGGAAAAACATATCCTTGATCAAGATGAGTTTTGTCGTGTATCATTAGCTGTGGGCTTAAAGAAAATAATGTCTTCTGTGACTAAGACAAAGCAGACTATAAAAAATGCTTGTTCTTTTCTCCTCCTTGAGGGCCCTGGACTCCTTATTAACCTACCTAAGAATTAGCTCTCTCAGTTAGACCATAAAGAAGGCTGAGTGCTAAAGAATTGACGCTTTCAAATTGTAGCACTGGAAAAGACTCTTGAGAGTCCCTTGGACAGCAAGGAGATCAAACCAGTCAACCCCAAAGGAAATCACCCTGAATATTCATTGGAAGGACGATGCTGAAGCTGGAGCTTCAATGCTTTGGCCCCTGAGGTGAAGAGCTGACTCACTGGAAAAGACCCTGAGGCTGAGAATGATTGAAGGCAAAAGGAGGAGAGGATGAGATGGTTGGATGGGATCACTAGCTTGATGGACATGAGTTTGAGAAAGCTCCGGGATATAGTGAAGGACAGGAAAGCCTGGCATACTGCAGTCCATAGGGTGGCAAAGAGTCAGACACAACTTAGCAATTTAACAACAACAAGGAGGTCAGAAGAGAGAAGCTGGGGGTGGAGCACACTCCGCCAGCCTCAGAGGCCCTGGAAGAGAGCTTGGGAACTGCAGGCTTGAGTGGTGAGCTAGCTGGGACTGGCCACCCTGAAGACAAGCCTCCCCACCAGATGATGGATGTGCCTGTGACTCCGCATCCCTGGACCCGGGAATGAGCTGTCCCTGAACTGGCCAGGAAGCCCATGGGGTCTCTGTGGACGCCCGTTGGGACCACTGACGGGACGCTCCACAGACATCACTTCTCTCTGGCCTTCCCACAGACCCACTAGGGCACTTCAGGCATCCTGGGAAAGAGTCTGGATCAGGATATGGGAAATCAATTCTCTAAAAGCCAATTAACAAAGTGACCTTAATTGACCTGTTTTCTGAAAGTCAAGTCTCTAAATGAGCCATTTACCAAAACTTCAGACAGATATTTTAAACCTGGTCTGGGCAGCCGGCCACCACTGCCCGCCAGCAGGGGTAGGAGTGGGGGCAGAAAATTCTGGCCAGATACCTTAGCCAGGGTCAAGGGCACGTTCAGAAGAAACAATAGTCGGTCAAGCTGGGCAAATGCATGCTGGCAAACATGGCCACCGGAAGGAGAAACTTTTGGCGACACCCTGGGTTCTTCACAAATAGACCACAGGGTCCGTCTGGCACTGGGCAGGTGGGTTGCAGCGAATGGATCTGGTTCTGAAGACAAGCAGGGGGAGAAGTCGGGAGTGCAGAAGAGCCACTGTCTTGAAAACCTCAGGCTGGCCCTTGCCCTCTCTGTGCCTTGCTTTCCCTGCCTGGGTGGTAGTGTAACAGGAGCGAAAGGGGCAGGGCACCACTTTTGAAAGAATGACATAGCTCAGTCAGTTCAGCTCAGTCGCTCAGTCGTGTCCAACTCTTTGCGACCCCATGAATTGCAGCACGCCAGGCCTCCCTGTCCATCACCAACTCCCAGAGTTCACTCAGACTTATGTCCATCAAGTCAGTGATGCCATCCAGCCATCTCATCCTCGGTCGTCCCCTTCTCCTCCTGCCCCCAATCCCTCCCAGCATCAGAGTCTTTTCCAATGAGTCAACTCTTCGCATGAGGTGGCCAAAGTACTGGAGTTTCTCTTCTCCAACACCACAGTTCAAAAGCATCAATTCTTTGGCGCTCAGCTTTCTTCACAGTCCAACTCTCACATCCATACATGACCACAGGAAAAACCATAGCCTTGACTAGACGGACCTTTGTTGGCAAAGTAATGTCTCTGCTTTTCAACATGCTATCTAGGTTGGTCATAACTTTTCTTCCAAGGAGTAAGCGTCTTTTAATTTCATGGCTACAGTCACCATCTGCAGTGATTTTGGAGCCCCCCAAAATAGCCCAAGGACACAACAAAAACCAATTAGAATCAAATGGGACCAAGATGGCAGACAAGACTAGAACTTGATCCTCAATCAGCAAGTGAAATGACACACCCAGAGGTGCCATGACAGTTCCAGTGCTCTCCATCGAGGAGTGGGCGGTGGCCGAAATCCTGGAAATCTCCACCCCTTCCCCAAAATAGTTGGAATAATCTTCCCACTTATTAGCATATGAAATTACCCAGCCTATAAAAACTAACCACACCACACTTCCTGGCCACACTCGCCCTTTGCAATGGCCCACACTCTGTTAGTGGAGTGTGCTTCTCTCTGAATCTGAATAAATCCACTTCTTACCTATCACTTAGTCTCTCACTGAATTCTTTCTGTGAGGAGACATCAAGAACCTGAGCTTCATTAGGCCCTGAAACCAAGAACTGTGGGTTGTGGCTGTGTTTGAGTCCCAGTTTTTCCAGTGGAGCAATGGTTTTTCCAGTGGTCATGTATGGATGTGAGAGTTGGACTATAAAGAAAGCTGAGCACTGAAGAATTGATGCTTTTGAACTGTGGTGTTGGAGAAGACTCTTGAGAGTCCCTTGGACTGCAAGGAGATCCAACCACTCAATCCTAAAGGAGGTCAGTCCTGGCTGTTCATTGGAAGGACTGATGTTGAAGCTGAAACTCCAATATTTTGGCCACCTGATGTGAAGAGCTGACTCATTTGAAAAGACCCTGATGCTGGGAAAGATTGAGAGCAGGAGGAGAAGGGGACAACACAGGATAAGATGGTTGGATGGCATCACCGACTCAATAGACATGGGTTTGGGTGGACTCCGGGAGTTGGTGATGGACAGAGAGGCCTGGCATGCTGCAGTTCATAGGGTCATAAAGAGTCGGATATGACTGAGTGACTGAAGTGAACTGAACTGAGTCCTAGCCACGTGGGTTCATGTCCCAAGCAAGGTTTTGGCTGGATTTGAGTCCCATGCAAGGTTTTGGCTGGGTTTGAGTCCCAGCCACATGTGTTCAAGTCCCAATCAGAGTTTTGGCTGGGTTTGAGTCCCAAGCAAGGTTTTGACTGGGTTTGAGTCCTAGCCACGTGGGTTCAAGTCCCAAACTGGGTTTTGACTGGGTTCGAGTTCCAGCACATGGGTTCAAGTCCCAATCTGTGGTAAACAGTTTCAGCAGCAAGGATTCAAGGGACCCCAGAGCCCATAAGTGTCTGCAAGGTCACCGTGCACCAGGCTCCCCCTCTGCCTCTGCCATCAGACACTCGGCCACTTTTGGCTTCATTCACAAGAGGGCCCCTCAATGCATCAGAGCCTGCATTCCAGGAGGAAACGACCTCTGCAGACACTCCCCTGCCTAGCCTTGGAAAAGGGGCAGGTAGAGGGGCTTCTGGAAGCCCGCAGAGGCAGGTCTCTCCTTCCCGGCTTCTCCCCCTGCTGTGTGGAGACACAGGGGATGTGCTAGCTCCCTGTCACTAGCCGGCCACCACTCCCTCCTGGCCCCAGTCCAGCAGGCCCTGTCTACCTCGCACCTTCCTTCCCTCCCCGCTCTTTCCCTCCCACCTTCCTCTCTCTTGGCAGATTCTCTGCGGCAGCCTCTCTGTCTGTCATTTCCAGCCCCATCCATGTCACCAAACTGTCCAGTCCACCCTCAGCCACATCCACCCTCCCAAAGCCCATCCAAGCCCTCCTAGCATCTAGTCTGATAATCACAGAGATGGACCCGGTGGGGCCCTTATTCCTCCCGGATTCCCCTGCCCCCGGACCCCCACAGACCAACGTCTTCCCCTGGGGCCTCCTCTGGGCTGGGGTTCCCCTGACAGTGCATGTTCCCGCTGGAGACACACGATGCTGAGTCAAGGTCTCCCTCAGGGTCCTCACTGTGCAAGCCAGTCACTGGGTGAACTCACAACCCACAGGGCACCCGCCTTTCCTGAGGCTTGATTAGCCCCACTGGGCACCCTTGAGCTGGTCACGAGTGTGGCCAAGTCACTGGAGCCCAGCCTTTCAACGGTGTCTCTGATTTTGACCTCGTCATTATTCTGCTGTTCACTGGCATCTCCATCGGCGCGTCCTGGAGTGTTGTCAGCCCGTGTGCCTCCGCAGGGCTGATGGTCTGTTCCAAAGTCCTCTCTGAGCTCCAGCATGAACCTCCCATCCCCTCGTGATTGGATCCCCAGAGCCGGCCCTCCTTGCTCTATCCGATCGTCCTCAGGCACCCCAGCCACTGGGGGACGGGAAGGCATTCAGATCCTGGGAGAAGAGCTCAGTTCCAAAGTCCAACTCAGACTTTGGGTTCCACAGGCCAGTTGGTGCAGTTCATCAGAACTCAGTCACTCACAGCCGGTGGCAAGGGTGCCACCAGTGGCCACCAGACAATCCCAGCTGCCAGCCCCACCTTCTGTTTCTACGTCTCCCCCACCTCGCACACACCTGTGGGCACTCCCACTTCTGCTGATGGCCCTTCTGTCTCCAACCTTGGGGTGCCCAGCTCAGCTGCCCCTTCCCTGAAGCCAGTGTCACAACAGGTGAAGCAAACCCACACCAGGTGCCCCCAGAGCTCAGCAGCGCCTTCCACCTCCTCTCTCCTAGCCCTGCTGGCCTGAAAGCCCCCCGCGCCTCATAGAGTCAGCCCGGGCTACCACCAATGCCGCTCACTTCCTATAGCCCCGGAGGCGCTGAGAGAGCCACACAGTGAGGGAGCAGGGGCCTCCTCTTCCCCGGCCCAGAGGAGGCCCCAGGGCAGGGAGTGGGCCAGGAGAGGGGGCAGGGGGCTCATTTACACCCGCTGGGAGAAGATCAGTTCAGTTCAGTTCAGTCGCTCAGTCGTGTCCGACTCTTTGAGACCCCATGAATTGCAGCACGCCAGGCCTCTCTGTTCATCACCATCTCCCAGAGTTCACTCAGACTCATGTCCATCGAGTCCGTGATGCCATCCAGCCATCTCATCCTCGGTCGTCCCCTTCTCCTCCTGCCCCCGATCCCTCCCAGCATCAGAGTCTTTTCCAATGAGTCAACTCTTCGCATGAGGTGGCCAAAGTACTGGAGTTTCAGCTTTAGCATCGCTCCTTCCAAAGAAATCCCAGGGCTGGTCTCCTTCAGAATGAAGTGGGTGAGCCACGCCCAGCAAGTGGACGCGGTCCTTGCGTGGTCCCCTGGAAGTGGACACGAGGATTCAGCCCTGAGTCCTGGGACCTCAGAGCCCAGCAGAGCTGCGGGGATGAGAGCCTTCAGGAGGAAGCCCTGGCAAGTCCTGTGCTCAGACAGCATGACAGCGCTCAGCCCTCAGGCTCCAGGAGCCCAGGGGGCCTGCTGGAACGAGGCGGGGGTTGCCTCTGCCTGGTCAGTCGGCGCCTGCCCCTTCCCCGTGCCTCCCCAGGCAGGTGGGCCCTACACAGAGACCACCTTCCCGTGGGCCCTTTTTATGTTTCAAGGTCCCCAGGCTGCACTTACCTCGGTTCTCACCTGTCTGGGAGGAAGCCGAACCAATGGACCCACGCTGCACAGTCCCCAGGCCTCTCTGTGTCCCCATCTTGGGGCTTTAGACATGGAGAGAGGCCTGAGCTGCCTCCTCGCTGCTGGCGGAGGGGCTGGGGCACGTCTGCCCCGCAGCAGCTCTCAGATGCCTGGAGAGCCCTGGCCCAAGGTGGCACTCGGGGGTTCTGCCAAGCAGATGCTGGCCCAAGGCTTGTCCCTGCATCTCCCGACATCAGACGCACGGCAGAGTTAGCCAGCTGCGTTGCGAGTCCTCCAGGCATGGTGCTCAAACTTCACACACCTGGCCAGTGTCCATCCACCAGTCCTCCTCCTTTACTCATCTTCCTTTGATGCACTTCAGGGTGAGTCTTGGCAACGCTCTTTAAGAGAGAAAATCAAAGTCTAAAAGTCTGTCTATGGGGGAGGGGTATGTGGATACGGAATGCTGTGCCTTTTTTTTTTTGCTTTGCTAATCATATTTGTTTATTTTCAAGAGCTCATCAGTTTTAAAAAATTAAACTCATTTATTTCAAATAAGTAATACTTCCATGAGGTTCAGAAAACCAAAACAATATACAAAGGTTTACATTAAAAAGCTTTTTTGAAAGAGCTCAACTGTATTCTTTCTACCTTCTTTTTCTTGTTTTACAGATGCAGTACATTCTCAAACTTCTCTGTGAATACTATTTGGACTTTTATTTAAAACCTCCTTTAGTTCCCTGGATTAGCTCTGCTTGTTCCATTTATCTTGTGATTTGTCCTTAATGTTCCAGCCTTTCCTCCTGTGTCTAATGCTCCCTTTGTTTCCCGTTCATCTTTTTTTTTTCTTCTTGTCCATAAAAGTAATGACGGTACATCTTTAATATTAAGAAAATAGGCTATAAAAAAGTTCATTCTCAGAATTGGTTTTAGTAAAACCTCATTCGTGCTCCTTTGTGGGTGCATAATGAAGTTCCATGGGCTTGTTCACCTTCTAGTATTTCTCACTGACCAATTCCGAAGAGAAAGAGCCATTTAACACATTGAACTGGCCCCTGGCTGTGACTGTGTAAATGGCATACTGCTTCTTACTGGCTGTATCAAGGTTCATCTGGCTTGATTCTCCTTTGCTTCAAACTTCTTGTAAAGCTAACCTCACAGCCAGATGCTTAGATAAATGATCGACAGTGGCATTACCTGAACTCTTCATGAATCGTGTCTGTGTACGGTCATCTTTTTCCATAAACATGGGATGAAGCCTCAGCACTAATTTACTAGCATGATCCATTACGGGGTCAGATGTCACTTTCGCATTGCTGTTATCAAGTTCAAGCCCAGAATCATCAGATGTTTTGGTCTGTTTGTTACTAGGTGCTGCTTCCAATTGCTGTACATGGATGTTTTACGGCAGTGAGAGCTGTCTCCACTGACTTCTGCTCCACTATAATTTTCTATCTGTTTCCCACCTCACTGTAGTCTGCTCACGGCCTGTATCTCAGTCCTTCCTCGATGCTGTGGCCGAGTGCTTGCTGGGGGTTATGCTTGTTGATTCTAGCTAATGCTTTTTTTCTCGATGGGCTTCATACTCACCACGACTTGGTTAAATTTTGCTGATGAGTGCATCATAGTTTAGGTCTGATCTTAGCGATCTTTTGGAAACTAGCTTTTCCCAACAGGTTGTTGTTGTTCAGTCGCTCAGTCGTGTCCCACTCTTTGTGACTCCATAGACTTGTGCACGCCAGGCTTCCCTGTCCATCACCAACTCCCGGAGCTTGCCCAAACTCATGTCCACTGAATCAGTGATGTCACTCAACCATCTCATCCTCTGTTGTCCCCTTCTCGTCCTGCCTTCAATCTTTCCCAGCATAAGGGTCTTTTCCAATGAGTCAGTTCTTCTTAAATTTTTAAATTCAAAATAATCAGTATGTCTCTGAGGCACATTTTGGGGCCACCTATGCTGGACACCACAACAGGCAGAGAAAGGACTATCAGTGACCGTCAGTGACCATCTTGTATGGGGGAGGGTGATGTGGCCAGAAAGCGCTTCGGTGTGGGAGAGGGAGGGAGACCTCATGACCCGTCCTCTGCCCCTGTTCACACCCTTGGAGCAGCCAGTGGCAGTGGGGGCCTCCCTGGATGACACCTTGGGTGATATGGGTGATGTTATGAGATGTCACCAGGAGGCTCTGGGTCACCCTGACCTGCTTTACATTATCCTAAGGAGGGGTAGAGTTTACAGGTAAGCGAGGGGAGAAGCCAGAGTGACTGGTGGACTTTCAGTTCAGTTTAGTTCAGTCGCTCAGTCGTGTCCGACTCTTTGTGACCCCATGGACTGCAGCATGCCAGGCTTCCCTGTCCATCACCAACTCCCAGAGCTTGCTCAAACTCATGTCCATCAAGTCGGTGATGCCATCCAACCATCTCATCCTCTGTTGTCCCCTTCTCCCCTTGCCTTCAATCTTTCCCAGCATCAGGGTCTTTTCTAATGATTCGGTTCTTCACATCAGTTGGCCAAAGTATTGGAGCTTCAGCTTCAGCATCAGTCCTTCCAATGAATATTCAGGATTGATTCCCTCTAGGATTGACTGGTTTGATCTCCTTGCAGTCCAAGGGACTCTGAAAAGTCTTCTCCAATACCACAATTCAAAAGAATAAATTCTTCGGTGCTCAGCCTACTTTCTGACAGGTAGAGCATTCTTTATTGCCACCTCTGAGGGCTGTGACAATGTAATCTGCAAAAAAACACTGATATAAACAGTCTTTTGTGTGGTGTTCTTCAACATATCCAAACAAACTGGGCACATCAATTCACTGTGTAGACTTGAGGAAAAACCACAACTTCTAAGCCATCTGTTATTGCCTCCTGAGGTGTTCATTCTAATTCATATAAACTGTGTTCCCATGTTTTGCTTAATGGCTGAGTTCTGTCTGTCTGCACAGCCCGAGACGTTGCGGCTCCTGCCCCAGCCTGGGGCTCCACTGGCCGCAGCTGGGGCAAGACTCGGGTACAAGCCTCTGAGGCTGGTACTGATGCATACTAAGGCGAGCCTCAGCTTCTGCAATGAAACTCTCCTGTTCTTTTGAAATCAGGCAACAAAGTCTCACTGGGAGCTGCGTGTATGAGCAGACCTCATCCATGTGCAGATGTTGCTTAAACGGGATGGGAGAGGAGCTGGTTATGAATCTTTGGTGGAGGGTGGGGATGGGGGAGAAGGGGCCAAACACCAAAGTGCAGAAGGCCTGACTCTGAGGCTGCTGCTGCTGCGAAGTCACTTCAGTCGTGTTCAACTCTGTGCAACCCCATAGACGGCAGCCCATCAAGCTTCCCCGTCCCTGGGATTCTCTAGGCAAGAACACTGGAGTGGGTTGCCATTTCCTTCTCCAGACTCTGAGGCAATAACACCCAACTAGCTGTCCTCATCCTGTCTAGATACTTTGCTCAATTTCTGTAAAGAAGAAACCTTTTGTTTTTAAACTGGCAACTAAACATTTGACTGCCAGATCGTCTCCATGAAGGAGTCTGGGGTCAATGCCTCACCGTACGGAGCCTCAGTGGTTAGGCCTGCAAAGGAGGGATATTGCTAAGAGAGACAGCGATGAGTGAAGACCAGCTCGGAGCAGGGAGCAGACCCCTCCCCCTGTACACGACGTCTACACCTGGAGGCAGCAGGGAATGCAGCTGGCGCTCCCCAGGGTCAGCCCTCAGCCAGGGGGTCGAGTCCTCAAAGAAAAGACCCAACCTCCCGCCCTTCGTCCTTGGAGGGCCTGTGCTCGGAGTGCAGAGCAGGACTGCGCCGTGACACCCTGATGAGCTTCTGCACGTGGCCTTTCCTCACCTGCCCTCTCACACACCCGGGCCACCTCCCGGGTGTCCCATCAAGTGACCCAGCTGCACCCACATCTGCCTCCAGCTCTGCTTTCGAGGAACCCCCAGCTAAGACACATCTCATAAAACAGTTGAACGGCCTGGATGCGAAAGGACCTGGGGGAAGAACGGATACACGTGCATGTTGGTGAAACTGAAACTATCACAACAGGGTTAATTGGCTATATGCCAATACAAAACAAAAATTAAAAAAAAAAAAATCGACAGGCTTAGAGCTCCCGTGCCTGCAGTGGCGGTGACAGCCTCGGGAGTTCACAGGGCATCAACTGCAGTGCCCGCTTTTCCGTCTATTCCTTCTGGTCCTTGCGAACCCTGTGTCCTGGGCACATCTGACCAGCTCCAAAAGCACAGCTTTAATAGCAGAGACTCCTGCGATGTCTACCCAAGAGAGATGAAAACGAAGGTCCAGCGAAAGATCTGACACAACAGTTCACAAATGTTCAGCAGCTTGACTGCCAAAAAGCCAGGAGGCAGAACTGACCCAAATGCCACCAGCAGGTGAGAGGGGCCAATATGTGTCCACTCACACGATGGAGAAGCACTCCGCCTTGAGAAGCGAAGCGCTGCCTGCTGCCCTGGATGACACTGGAAATGTGTTGGGTGACCGACACACACACTGGACGGTCTCCGTTACAGTAAATGTCCAGGGGACAAACCCACAGACAGGAAGCTGATTCGTGGTCGCTCAGAGCTGAGTGGGAACAGGAATTAGCTAAAAGGGGCAAAAGGGATATTTTGAGGTGATGGAAACATTCTAAAAGTGGGTTTCCCGGATGGCTGTGAAAGTGTTAGTTGCTCAGTTGTACCCAACTCTTTGCAACCCCATGGAGGACTCCTCTGTCCATGGAATTCTCCAGTCAAGAATACTGAAGTGGGTAAACATTCCTTTCTCCAGGGAATCTTCCCGACCCAGGGATCAAACCCAGGTCTCCTACATTGCAGGTGGATTCTTTACTGTCTGAGCCACCAGGGGACCCCACTGATGGCTATATAATTTGGTAAATTTACTAAAAATCACCAATTAAATACATTTCAAATGGGTGAATTTTTATGGTTTTTTTTTTTTATTGAGGTATTAGTGATGTACGATACTATATACGTGCAAGTGTGCAACAGTGATTCACAGTTTTTTGTAATTTTATTTATTTTGCTTTTGGCTGTGCTGGGTCCTCATTGCTGCACGGGTTTCCTCTAGCTGCAGTGAGAGGGGCTGCTCTCTAGGCGTGGTGCGGGGGCTTCTCGTAGCAGTGGCTTCTCTGGTTGCAGAGCACAGGCCCTGGGGTGCACAGGTTTCAGTAGCTGCAGCGGTGGGCTCAGTAGTTGTGGCTCGTGGGCTTAGTTGCGCCATGGCATGTGGTGTCTTTCCAGATCAGGAATTGAACCCAAGCCTCCTGCATTGGCAGGTGGATTTTTTTTTTTTTTCCCCTGAGCCACCAGGGAAGCCTGTGAGTCACAATTTGTAAAGATTTTACTCCATATATAGTTATTATAAAATATTTGCTATACTCCTCGTGTTGTACAAGATAGCCTGGTAGCTTATGCATACCTAATAGTTTGTACCTCTTACTCCCCTATCCGTCTGTTGCCCCTCCCCCTGCCCTGTCCCCACGGTAACCACTGGCTTGTTCTTTGCATCTGTGAGACTGCTTCTTTTCTGTTACAGTCACTAGTTTGCGATATTTTTTAGAATCCACATACAAGTGTCATCGTAAAGCGTTTGTCTTTCTGACTTTTTTACTTAGCATAATGCCCTCCAAGGCCACCCATGGTCCTGTGAATGGCAGCGTCTCGTTACTTTTAATGGCTGAGTAGTATTCCACTGTATACATGCATCCCAGCTTCTTTATCCATTTATCTGTCAATGGACACTTAGGTTGCTTCCACATCTTGGCTACTGTGAATAGCACTGCTTTGAACATTGGGGTGTCTGTGTCTTTTCTAGTTAGTTAGTTTTTTTTTTTTTTTTTAACACAGGTGAATTTTAATTCAGGTGGTGAAGCCACCTGTGGGCACCCACCTGCTCCCTGGGGTGGCAGAGGGAGGGGGCAGTGGGGCCTCGTGGGGAGCCCTCGGGGCCACAATCACGCCCCTGTGCTCGAAGGCAGCTGCTAGGTCATCGGCTTCCCACTGCCACCTGGAATGTGGCCTCATGCTTTCCTCGCTGCCATTTCTGTAACTCAAACAAGAAGAACTTAAGCAACAAAAGGCAGCCCAGAGGGAGCCCCACACGGGGTCCGGGGAACATTCTGTCTGGAGCCCTCATGGCTCTCTGTTCGTGCAGGGAGGCGGCGTGACAGCCACACTCACAGCTGGCATCTGCCCCGCAGGCACCCTGGATGGGCTGTGACCCCAGGGGCATGTCTGCAGAGAGGGGAGAGCAGCCCGGCTGCATCCTGCAGCCTCCCTGTGCCACCTCTGCCAAGACCTGCAACGCTCTCCTGCCCAGCCCCAGCCCACCCAGTGTAGGAAGCACCGAGGAGGTAGCCCCCATCCCACACCCTCCTCAAGGCTGGACCTCTGCCTGGCAGTCACTCCCCACCACCACCACCACCCATCACCCAGCCCCACCTGGGGCAACCACCCCAGGGGCCAATGGCCCAACACACGGGAGGAGGGAGAGGGTGATGACTGGTCCCAAAAGCACAAGGAAGAAAGAATCGTGAAGCAGGAGCTCGAGCAGCATCCTTCTATCTTCTTAATGTTATTTATCCAACTTTATATAAAAATAAGAGGAACTTTGAAGAGCAATTTTTTTTTTAGCCATTTAAGGCTTGATTCTAAGTGTAAGGAAATTCTCTCAGACTGTTAAAACTGCAATTACTGATTTTGTGTGAATGATTCTTCTAACACTTTAAACTTCTTGCACAGCAAAGCAGACAAAACACACCCAAGTATAATTATCACCAAAATTATGGCTACAGTTGCACAGAAATAGCTTCTAATCCATCCTGTTCACTTTCATTTTTATATTTATTTCCAGACTTGTTTTTAAACCCTAACTTAGACCCCTGCTTGTTGTAAAGTCTTCCTGGAATGTGAGTAACGTTAGGTTGACACGTCCTGGGGTTGTGGAAGTCCTCCAAGACCCAAAGGGAAAGCATTACCTGCTCAATCAATATTGTGATCCTGGAATGAACCATCCACCCATTGGCTGATTTTTTACTTTTCAAAAAATATTTATTCATTTATATATCTGTTTCTTTGGCTGTGCAGGGTCTTTGTTGCTGCACTTGGGATCAATCTTCATTGAGGCCTGTGGGATCTTTTAGTTGTGGCATGCGGGATCTAAGTTCCCTGACCAGGGATCAAACCTGGGCGCCCTTGCATTGGGATCTCGGACTCTTAGCCATTGGATGACCAGGGAAGTCCCAATTTTTGACTTTTTGTTAGGAAATTGTCAAGTATTTATCAACATTGACAGAATAGCATAATACACATCCCACCGCCCATCATACTCACGGCCATTGTCAACAATGACCAATGATCCATGCCTCTGTCTACACCTGCCTGTCACATGCTAAGATCCCGAGGCAGGAGTGGACCTGTGTGCTCCAAGCTTGGCTGCTGTGGGGCTCGGATCCTTGAAGGCCAGGGTGAATGCAGTTAGGACATCCCTCAGGTGGTGCTTTGAGTGTGCTATAAGCCACCAGAAGGCTCTGGGTCACCCTGACCTGCTTTACATTATCCTAAGGAGGGGTAGAGTTTACAGGTAAGCGAGGGGAGAAGCTAGAGTGACCGGTGGACTTTCAGTTCAGTTCAGTTCAGTCACTCAGTCACGTCCGACTCTTTGTGACTCCATGGACTGCAGCACGCCAGGCTTCCCTGTCCATCACCAACTCCCAGAGCTTGCTCAAACTCATGTCCATCAAGTCAGTGATGCCATCCAACCATCTCATCCTCTGTTGTCCCCTTCTCCTCTTGCCTTCAATCTTTCCCAGCATCAGGGTCTTTTCTAATGAGTCAGTTCTTCACATCAGGTGGCTAAATTATTGGAGTTTTAGCTTCAGCATCAGTCCTTCCAATGAATATTCAGGACTGATTTCTTGTAAGCAAGTGGGGAGGCTGCAGTGACCCATAGAGTGTGGATTAGGTCAGACACAGGATGTAAACTCAGATGTGGCTCATGAAGATGCAGGCGGTTACACAGAGACATGTTCACAGATACATGTCTGCACACGGGTCAGTGTTTCCTCGCTCAGTCAGCTCAGAGGGCCTAGAAGCAATGGCCCCCGCAGCAGTGAGTGGGCTTCTCAGATGAGTCTCCAGTGAAAGGAGCCAGGGCTCGTCCTGGAGAAATGGCAGGAGACAAACAAGATGAGCCTGGAGCATTTGTGGTGCCAGAAAGAAGCAACATGCTGAAAACAAACAACAAAATCCCACACTGATCAGGGTATCAGTATCGGCTCACTACTGTCACAAATGGACCACAGTGATGCATGAGCTTAACAACAGGTAAGAACAGGGCACTGCACTGGCTCAGGACTGAGAAAGGAGTACAACCAGGCTCTTTATTGTCACCCTGTTTATTTAATTTATATGTAGAGCACATTGTGAGAAATGCTAGGCTGGATGAGTTCCAAGCTGGAATCAAGATTAGCAGGAAAAATGTTAACAACCTCAGATATGCAGATGATACTACTCTAATAGCAGAAAGTGAAGAGGAACTAAAGAATTTCGATGAGGGTGAAAAACGAGAGTGAAAAAGCCGGCTTAAGAACTAAGATCATGGCATCCGGTCCCATCACTTCATGGCAAATAGAAGGGGAAAAGGTGGAAGCAGTGACAGATTTCCTCTTCTTGGGCTCTAAAATCACTGCAGATGGTGACTGCAGTCATGAAATTAGAGAACGATTGCTACTTGGCAGAAAAGCTATAACAATCCTAGACAGTGCATTAAAAAGCAAAGACATCACTTTGCATTTGTACATAAATGTCTGTATAGTCAAGGCTTTGGCCTTTCCAGTAGTCACGTATGGTTTTGAGCTGGACCATAAAGAAGGCAGAGCACTGAAAAAGTGATGCCTTTGAACTGTGGTGTAGAAGACTCTTGAGAATCCCTTGGACGGCCAGGACATCAAACCAGTCAATCCTAGGGGAAATCAGTCCTGAATATTCATTGGAAGGACTGATACTGAAGCTGAAGCTTCAATACTTTGGCTACCTGATGCAAAGAGTTGAGGGATTGGAAAAGACCCTGATGCTGGAGAAGATTGAAGGCAAGAGAAGAAGGGAATGACAGAGGGTGAGATGGCGGGATGGCATCACCGACTCGATGGACATGAGTTTGAGCAAGCTCCAGGAGTTGGTGATGGACAGGGAGGCCTGGCGTGCTGCAGTCCATGGGGTCTGAAGAGTCAGACATGACTTGGCGACTGAACAGCAACAATAACAACAGGGAAAACCGGGCACGGGGCAGACGGGATACCTCTACGCCATCTTCACAGTTTTCCTGTAAATCTAAAATGTAAAGTCCATTTAAAACAAATGGCGGTTCTGACCGCTCTGGGCATCAGAGTGGAAACGTGGGGAGGTGGGGCTTCCACGGGCAGAGAAGCCTCAGCACCACCGTCAGGGTCTTCCTCTTGGGGTCGGGGAGGATGCGTAGATCTCGGTCCCATGCTCCTGCTGTCTCTCCCCAGATGTCCCAAACCAACAGAGCTGTGTTGACACCACGTGTCACCAGGGGAGTGAGCAGACCCCTCCCAGCTCTGTGGCCCCAGCCCCCGGTGGGATGTCCCGGGGCAGCACCTGGATCCTGGGCTGTCCCAGGGAGGTGAGTGGCCTCGCTGTCCGCTGATGTGAGGAAGCATGCAGAGCAGGATGCGGGGTGACCTGGGGCAGGAGCCCCTGTCACCTGTCACCTGGACCACAGACTGGTGGTCCAGGCTAATGCTGCATTCGAGTCACTTTCGGGCCAGGCCACTCGGTGCTTCAGCTTTCACTTATTCTCAATGCTGCAACCCAACTTTGGGGTCTCACAGAGAAACACCAGAAAACAAAGCATAGTCAAGCTCTTCCCCGGCCCTGAGCCTGAGGGCGACACTCCCCAGGCGCCAGAGGTCCTGTCCCTGTCGGATGTCTGGCCACAGGCCCCATCAGCCCTGGGTTCTCAGATGCTGGCAAAGGCTCCAGGACCGGGCAGCAGGACATGCCCACTTGCAGGCTGCGCGCCCAGGAGCTGCCCAGCCTCTTGCAGTCCCTGGGTCCCTGGCAGAGGAAAGCCAGCGGAGGCCCCAGCCGGGACGCCCCTCTGCTCCCCAGGGTGCAGCCCCAACCTCGACATCCCAGGAGTGACTGCTGTTGGGTCATCACCCAGCTCCCAGCCTGGAACTTGAGAGCCGAGTGGGAACAACCTTCCAGGCAACTGGCTTCTAGGCTTCTATGGGGTGGATTTACTTCTGCTGTCACTGAGAGTTTTCGCTGTGCTCTGAGATAGTAGCTCACGAGAACACAGCAGAGATGGTATTTATTTATTTGTTGGCTGTGCTGGGTCTTGTGCGGCATGAGGTATCTTGGTTGCATCGTGAGGGATGTTTTCAATGTGGCACACAGACTCTATTTTTGGTGAATGGGCTTAGTTGCTCCACAGCATGTGGGATCTTAGTTCCTCTACCAGGGGATTGAACATGCATTCCCTGAATTGGAAGGCGGATTCTTTACCACTGGACCACCAGTTTATGTGGTAAATTACCCCACATAGAGGTAATTTAAAGAGAAAACAAATTACTGAGGTGTGCTGATGTCTTATATGGATGATCAAAAGAATTCTGCAGCTTCTGGGCTGGAAGGCAAGTCCCTCAGAGAGGCAGGGTGGGAGTCCGGTACAGCCCCAGAATTGCCAGTTCAAGCTGGAGAAGTGGGCGGAACAGAAGGCCCTTCCTCAAAACATATGCATACAACAGGCCATACCACCCTGAACATGCCTGATCTCGTCTCAAAACAGACCCAGGGAGGGACTTGGGACAGGTGGCCAGCCGCCCACTGAGGGCCTAGAAGGGCGGGCCAAGAGGCCAGAGGAGGTGGCCTTGTGAACACCCGGTGGCCGCGTGCTCCTTGCAGTGAGGCCGGCCTGAGGGCAGCTGTGGACACGCCTGGCTCTCTACATGCCCCTGGAGGTGGGCTGCACAGGGCTGAAGGTGCCATAGAGGACACAGATGTCCAAGGTTGTGGGGTGAGGCACCGGGGTGGGGTCCCTGGAGCAGCCTGTAAGGGCTGTCTCCCCTCTCTCTCTGGCTCCTGACCCAGCCCAGGTCTGGTGGAGATGAGGACCCCTGCAGTACCCACTGAGACCTCTGGGGAGCCGGGGAGAGGCCCAGGCAGTGCCCTGGAGCCCTGGGACATTGAGACCCAGTACACAGCAGACGTCACAAGCCCTCTGGCAAGAGCTGGTCACCCCAGATGTGTATAAGAGACAGCATCTCCCCCGTCCCCCAACACCCCAATCTCCCCTCCCCGCCAGCTGCAGCAGGGTCTGCCTGGAGCTGCCTGTGACATGGGCCACACACGTACAGGTGGCCAGGGCAGGACACTCAGGGCCCCCTGGTCTCCCACGGCCAGAGCTGCACCCCCACTGGCAGGAGTCCAAGTTCCAGCCTCTCCCCACCAGGCCCATTTTTTCTGTGGGGCCTTGTTCTGGTGGGAGTTGGGAGGAGGGCTCTATGGGTGCGGGGGTGGGGGGCTTAGGGCCCAACTGCTGCTCGTGGAACATGTGGGGCGGCCGGTGCGGGGTACGGGTGTCACATCACCCAACCAGCTAGCTCACGTCCCTCCCGCCCTGGGATATTCCTGGGGCAGGAGAGGGGGAAATAGGCTGATTCCGGAATTTTCTGTGAGCGGGACCCTGGTGCCAAGATCCTTTCAAAGAGCAGGAAAGCCTCGGCCAGGGTGGGGCTTTCCTCCTGTTTCCAGGGCCTGGTGCCCGGCCACAGGCCCCACTTCTCTGGATCTTCAAAGGGACCCAGAGCTGCCCAAGTGCTGGGCACCCCATCTAGCTCCTTTGGTCTCATGGTCTGAGGTCTGAGAGTTGGACCTCTGTTCTCACGCCTGGACGGTGGCCCTGACCCCAAGGCCTCCAGGGGACAGGAGTCAGCAACTCTGGGCACCGAGTGGCAGTGACCTTGCAGCCCCCACCCGCATCCTGCCTGTGGCCGGCCTTGACCGTCACGCCAGGTCTCCAGATCCAGCAGGTCGTGTGGCTTAAATGCCTCTTGCCCGAAGCTGCCAGAATTTTCCATGTGTTGGCCAAACCCCCCAGAGCGCCGGCGGCCACGTGCAGGGTTTCAACCCCATTTCACAGCTGGACCTCCCCCTAAGTGGCTGTTTTGTAAGAGTCTGGCTAAACCTCAAGGATGCCACCGAGGACAGCACTCAGGGACCCAACCAGAGGATGGGGGCCAGGGGAGGGTGGTGTGGGGAGACCAGCCCCCATCACAGCACTTCTCCCCTGGAGTGGGGGGCACGTATTCCGATGAAGGACTCATGGCCATCGGGGAGGCTGGCTGGTGGCTGGCCACCTCGTCTTTGGGAAACAGCCGTGTTCTCTCTGGCGCGGTTTGAAATCAATGGCAGGGATGGTGGTGGCCAGACGTGGTAAACCAGGGCCTCCCAAGCAGGTCAGGGGTACCTGTCCTTCCTTACGGACACCAGCCTGACTGGGGGAGCCTCCCTGCACCTCAGCGGCTGCTGGGGCCTCTGAAGCCCCCCTCAACTCCCAGCAAGCGTCTCTTGGCCCAGCAGGACTGTGCTCCGTGGGGATGACAAGGAGCTCGGGGTTGGAATCCAGCCTCGCTCTGGACAACACGCTGGGCCATTGCTGGATGGCGGGCAGGGGGCACCCCAGGCTTGTGTCTTTCCTGACTGGATATGTGAGTCCCTGTCTCTTATACACATCTAGATGTGTATAAGAGACAGACATATGCATACAACAGGCCATACCACCCTGAACATGCCTGATCTCGTCTCAAAACAGACCCAGGGAGGGACTTGGGACAGGTGGCCAGCCGCCCACTGAGGGCCTAGAAGGGCGGGCCAAGAGGCCAGAGGAGGTGGCCTTGATCCCACCCACCCCCCCAGCACAGGCCTGCACACTCGTACACACACAACAGGCGGGCCTCCCTCCCCGAAGGGTAGGACTGGAGCCCCTCAAAGGGCCGTGGGGCGCCTGCGCCAGCTCCCGGGAGTGAAGAAGGACACCCGTGTCTCACAGATGTCATCCACAGAAGCCCTGGGGCGGGGGCGGGGGCGGCGGCTTCCCCTGGGCCTGACCCCTCCCCATCAACACCCCAGACAGTGAGCAGCCCCATACTCAGGAGACCTAGAGAGGCAGAAGGGGTCACCGAGAGAGCCTCTAATCCACAAGGGGTCCTTTGTGAATTGTCTGCAAACTGTCATGGTAGGTCCCCGCGTCCAGGAGGGTCCCGCAACAAGGCTGGGGGTCAGGTTCTCTGTGGATGAAGGCAGGTGCTGACCGTGTGCAGTCCAGAGGGGACAGGAGTGATCAGGAGCCTGGGACAGCCCTGCAGAAGACCACAGCCTGGACGGCTTGGACAGCAGAGTCATTCTCTCTCTGTCTGGAGGCCTGGAGTCCGAGGTCAGGGTGTGGGCAGGACTGGTTCCTCCTGAGCCTGAGGCAGGTTCTATCCCAGGCTCCCCCCAACTTCTGGGACTTTGCTGACAACCTTTGGGGTCCTTTGGCTTGTAGAAGGATCACCCCAATCTCTGCCTTCATTTTTGCATCATGTCTTCCCATGTGCCTTTTCTGTGCTCAACTTTCTCCTCTTTATAAGGACACGGTCATAATGGACTAAGGTCTGTCCAACAACCTCATCTTAACCTTGATCATCTGTAAAGGCCCTCTTTCCACATCAGCTCATGGACACGGCTGCTGGGGGTCAGGACTTCAGCCTTCTTTGGGGACACAATTCAACATGCAACAAATAATAAATCTCAATATATATGTAACTTCAAGTTGCAAAGAGTGCTTTGGAGAAAAATATGGAATCCCCAAAGCAACCTGATTATGTTTCAAAATATTAGCCGTGCACTGTGATGAGGACACTGTTCTCTGCTACTCGTCCGCGTTGTCTGCAGCCCACCCTGGCTGTTCTCCCTGCTTCGGGGCCTCACGGGGGGACTGGGGAGCATGAACACTGGACACCCCTACCTCCAGAGAGGGTAGGGGACCAGGACCGTGACACTGAGTCCATCGTCCCCCCATGAAGAGATATTTGGTGCACTTCATCCGTACTCAGAGCAATCGAGCAAGACCTCAGCATCGAGGCTGAGGCGGCCATCCAGATTGCTTCCCCTGCCACCTGAGAAAGCCCCTCGGTCCCTCCGACCAATCAGTGCCATAGCCCCCATCACCACCCGCCAGCCAGGCCTCGGACACTGCAGACACACGGAGCTACTGCAGAGGGCCTGGCTCCGGGATTCAGGCTCGAATGTGTCCTCCTGGCCACGGGCCCTGCCTGACCGCAGATCGTGCGTGGCCGTGTCCAGCAACTGCCCCCACCCCACCACCTCCTACCCTGTCCCTGGAGCTGCTCCAGGAGACCTGTCACCACGTCTTCTGAAGAACCGACCTGTGGGCCGGGGGCAGTGATTCCCAAAGGACGCCACCAGCCTGAGGCCTCACACCCCCTACCCACTGGAGAAAACGTGCTCTGAGGGGCCAGGGGAGGCGTGAGGGTCTGGAAGGGGACATGACCCCTCCCAGGCAGCCTGCAGCCTTTTAAACCAGGACAGGCAAAGAGCCGACTCATTGGAAAAGACCCTGATGCTGGGAAAGAATGAAAGCAGGAAGAGAAGGCAGTGACAGCTGGTTGGATGGCATCACTGACTCGATGGACATGAGTCTGAGCAAACTCTGGGAGATAGCGAAGGACAGAGAAGCCCAGCGTGCTGCAGTCCAGGGGGTCACAAAGAATCGGATACAACTCAGCAAACGAGCAACACCAAGGAGAAGCCAGGACCTAGGGACCAGGGACCAGCTTCAACTTGAGCCAGAAGCGGCTTTCCCTCCACTCTCTGGTCCCGCGACCCTGAGCTGATGCCTCAGCCCTCGCAGCCGCTGCTGCAGGTGCGTAGCCGGGCCAGGTGACCGGCGGCCAAGAGGGCTGAACAGGGGCGCCTGCACCCCTGGGGCCCCTCTGTAGACGGGGACGCCGTGTCCCTTTGAAACAGCACTGCACACATTTCTGGAAGTTCACTGAATATTCTGAGAACACTCAGTGGATTCGTCTTACTTGTTAGGGATTTTGTTAAGATGCCCCGGAGAAGGGGATGGCAACCCACTCCAGTATTCTTGCCCGAAGAATCCCATGGACACAGCAGCCTAGCGGGGTCCAGTCCATGGGGTCGTGAAGAGTCAGATATGACTGAAGCGACTTAGCACTTAACCACTACATCGTAAACAGCTTTATTGAGGTATGACTGACACACAGGAACTGGCACATATTCAGAGTGCGCAGTCTGAACGAATGCACATTGCGAACCTCTCACAACTGAGAGAATGAGCATCTCGGCACCCCCACCCCCACCATCTCCAGGCAACCACAGACCCGACGGCTGTCACTATGATGAGTCTGCATTTTCTGGAAGGTACAGTGGAACTGCAGAGTACGGGCTCGGTTCTGCCGCGTGTCACTTTCGGCCTTGAGAGCCACTCACACGGTAGCATCAACCTTCACGAGATGGGTGCCCACACGCGTGTCTCCACCCACCTCCCGGTGGACAGCGGTTCTGTTTCCAGTTTGGGGCCATTACAAACAAAGCTCAATGACCACTCGTGTGCACGTCCTTGCGTGGATGAAGGCTGTTTCTCTAGGAGTGCAATGGCTGGATCGTATGGGTACGTACGTTTAACTTTTAAAGAAACTTCCAGCCTGTTTTCTAAAGTGGGGGGACCTGTTCATACTCTCACCAGCAAGGACTGAGAGTTCCTGCTCATTCCCATCTCAGGAGCCCTGGGGATGGTCAGTCTTAAATTCTCAATTTTCTAATTAGGGCACAGTGGTATCTGGTTGTGGCTTTCATTTGCACTTCCCTGATGACTAATGCTGAACTTATTTGCCATCATGTGTCTTCCTTGGCGAAATGTGTACTCACACTTCGTGCCTGTTTTTTAAATTGGGCTGTTTTCCTACTGGGGGGTATTTCAGGCAGTTCTCAGCTTTGCAAAGTTCTCTCCCAGGCTGCTGCTGGTCTTCCCAACTTGGAAGAGCAAAGCTCCTCATCTCATAAAGTCCAATTTATCCATTTTCTTTTATGGCTCATGTCGGTGTTGTACCTAAGAAATCTTTTCCTAACTCGGGGTTACAAAGATACTCTCCTTATGTTCCCTACTAGAAATCTTAGTTTTAGATCATACACATAGGTCTATGATTTCGAGTTAATGTCAGTACATAGAGGTTGGGATCCAAGTTCCACTTGTGTGTCCTTGAACACCCACTGTCCTCACACCACTTGTTGAAAAGACAATCTTTTCTTGGTTGAACTGCGTCTGCACTTTGTGGAAAATTGTCCACATTTGTGTGGATCTGTGTGCAGACCGTCCACTCTTTTCCATTCATGTGCTTGTCCAATCCCAACGCCAACACCACACTGTCCTAATTGCGGTCATTTTGTAGTAAATCTTGAGATCAGGCTAGGTATGCCCTCCACATTCACCCTTGGTCACTGGATTTGTGCTAACTGTGCTCACTTCACATTTCCCTGTGAACTTGAGAATCAGCTTCTGCAAAAAACCTGCTCGGATTTAGGCTGGGGGTTGCTCTGAAGGACCACGTCGATCCGGAGAGACCTGATGTTTTAACCATAATGCATCGTCTCATCTGCAAACACAATCCATATCTCCATTTATCAAATTCATCTCAATTTCCTCCAGCACTATTTTGTAATGTTCAGTCACGGTTTGCACATTTCTTTAGTAAGCTCTCTCCCTAAATATTTCATATTTTGATGTTACTTTTCCTTTCAATTCTGAATCGTTTGCTGCCTGTAAGTAGGATACAACATATTTCTGCACAATAGTTGTGTGTTAACCTTGCTGCCCAGGTGGTTCTAATGGTAAAGAACCCGCCTGCCAATGCAGGAGACATAAGAGACACGGGTTCGATCCCTGGGTCGGGAAGAACTCCTGGAGGAGGAAATGGCAACCCACTCCAGTATTCTTGCCTGAAGAAATCCATGGACCTAGGAGCCTGGCGGGATCCAGCCCCTGGGGTCACAAAGAGTCGCAGACGACTGAGCGACAATCCGCACCCGGCAGCGTGTCTCACCAGGTGTGTCGTTTCGGGGCTGCTCAGCCACAGTGCCCATCCCACCCAGTGCAGTCACCACGTGGATGCTGCAGCGCGGCCCTCTCTGCTTGGGCGAGCTGTTCAGCCTCGGGCCAATCCCTCTCTAGTCCCTGCTTCCCAAGGCACAAAGTGCAGGAGGGACTAGAGTCGGAGCTCCTTACGGCAGGGATGCAGCTCCCCCTCTCCGTCTGGACAGGCAAACCCGAGGCCGGTCCGCTTCCCCCGGCAACGTGTGGGCCACAGGGCGTGGGGCCGCCCTCACCCACCTCACCGAGGAGGACGCGTCACGGGCTGCAGCGCCCAGGCCTGCGCAGGGGAGCCCCAGCACTGAGCAGTGAGGAGAGCCCTGCGGGTGGGGAGCGAGCCGGGGCGCTCAGGGAGCTCAGGCTCACCAGCAGCGCGAGGAGGAGCCTGAGGAACCTCCCAGGTCTGCCTGCCTGCCCTAGTGGCTCCGGGGCTGACCCCCAAAGTGTTCCCTGGGGCCCAGCGATCCAGAGCCCGGGTGTGGACCCTCTGCCGCGGCCAGGGGCCTCTTCTACCGTGACGCTGGTGGGGCCTGGCTGGGGAGCTAGGGGGACCCTTAGAACACTGCAAGGCTGCTTCCCAGGCTGCCTGAGACCGCAGCCATTCTCCCCTGCCCAGCCCCCACCCACAAACGTGACATGAGACCCTGAGTGGTTTGGCTGTGGGTACCCCTAAACTCTCCCTCCTGCTGAGGGCCTCCTGCTGGCTGTGGAAAGTAGCCAGAATCCAGGCTGGGAGAGGGGAGCTGGGACTCCCTGCATCTAACAAGATCACGGGGTCCTGACCCCTGCTACCCCCCAGAAGCTGGCTTCTCCTGCACCCCCCTCATCCAAACTGAGGGGGCCTGTGGGGGCCCGCTCAGCCGAAGAACTTCCTTCCTCCTGAGAGCAGCAGAGAGATAGCATTTCAGCAATCCAGAGATGCCCTTAAAAGGCCGGGACGTCCAGCCGCCGGCTCCTAGGAGGGCGGGCAGGGGCCATGGGGGCGTCTTGGCGCCAACGGGGATTGCTCTAGGAGCAGGCGCCCTGGTCACCATGGCAACGGCCTCTCCTTCCATTTATAACTCCCGGCCCCACCCCCACCCCCAAGGCAGGGAGTGGAGAGCCTGCCCCACCCTCCCATTCCTGGGAGTCTGGGGGGAGGAGGACAGATCCGTGTGTTCCTGGACTGGTTTCCCAGAAAAAAAGGCCACCCGCACTGGCCAGTGACCACATTGCTCGGTCACCGCTGCCGACCGGGTCCCCAGGGTGAGGTCACTGGCCTCTGGTCACCCCCTGGGGGGAGGTCACTGGTCACTGGAGAGGTTACTGACCGTCTGCTTACTCGGGGCCCGAGTGGCCGTGCTCCGACCCTGCATCACTCCAGGCCCCTCCAGCCCCACTGGCTTCCGGGTCTGGCACCCGGTTCTCTCCTGCTTTGAGGCCTCTGCCCTCATTTTGCCCACTTGTTCCACTGGTGCCCTCCCCCCATGGCAGGGTATTATCTAGGGATTCATCCACTTGCTGTCTCGGCCCCGCTTTGATAATGCTGTGTTCCGCCTAGCCCCTGGGGTCCACCAGGGTGCCCAGGAGTAAGACGCTGAGTGGGTGAGAGGGAGACGGCGGGGGCAGAGGGTCTGGGAAGTGAGGCTCCCGTGGCTCCTGGAGACGCGGCATCAGGACTCCTGGCGCAGCCGCCCTGTGGGAGGCACCCCCATAGGGTCAGTAGCGGCCCTAGTTTGTGCACAAGAGCCAAATGGGGCTCCCCACCTCTGCCTCCCCTCCTGCACAAACTGCCCCGTGTGCTCAGGCCCCCAACTTTCTCTTGAGGCTAGTTCTCTTCTATGAGGCCTCGGGCCGGGAAACCGGCTGCTGCCAGAGGCCCTCGCCCTGCCCTGAGGATCCCCCAGACAGTAGGCAGGACCACGAAGTCTCAAACCCCACCTGGCTCCACTGGGTGCAGCATTTGGGGCTGTCAGCTCCTACACCGCCCCTCTTGGGGGAAGCCTTGGGGGGCAGCCCTACAAACCCACAACCTTGCTGTTCCGGGGCCTCTGGAGCCAGAGTCTCGGGACGGGGCTTGGCCTCATCTCACCACGGGTGACAGGCCTGCCGGGCTGCGGTCCTGCCCCGGATCCCAGCCAGGGTCCCTGTTCTGCCCCCTCCCAGTCCCTGAGAGGGGACTATTGATCTGAGGCCAGGTCAGAGCCTGAATCTGATCCTTCCCTTTTGAAACCAACAGATCAGCACAGCATTTGTGAGCCGGCATCTTCTGGAAGGCCAGGCGTCTGTCCTGGGGGACAGTTGGGCTGAAGGTGCTCAAGCTCTGGCCTGCCTGAGGCCCTGGCCAGAGCCCCACGCTGGGCCAGTTCCAGGAAGTCTGGTCCCTGCAGCTCAGGCCATCCTGGCCTGGAGTGTAGATGGAGGCTGGCCCTGGGCTGGGCTCCTGGGGAAGACGGGGAGGTGAGGGCTGGGCTGGCCTGCTCCCTGCTACCCAGCCCCCTTGCTCTGCAGGCTGTAGCCCGGCCCCCAGGCTTGTGTCCAGCATCAGATCTGGGCTCCCCGGGGCCCGTGCATTTCCTGAAGAAACTTCCTCAGGAAGCACAGCCTGCTCCCCCACCTCCTGTGTTCCCAGAACCAGCAGGGAGCAAAGAAGGCACTGGGCCTTCACCAGGCAGGGGGGCGGGGCGGTGTGCCTCACAAAGGACCGAGACCCCACACTAGTGCCCCCTCCCGTCTCAGGGTTGAGCCAGGGGAAGAGCGGCCTTTGGGGGCGGGGCTGCGTCAGCACTGATGCTCCCGGCTTTCCCAGGTCCCCATGTGTGCTGCAGGCAAGGGGAGAGCGTCCACACCGAGTCGTGGTGAGGATGGAGGGCAGCCCTCGAAGGCCTCCATCGCCTGACTTCTGAAGATGCTCTGGACACCCAGCTACTGCCCTGTCTCGTGGTCCCCGCAGGAAAGCTCCGGCCAGAGCCGGGCGTCTGCTGAGCGCTCGGCAGGAAGGGGAGGGGTGGATGCTGGTGTCTGCAGGGTGCCCGGTGCCCACAAGGGCAGGGGGGTGTTGCGAGAGTGGAAGGGGCCCACGGAGGCTGTGGTTTGGGAGCCCAAGCCCGGCTTTTCACTGATTTCACAGGCACCACTGAGAGGACCAGGACCCAAAGCTGAGAAGCCCCCCTCACCCCACCTCACCCACCCCACCCAGCAGCATTCTCACCACATCCACACTGATGCCCAGCGGTCTACCTGTCTCTGTCTCATTTGTGCAACCTTGGAAGGGACCCCACCCTCTGCAGGGCCTCGGACATGCGCCCTGTCCCCTCACCCTGAGCGTATGGCTGTGGAGCTGGCATCCCTCATGCTCACCATGTCCCACCAGCTGCTCCTCCAGCGGCGCTGATGGAGGGCCCAAGGGTCCTACCTGCTGACCTGGAGCTGGGACAGGGTCTCCAGGTGAAGGAGACCCTCCCCTCCCACATTTACTGACAGATGCCTGTGAGATGCGGGCTTGTGTCTGGCACCTGTTTTTCTATCAGGTTCTTGATCTTTTCTTGCTGGTTCCTGGGTCTTCATCTTTACACAGAGGCCTTGTCAACTGCACATGATACAAACACCTCTCCCCTCCCCCGCATGCCGCCCTCCTGGACATTTTCCTAAAGTTGTTTGATAAACATATGCTCTTTTTAAACTTGTTTTTTATATTGAGGTATAGTTGGTTTACAAAGTGACTCAGTTACACATATATATATAGCTATTCTTTTGTGGAATCTTTCCTTGTTGGTTATTACACAGTATGGAGCAGAATTCTCTGTGCTATACAGTAGGTACTTGTTGGTTCTCTACTTTATATATAGTAATGAACCTGTGGTGCTGGAGAAGACTCTTGTGAGTCCCTTGGACTGCAAGGATATCAAACCGGTCAATCCTAAAGGAAATAAACCCTCAATATTCATTGGAGGGACTGATGCTGAAGCTCCAATACTTTGGCCACCTGATGTGAAGAGTCGATTCATTGGAAAAGATCCTGATGCTGGGAAAGATTGAGGGCAGGAGGAGAAGGGAGTGACGGAGGAGAAGATGGTTAGATGGTCTCACTGACTCAAAGGACATGAGTTTGAGCAAAGTCAGGGAGATAGTGGAGGACAGGGAAGACTGGTGTGCTGCAGTTCATGGGATCACAAGGAGTCAGACATGACTTAGCAACTGAATAAATGTGTATACATTAATCCCAAACTAATTAACATGATTTTGCTGACAAAGGTCCATATAGTTAAAGCTATAGTTTTTCCAATAGTCATGTATGGATGCGAGAGTTGAACCATAAAGAAAGCTGAGTGCCAAAGAATGGATGCTTTTGAACTGTGGTATTAGAGAAGACTCTTGAGAGTCCCTTGGACTGCAAGGAGACCCAACCAGTCCATCCTAAAGGAGATCAGTCCTGAACCTTCATTGGAAGGACTGATGCTGAAGCTGAAACTTCAATACTTTGGCCACCTGATGAGAAGAACAGACTCATTGGAAAATCCCTGTCTCGTGGTCCCCGCAGGAAAGCTCCGGCCAGAGCCGGGCGTCTGCTGAGCGCTCGGCAGGAAGGGGAGGGGTGGATGCTGGTGTCTGCAGGGTGCCCGGTGCCCACAAGGGCAGGGGGGTGTTGCGAGAGTGGAAGGGGCCCACGGAGGCTGTGGTTTGGGAGCCCAAGCCCGGCTTTTCACTGATTTCACAGGCACCACTGAGAGGACCAGGACCCAAAGCTGAGAAGCCCCCCTCACCCCACCTCACCCACCCCACCCAGCAGCATTCTCACCACATCCACACTGATGCCCAGCGGTCTACCTGTCTCTGTCTCATTTGTGCAACCTTGGAAGGGACCCCACCCTCTGCAGGGCCTCGGACATGCGCCCTGTCCCCTCACCCTGAGCGTATGGCTGTGGAGCTGGCATCCCTCATGCTCACCATGTCCCACCAGCTGCTCCTCCAGCGGCGCTGATGGAGGGCCCAAGGGTCCTACCTGCTGACCTGGAGCTGGGACAGGGTCTCCAGGTGAAGGAGACCCTCCCCTCCCACATTTACTGACAGATGCCTGTGAGATGCGGGCTTGTGTCTGGCACCTGTTTTTCTATCAGGTTCTTGATCTTTTCTTGCTGGTTCCTGGGTCTTCATCTTTACACAGAGGCCTTGTCAACTGCACATGATACAAACACCTCTCCCCTCCCCCGCATGCCGCCCTCCTGGACATTTTCCTAAAGTTGTTTGATAAACATATGCTCTTTTTAAACTTGTTTTTTATATTGAGGTATAGTTGGTTTACAAAGTGACTCAGTTACACATATATATATAGCTATTCTTTTGTGGAATCTTTCCTTGTTGGTTATTACACAGTATGGAGCAGAATTCTCTGTGCTATACAGTAGGTACTTGTTGGTTCTCTACTTTATATATAGTAATGAACCTGTGGTGCTGGAGAAGACTCTTGTGAGTCCCTTGGACTGCAAGGATATCAAACCGGTCAATCCTAAAGGAAATAAACCCTCAATATTCATTGGAGGGACTGATGCTGAAGCTCCAATACTTTGGCCACCTGATGTGAAGAGTCGATTCATTGGAAAAGATCCTGATGCTGGGAAAGATTGAGGGCAGGAGGAGAAGGGAGTGACGGAGGAGAAGATGGTTAGATGGTCTCACTGACTCAAAGGACATGAGTTTGAGCAAAGTCAGGGAGATAGTGGAGGACAGGGAAGACTGGTGTGCTGCAGTTCATGGGATCACAAGGAGTCAGACATGACTTAGCAACTGAATAAATGTGTATACATTAATCCCAAACTAATTAACATGATTTTGCTGACAAAGGTCCATATAGTTAAAGCTATAGTTTTTCCAATAGTCATGTATGGATGCGAGAGTTGAACCATAAAGAAAGCTGAGTGCCAAAGAATGGATGCTTTTGAACTGTGGTATTAGAGAAGACTCTTGAGAGTCCCTTGGACTGCAAGGAGACCCAACCAGTCCATCCTAAAGGAGATCAGTCCTGAACCTTCATTGGAAGGACTGATGCTGAAGCTGAAACTTCAATACTTTGGCCACCTGATGAGAAGAACAGACTCATTGGAAAAGACCCTGAGCTGGGAAAGATTGAAGGCAGGAGGAGAAGGGGATGACAGAGGATGAGATGGTTGGATGGCATCACTGATTTGATGGACATGAGTTTGAGCAAGCTCCAGGAGTTGGCGACGGACAGGAAAGCCTGGTGTGCTGCAGTTGATGGGGTCGCAAAGAGTCTGAGTGACTGAACTGACTGACTTTATCCCTTCCCCCACTTTTCCCCTTTGGTAACCATAAGTTTGTTTTTGAGGACTGTGAGTCTGTTTCTGTTTTGTAAATACATTCATTTACATCATATTTTAGATTCCACATGTAAGTGATATAATACAACATTTCTCTCTCTCTGATTTACTTCACTTGGCATAATAATCCCTAGGTCCACCCATTTTGTTGCAAGTGGTGATATTTCATTCTTTTTCGTGGCTGAGTAATATTCCACCGTATATGTACCACATCTTTATCCACTCCTGTTGATGGACATTTAGGTCGGCTGTTTTGAATAGTGGGGCAGTGAACACAGGAGTGCATATTCATATTGAAATTATGTTTTTCTCCAGATATATGCCCAGGAGTGGGGTTGAAAGGTCACATGGTATTTCTATTTTTAGTTTTTTAAGGAGTCTCTGTACTAGACAAACACATGTTCTTAGTGGGTAAACCTGCTGTTGAGACTACCCGTCCCCTGCCCCGCGGTCGGAGTTCTCTGGCCCTATGGGTGAATCCCTCCGCTCCAGGTCTGCAACTTCTCCGTGAGGCGACACGCTCGTCTGCTTCTGCTGGCGCAGCAGCTCTTCTTCAGGGAGAAACTGCTCCAGAGCAGACGAGGGTCCCTGCCCCCTCGAGCTCCAAGGGACCTTCCTGCCTGGTAACAACCAGACCCAGGGAAGGACGGCTGCTCGGGGAGCCTCACAAAGGGGGATGTGCCTCGAGGGATACCCCCAAACAAACAAATCAGACTAACATCAGCTCCAGTCCACCAGGGTTTCCTCCTGGCTGAGCTGGGTGGAGACCCAGGAGTGGGGAGCAGTGTGCACTGAGCCTGGGGGTCTACAGGGCAGAGGGGGCAGGGGGTGGCGTCAGAGCTGACCCAGCTAGAGGGCCTTCCAGGCCAGGCTGGCCAATGGAGTCTCTGGCCGTATGGTTGGTGAGACGCGGGCGCAGCCCATGAGGACAGAGGCCCTGCACCGGCCACAGAGGTCAGCTGTGCAGAGTCAGGACAGCTCCACTCTATCCTCGCAGGCGTGTGGCCAGCAGGAGCACACAGCCCCAGTGCACGAGACAGCTGACCACGGAGCGGGGCCCAGGAGCCCAGCCAGCCCCGGCAGGCCCGAGCCAGCACAGCTCTGAGACCTGCTCCTGCGTCCAGCGGGGACAGCACGGCTCAGCAAGGGACTCGGGGCTGCAGCCTCGGCTCGAGATGGAAAGGCGTCAGGGATGACGAGAAGCAGAGCGACCACATCGCAGCCCCGCTCAGAGTCACGTATGTCCCAACGGCACAGGATGCCGGTGAGGAGGGTTCGGAGGGGCTACCAACAGCAGAGCATGGCTGGACCCTCCACACAAACCTGGAGCATGAACAGAAGGTGCCAGAAGCTGTGGACCGGCACGCAGACGGCCATACCGTCTGGAGGTGGTGACCACGTGACACTTGACTGTGCCTGAGCTCCAGCAGTGCTCACTTGCCAGGGTCGAGGGTTCGCAGAGACCCCACGCTCACAAAGCACGCAGTCGGGGCATCCGTGAGTCCCGAGGGAGCGTGCCCCCAGGGTCCCCAGCGGCCCCTCCCTGTCCCCACCGTCCTCCATACGAGCCATTTTTTGAGCATTCGTCACACCGTGCTGTGGCCCAGCATCCACACCCTCCTCTCTGCTGGACCCATGTGGTCTGTGGACATGTCTCTTCCCGTCTCTGAGCTTCAGTCTCCCCACCTGGAAATCCAGCTGATATAGCTGCACCTCCAAGGAATGTGAGAGAGAAAAACAGGAAATGGAAGCAAGCACAGTATCATAAGTGAAGCAGTGCCCACAGCTCCTGGAAAACGGGAGGGGCTCCGTGTGTCCCCCGATGGAGACATGTTGGAGCCCTGGACCCCACACCTCGGGATGGGCCCGTGTTTAGAGATGCGGTCTTTACAGAGGTGATGGAGGGAGAATGACGTCACGGTGGCGGCGGGGGATGGTGTCCTGATCCCATAGAACTGGTGCCTGATTAAGAGGAGGGGGAGACCAGGACACTGGCAGGCACAGGAGGATCCCGTGAGGACACGGCGCAGACAACCATCTATATGCCCAGGAGAGAGGCCTCAGGAGGAACAGCCCGCCCGTACCTGACCTTGGACTCCAGCGTCCATCTTGGAGACGGTGTCTGTGGCTGAGTGTCCTGTCGGTGGTGTTTGTCACAGCAGCCTCAGCCAACTGAGACCTGGACACACACACGCACTCAGCTGTGAAGCCGACTGGCAGCGTGGAAATCCCAGCCCACGGCTCCCTGCTTTGAGGCAGGCAGACCCCTGAGACATCCCCCTTGGCAGTGTCCTGTTCCTGCTGCTTCGGTGGGGAGGAATCCCTCTGGAGGCCACCAGCCTCTCTCTCTGGAGGCACTTGATGACCGCTGTCTCCTCCCCAGCATCCAGCCAGGTGCCAACCCTCACAGCCTGGAGCCACTGGTCCCCATGGAAGTGACACTGTCAAAGGGGACTCCTGCCTATGAGTCTGATGTCTGACCAGCAGGGACAGATTGGCATCCGCGGCTTGGGAGCCAGTGCACATCCAAGGAGATGGGATCAAAGTCATGCTTTGGGGTGACCCGCTCAAGCACCTCGCTGCTCTGGCTTCTTCACTGGCAAAGATGGAGCCGAGGACGGCCTCCCTGAAAGGAGGCGGGGGGCATGCATCAGGCATCTCCCTGGGAAGCGGGGAGGCTGGAGGGAGCTCTTAGATCACAGGGGAGGTGTGCCACCCCCTCCCCGCAAAGAACCCTGGCCTCTCCTCTCCTGCCACCCGCTGCCCGGCTCCCCGAGTGAGACGGTGCAAGGACCCAGGCAGGCGGATTCCACAGCTGCTCACCCACCTGCACAAACTGCGCATGTACACATTCACATGAGTGTCAACATGCTCAGCTCCTATTACACGGGATGCATGAGACACACTTCACACAGAAAGTCCGGAGGGACTCAATGATCAAACACCCCGGCCCTCTGCCAGACTGGAGGTGTCCAGGGTTTAATCTGCTGCCCTGTCCTGCCTCCCACGTGGGGGGAGTGCACAGCCAGTCATATGTGCAGGCAGAGGGCGGGGGACCCACCAGAGTGGGGCGGAGCCTGTTCAAGCTTTTCTTCTTTCCCACCCGCACCCCCTCCATGCCCTCTTCTGCCCACTGACCCCCCGCCCCTGTGCACCAGGCGGAACCCTGCGCAGGCGGCTTTCACAGTCCAGGTTGGCAGGTGTGGGCCCTGCTCCAGCACTAGGAAACCTCTCAGGGTGGCGCCTGCCTCATTTCCCAGCAGAGCCACCCCCTTTCCACCCCCACCAACACCCATCTCCCTGTGTGCTCTGGGGAGACCCCTGGAGGAGAGTTCAGTTGGGAGTTTGGACAGAAACCCTACATAAGCTAGGGAGGCTGATGTGACAGCAGTCTAGCGGGGAACAGTCCAAAGGAGGCAGCCCCTGCTCCCCACGCCCCCACCCCCGCCCATTCCACTGGATGGCTGGAGCCACATTTGCAGAGGGCTAGGAGAGAAGGGCTCCATCAAGCTGGATTCAGTCCACACATACATGTTCTACACACACGCCCACACGTGTGCTCACATACATGCAGGCACGCACAACCCCCACCCCTGCTCAGCACCACATGTTCCACCCAGACCCAGAACCAGACACTCTGGGGACCAGGGCCCTCGAGTGCGCAGGGCTCCACTGTCCACCACCCTCCTCCCCCGCCTGTAGATCTGAACCAGGGACAGTGAGGAGAGGGGCTGGGACGCAGGCCCAGGAGTGTTGCAATGGCCCTTCGCTGCCAACTCGGATATGACGCCAGACGCCAGGACAGGGTAGCGTCCACGCTCTGCCCTCCTCGTGTTTCCCAAGAATGGATGGCTTGCAGGAAAGATCTGCTAACCAGCTTTCTAGGAAGTGCAGGCCTTGCTGACGTCTGTCTCCGGGAGCGGTGGGGGCTGGTGTTCACAAAAGGCAGAGCCCAGAGAGGCGGGGCCAGGGTGGTGCGATGCTGGAAGCTTCCCCCACCAGGGAGCAGGCGTGCCCCCTCCTGCCCTCGGCACCCACACTCAGATGGCACCCCTCCTTCTAGGACACTGTGCTCCATGCCAGCCCTTACTGCCTGCTGGCCCTGAAAGGCCTGTGTCCACCCCTGCCAGCCTCCCACACAGGGCCAGGGTTGCACCGCAGGTCCCTTCTCACTGGTCATAGGGACCGGAAAGGTGTTCATGCCAAGAAGATTTCTGTCAAGAAAGAACACTCCTGTGGGCCTGTTCCCGTCACCCTGCAACGCTGACCCAGTCAGAGTATGTGGCCCACGGCTTCCAGGCAGCCTGTGATTTCTGGAGAAAGCTCTGGCAGGTGACCTCCCTTCCTGGCCTCCCCGGACCCCCCGCGTCCCCCAGGAACGACTCAGCCATTCTTCTGTGTGTGTCATTCCATGGTGTGACCCTTCAGGCCGGGTCATTATCCCCACAGCCGAGCCTCAACAGAGCAGCTGCGGGCTATCCATTATACAACCGTCTCAGACATTCCGAACACAAGCCCAGAGTGCGTGTCCTCGTGTGCCGACGCCCCCGGGATGGGCTCCCCCCAGAACTGTCCTTCCAGGGTCAGCAGCCCTCACTTGAATGCAGCACCATTTGCCAGACACAGGGACCCAAGAAGACAGCCTGGTGGGGAGACAAGACACACGAGCTGAGAGGCCACACTGGCCCTGAAGGCCGTCCAGGCCTAGGGACACCCTCAGCCCTCACGTCCCTCCAAGAGAACCCCCGTCCTCCGAGCCCTTGGCAGAGCCTTGAGCACCCCGCAGAGCCCGGCTCAGGCAGCACCTGTGTTCCTTCCGACCCCTAGTTCCTCCGATCGCATATGCCAAGGCTGTACCATCTAACTGCCCGATTCAAGTCCCACCCACTCTTCCTAGAAACATGACCTTGGACGCAAGACTTAACCTCTCAAAACCTGTTTCCTCGCCTGTGAAAGAATAACTGACAGTTCAGTCGTTGCCTGGAGGGTCTGGGGGAGGCGGCCAGGGCCCAGACGCGGCCCAGGTGCAGGGGGATGTGCTGAGCTCAGGGAGTGCGTCTGCCTGGGTCTGACCAGCAGGGCAGCAGGGTTAGCCCAGGGCCAGAGCAGAGGCCTGGTGTGGAGGATGCCCAGCATTTTGGGGGAGTTCCTGGGAGGAGGGGATGCCAAGATCAGGTCTCAGATGGCCTGCCTATCTGTGCACCGCCTGCCGCCCCTCACTCCAAGTGTGAGCGCTCAAGGGTTCAGGCACACTCCAGCCTCAGCGTGCAGGACAAGGGCGTCTCCTGGACTCCCTCTGCCCCAGGACAAACAGGGCTCACGAGCAGACCTGGGATGTTTCCTGAGGAAGGCTGAGGAGGGGGCCCGGGGACCAGAGGGCAGCAGCCACACTGGAGGTCCCCGGGGGTCATCTCTACCAGCTGCTGTGACTGGTTCCCATGGCGGGCGGCCCACATGACAGACACTCACTCCTCACAGCTTGGGACGCTGGACATCCGAGATGTGGGGTCTGGTGAGGACCTTGTCCTGGCCCAGAGATGGCCGCTTCCTTTTTGCTGTGTTCTCACCCGGGAGAAAGAGGTCATCTCTCTCTCCAAGGACACTGTCCTGGCACAAGGCAAAGGTCCCACCTCCTGATGCCATTATTTTGGGGGTCAACATGTGAATTCAGGGGGACCCAAACATTCAGACCATAGCAGTGACTAAAGCTCTAGGGCCCCCAAGGAGCTGGGGAGAACGCAACCCAGCACTGTCGACCCCCCAGGCCGGCAGCAGGCAGGGCGCACTCGACCCTGGAGTGCTGGCCAGGCAGCCCCAGGGGCCTGTCAAGGAGCCTGGGGAGAGGGGGAAGGGCCTGTCAAGGAGCCTGGGGAGAGGGCGAAGGGCCAGGCAAGGGGGCACGGCCAGCCACACCTGTGGACAGCAGTGGAGGGAATGAAGATGAGCCAGGGCCCAGGGCTCAGAGCCTCACCCCACAACAGACAGAGCTGCTTGGGGCCACATGGAGGAAATCCCTGCACTGAGAAGCTTGGATGCCAAGCTGGAAATTGCCAGACCCCCAGGAGCCTGTCCCACTGGGAGACATGAGGGCCGACGGCAGAGACACCGGACGAGCAGGCCTCTGAGGCTGGGCAGCAGCGAGGAGTCGAGTGAATCTCAAACAAGACTCTCCACATGGCCGGGCACAGGCCGGGAGCTAGCAACGCGGCAGGGGCGTGGGTGGGCCACGCTGCTGGTCAGGCTGTGGGGCCAGGGCGTCTGTCCAGTGTCCTCGGGGTCACTGCCTGATGACAGGCTCCCTCTGACTGCTCACGAGCTTGGGGCGTCCTAGAGAAATGCAGGCAGGCTGCAGCAGGAGCCCAGACAAAACGCACTGGGGAGAAATGGAAACCAGACCAAAGACACACGCTCCAAACGCGAAAGTGAGAGACGGCTTGGATGCGACCCAAGCGGCAGCTTGGCTCCAGGGCCCCACCCCCTTCTGCTGACGTTCAGTCACCGAGTCCTGTCCGACTCTCTGCCACCCCGTGGCCTGCAGCACGCCAGGCTTCCCTGTCCTTCACCATTTCCCAGAGCTTGCTTAAGTTCATGCCCATTGAGTCGGTGATGCCATCCAACCATTTCATCCTCTGCCACCCCCTTCTCCTTTTGCTTTCAATCCCCATGGAAAACCCCATGGACAGTGTGAAAAAGCCCCTTTCTGTTAAATGGACCCATTTGAGTGATTTTCTAAGAATGAAAAACTGTCACCTGAGGTCAAGTTTGCACTTCCCTGACCTAGTGGGCGGAGATCAGGGGGTGGAGTCGGAAGCAGAGTCCTGTGGGAGGCACGCTTTCCTCGCACACACACCCCAAGCCCAGGTGGGGACCAGCCCAGTCCCCCCTCCCCTCTTGTCTGCATCTGGGCCCTAGGAGCGCTGGCTACCCCCTGGGAGCCTGGGTGCTGTGGGAGGGAGCCATGTGAACCACCCGTGGGCATCATCCAGCTCTCTTTCAGAGGCCACAGCCTCAGGGGATTCCATGGCCTCATGGGATTCCATGCCTTCACAAAAGAGCAGAACCCAATGGAGCGTTTGCCTTCCTCTTGAGCACACTTCTCAAGTCCCAGGAACCCGGAGTGGGGCGAGTCCCTTCACCTGCCAGCGGGGCTCAGGCTGCCCCCTACCCCCCCCCAGCCCAGCCCCTCTGGCCAGAGACATAGGAGCAGTGGCTCCATCCACCGTGATGAAGGCTGCCCCTCCCAAACAGGGCAGAGCATGGCCCAGGCCAAAATGTTCTGGGAGGGCTTGGAAGAGGAAGTGCGTGCCCAGTGGAGCAAGGGTGGCAGGTTCCGGGGAAAGCAGAAGCTATCCTGCCCTGAAGGGCCGATTGTGCAAGGCCAAGGCGGGGTGCTGGGGATTAACAGGCCAAGACGGCGCGTCCTGGTCACAGCTGCTGTGACTAATTGCGGGACAAACAGGAAGGCGCTCCACCTGCCAGAGCCCGGCCAGCGCTCCCTACGCGACCACAGCCTCAGGGGCCCTGTGTTCCTGGGCGCTGAGTCTCTCAAGCTGTGACGTCAGCAGTCAGTAGGGTGAAGGCGGCATCTGACCCCAGGCGGGAGGGGCCGGCGGGCAGGCAGCTGGGCCTCAAGGCGGACCCTCGCCCCAGAGCATGTGTCTCCGCCTCCAGCGGCGGGACCTGGTCTGCTCATTTCCCTGTCACTCCCAATCCCTGACGACATGTCAGGGCTTTTCTCCGGCAACTTCCAGGAGTGGGATTTTTCCAGCACAGGTGGGAAGACCAGATTAAGAAAGGGGCTTGAGGTCTCAGGACCGAGGGGAGCAGAGCAAGGAGCAGATGGGCTTCTGCCTCAGGCTGGCCTTCAGCCCTGCATACTGCTCGCTCTACTGGGTTCAAGGGGAAGTACACACCTGACCGCAGAGAGTTTCTGACCTGCAGGCTCAGGGGCCTGTCATCTGTCACCGTCGCCACCCCCTGAAGCCTGGCCCAGGGTCAGAGCACAGTACACTTGATCCACAGCCAGAAACAGGGAACCAGGTATACAGCCCCAGAGACACACAGGTGGTCTTCACTTGCCCGGAGACCTGCAGCCACAGCCCTCCCATAAACACACAAATCCTAGGCCCCACCCACCCTGGGGACACAGAGCAAGGGGGCAGGAGAACAAGTGTCCAACCTGAACCCTAGTCCAGCCCCTTCGGCGGAGGCCCTGGCTCACGATGGGCTTCCTGGGCTCTGCGCTGGAAGCTCCTGACTGCAACGTCAGACAGAAACAACAATCCCTGTGACAGGCCTGTGCAGACAAAACACGGGTGATGGTCAGCCCCGTGAGCAGCCCCCAACCAGGCTGTGCCACTGACTTGAGGCTGAGGCCATTCCCTGGAGGACAATCTCCAAGGACACTGCTGCTTCTGGATTTTCACCCTTTTACATGCATCGCTTCCACTGCTGGAAAGAAATCTACACCTTGAGTTTTGGGTTTGCTTAATTTGTGGCCAAATTCCTGCCAGATTTCATGGGCTTGGAGACCAGGTATAACAGGGTAATCAGGGCCAGGCCACCTGCTCAGCATCGCAGAAAGGAATGACAAACCCCACACAGATACACACATGCACACGTGCAGACACATGTATAGATCGCACACCTGGATCCACACGCACACAGATACACACTCCCAGACAAGAACTGTGGCTGCAACCGTTCATGGTCACGCCAGGGACATCATTACTGAACGTGACCTGTGTCCACGTGTGGCCCAGGCAGGAAGTGCCGGGGGGGCAGGGGCGCGAGGAGACTCCACGCTGGTGTGCACGTTGGGGGAGTGGGCCGGGGAGCAGAGCAGCTCGGCAGCAAGAGTAGAGGCCACAGAAAATCGGGCATCGCGGCTTCAGCTGCAGTGCCCCACTGTTCAGTGCACATGTGCCCCCGAGGAGGATAAAATCCGGGGCAAGAGGACATCTGCAGCCCAGGCCTCGCCACAGAGGCCTTCAAAAGGCTGGCTATTTCTCCCCTCCTGGGGAGCCGGGTGAGAACCAAGATGGCAGAAAAGCAGGGGCTGCTGGCCCAGCCAGCTGGGGGCAGCGGTGCAGGGGCGTCAGGCGCAGCCTGGGTGTGGGCGGTGCAGGCAGGGGCTCTGCTGCTCCCCAGGGCACCTTCCTGCAGACCAGGGGGCCTGAAGGGAGAAGCCCACGGTTCTGGGCCCATGTGGCAAGTGTAGAACCAAGATTCCAAACTTGCCCCCTGGCTGGCGAGGATCTTGATCCATCAAGAAGAGTTAATGTGCCAGGTACAATGTCCAAAGGCAGCAAGTTTGGGATGTGCTGTTTATATAAGAATGTCAGGGTGATGGGTCACCTCGAAAAACAGCATTGCTGCTGAAGAGGTGAGCTCCAGGGCCACAAAAAATGCGCTTGTCATGTATTTTGTGCCAGCCCGAGGGGCTTGCTCTCTGACCCTTAAGTGATCTTCCAAGCGTCAGCTGCCCTTTATTTCTCCTCTGTTGGCATTTGATTAAAGAACAAAAGAAAAAGCACCAGTGCTTCCTGCCAGGGGTCACCTCTCCCTGGGCCTGTGGCCTTGCCCCCTAGGGCAGGAGGCAGGAAGCTAATGATCTTGTCTTGGGGCATCTGGAGCTTGCTTTCTGGCCGAGAGCAGGTAGGAGGTTCTGTCTGCTCCTGGCCTCCCCTGCCTTAGCTCTATGGATCTCAAAGGATGTTAAAGACAAGAATGTTAATCCTGAAAATCGACCTGCAAACACTGAACAGAATCTTTTAAAAATCAACACTTTTAATACTGATGATTCATCTGCATCTCTCCCTATCTTTCTAAATGGTACCATGTGATAGGAGCCTATGGCAGGCCAGCACGTGCTGTCTGAACATCACATGGGGGTGGGCAGAGGGGTGACTGGTAGGTGTCTGGCCACTGTCCCCTGCCTCCCTTCTTTCCCTCCCTCCACCCTGTGGGCCTGCTGGTGGCACCCAGAGCATGGTGGCCAAAGAGGATGCCAGAGGGACCAAAAATGCTGGTTGCCAGAACTGTGAAGGCTGGAGAGCAGGACAAGACTCTGATCTGGAGCACAAGTGACCAGACAAGGGTGGACACACCCCCTGGGAGGGGAAGTGACTGCACTGTGATTAAGGGCTACTGAAGAGGGAGGCAGGCTTGAATCGTGGCTGGACCACGTGGGCAGGCAGCGCAGCTTCTCTGGGCTTGTCCCCTCACCTGCAGAAAGTGGCTGTGAGCACCGGGCTGGCACAGACACAGGCCCGGATGGCCACCAGGAAACCAAATGCTCTCAAAAATGGAATGGATCTTTTTTACATTTTCAATGAAAATCAGATTGTGCTCCTGCTCCCAGGTCCCCAACAATCTGCCATCACACAAAGCGAACCCTGAAGTCATCCCGGGGGCCCGGCCTGCACTGCTTTTATTTTTTTTGCTGCACTGGGTCTTCACTGTGTTGCAGGCTCTTCTTTGCAGCACATGGGCTTGCTCTAGCTGCAGTTAATGGGGGCTTCTACTGTTGCAGAGCATGGGCTCTAGAGCACATGGGTTCAGTAGTTGCAGTGCATGGGTTTAGTTTCCCCATGGCACATGGGACCTTAGTTCCCCAACCAGGGATGGAACCTGTGTCCCCAGCTAGAAGGGTGAATACTTAACCACTGGATCGCCAGGGAAGTGTCTCAATGCTGTCCTCAACCAGTCCCAAAACAAGTGTCCTGCCACCTGGACTCTCCTTACAGATATTCAAGAGTAACAGTCTGCATTAAGTAATTTATTCTGCAAAGCTGGGCTGCAAATATGCCTTCAATTAAAAAACATAATAAACTAAGGCTGAGAGTCATCTTTTGAACAATTACTTTGTATGTTCTAAGACACAGATAAGTTGATTTACCTGATAAAGAATTCAAAGTAATGTTAATAAAAATGCTCACTTAACACAAAAGAGTGGATGAATACAGAGAACTTGGACAAACAGATAGAAGACTATAAGAAAGTAGCCAATAGAAGTCTCAAAGTGGAAGAGTACAGTGAATGAAATGAAAAATATACTAGAGGGACTCAACAGCAGGCTAGATGAACAGAAGAAAGATCAGTGGTTTGTTAGACAGGGCAGAGGAACTCATACAAACACAGCAGCAAAAAAGACAAAAGAACTTCTCACAGTGGAGATAACTTAATGGACCCACAGGACAACCTCAAGTAGAATAACAGTCATGTTATAAGGGTCCAAGAAGGAAGGGAAAGAGAGAGAAAGGGGCAGAAATCTTATTTGAAGAAATACTGGCTGTAAGATTCCCCAACCTGGGAAATAAAGCAGACATCAGATTCAGGAATCCCAGAAAGACCCAAACAAGATGAACCCAAAGAGACCCACACCAAGACACACTGTAATTAAAATGTCAAAAGTTAGAGAATCTTAAGAACAACAAGAGAAAAACAACTTGCTGTATATTATTGTTGTGGTTTAGGTCACAAAGTCATGTCTGACTCTTGTGACCCATGGACTGTAGTCCACCAGGCTTCTCTGTCCATAGGATTCCCCAGGCAAGAATACTAGAGTGGGTTGCCATTTCCTCCTCCAGGGGATCTTCCCAACCCAGGGATCAAACCCACATCTCCTGCATTGGCAGGCAGATTCTTTGCCACTGAGCCACCTGGAAAGCTGTTTCATATTGGTTTGGCAAAAAAATAAAAAAAAGGGGGGGGTGGTTTCCATAAGATGTTATAAGGGAGCTACCACAAGACTTTGAGACGATTTCCTAGCAGAAACACTGCAGGCCAGAGGGACTACAATGAAACAAAAACAAAAACACTTCCATCCAAGAACACTACCCACCAAGGTTATCATTCAGAATCAAAGATGAAGCATTTCCCAGACAAGTAAAAGCTAAAAAAAGTTCATCATCACTAAAGTGGCCCTACAAGAAAAATTAAATGGATTTCTTCAAGCTGAAAAGAAAGGGCACCAATTAGTAGCAAGAAAACATACAAAAATAAAAATCTTATTGGGAAAGGTTAACGGGTGCTGGGGAAGACTCTTGAAAATCCCTTGGACAGCAAGGGTATTACACCAGTCAATCCTAAAGGAAATCAGTCCTGAATATTCATTGGAAGGACTGATGCTGAAGCTCCAATGCTTTGGCCACCTGATGCAGAGAACCAGCTCACTGGAAAAGACCCTGAAGCTGGTAAAGACTGAAGGCAAAAGGAGAAGGGGGCAGCAGAGAATGAGACGATCAGTTAGCATCATCGACTCAACAGACATAAATTTGAGCAAACTCTGAGAGACAGTGAAAGAGAGGGGAGGCTAGCATGCTATAGTCTGTGGGGTTGCAAAGAGTCAGATATGACTTAGCAACCAAACAACAAAAAGGTTAAGTATATAATAAAACAGATTATCACTTATAAATCTAGTATAAAGGGTAAAAGGCAAAAGTTGTAAAAAAAAAAAAAAAAAAAAAAAAAAA
>SJYT01014246.1:394444-438946 GCA_006410635.1 Cephalophus harveyi
TAAAAAAAAAAAAAAAAAAAAAAAAAAAAACCAGACCTATAGCTACATTTAATTAAGGGGTACACAAAATACAAAGGTGTAAAATGTGACATCAAAAACTGGGCTGGAGAGTGAAAATACAGAATTTTACTTTTAAATTTTAAAATATTTACTTACTTGGCTGTGCCAGGATCTTCAGTCTTTGTTGCAGCATGCAGGATCTTTAGTTGCAGCATGAAAACTCTTAGCTGTGGCATGTGGGATCTGGTTCCCCAACTAGGAATAGAACCTGGGCCCCCTGCACTGGGAGCATGGAGTCTCAGTCACTGGACCACCAAGGAAGTCCCCAGAGTTTTAGAATCTGTTCAACCTTGACTTGTTATCAACTTAAAATAGATTAACTTAAAATTATATATATATATATAAGCTGTTACATGTGAGTCTCATGTAACCACAAGGCAAAACCTATAGTTCAGTTCAGTTCAGTCACTCGGCCATGTCCGATTCTTTGCGATCCCATAAACTGCAGCACGCCAGGCCTCCCTGTCCGTCATCAACTCCTGGAGTTTACCCTAACTCATGTCCATTGAGTCGGTGATGCCATCCAACCATCTCATCCTCTGTCATCCCCTTCTCCTCTAGCCCTCAATCTTTCCCAGCATCAGGGTCTTTTCCAATGACTCAGTTCTTTCCATTAGGTGGCCAAAGTATTGGAGTTTCAGCTTCAACATCAGTCCTTCCAATGAACACCTAGGACAGATCTCCTTTAGGGTGGACTGGTTGTATTTCCTTGCAGTCCAAAGGACTCTCAAGAGTCTTCTCCAACACCACAGTTCAAAAGCATCAATTCTTCGGTGCTCAGCTTTCTTTATAGTCCAACTCTCACATCCATATATGATTACTGGAAAAACCATAGACTTGACTAGATGGATGTTTGTTGGCAAAGTAATGTCTCTGCTTTTCAATATGCTGTCTAAATTGGTCATAACTTTCCTTCCAAGGTGTAAGTGTCTTTTAATTTCATGGCTTCAGTCACCATTTGCAGTGATTTTGGAGCCCCCCCAAAATAAAGTCAGCCACTGTTTCTACTGTTTCCCCATCTATTTCCCATGAAGTGATGGGACCGGATGCCATGATCTTAGCTTTCTGAATGTTGAGCTTTAAGCCAACTTTCTCACTCTCCTCTTTCACTTTCATCAAGAAGCTTTTCAGTTCCTCTTCACTTTCTGCCATAAGAGTGGTGTCATCTGCATATCTGAGGTTATTGATATTTTTCCTGGCAATCTTGATTCCAGCTTGTGCTTCCTCCAGGCCAGGATTTCATATGAGGTACTCTGCGTGTAAATAAACAGGGTGACAATATACAGCCTTGACATACTCCTTTCCCTATTTGGAAATAGTCTGTTGTTCCATGTCCAGGTCTAACTGTTGCTTCCTGACCTGCATATAGATTTCTCAAGAGGCAGGTCAGGTGGTCTGGTATTCCCATCTCTTTCAGAATTTCCCACAGTTTATTCTGATCCACACAGTCAAAGGCTTTGGCATGGTCAATAAAGCAGAAAGAGATGTTTTTCTGGGACTCTCCTGCATTTTTGATGATCCAGTGGATGTTGGCAATTTGAGCTCTGGTTCCTCTGTCTTTTCTAAAACCAGCTTGAATATCTGGAAGTTCTCAGTTCAGGTATTGCTGAAGCCTGGCTGGCTTGGAGAATTTTGAGCATTACTTTACTAGCGTGTGAGATGAGTGCAACTGTGTGGTAGTTTGAACATTCTTTGGCATTGCCTTTCTTTGGGATTGGAATGAAAACTGACTTTTCCAGTCCTGTGGCCACTGCTGAGTTTTCCAAATTTGCTGGCATATTAAGTGCAGCACTTTCACAGCATCATCTTTTAGGATTTGAAATAGCTCAACTGGAATTCCATCACTTCCACTAGCTTTGTTCATAGTGATGCTTCCTAAGGCCCACTTGACTTCACATTCCAGGATGTCTGGCTCTAGGTGAGTGATCACACCATCGGGATTATCTGGGTCGTGAAGATCTTTTTTGTACAGTTCTGTGTATTCTTGCCACCTCTTCTTAATATCTTCTGCTTCTGTTAGGTCCATACCATTTCTGTCCTGTATCGAGCCCATCTTTGCATGAAAAGTTCCCTTGGTATCTTTAATTTTCTTGAAGAGATCTCTAGTCTTTCCCATTCTATTGTTTTCCGCTATTTCTTTGCATTGATCACTGAGGAAGGCTTTCTTATCTCTCCTTCCTATTCTTTGGAACTCTCCATTCAAATGGGAATGTAGAGTTCTGTATTCTATATATCTTTCCTTTTCTCCTTTGCTTTTTGTTTTTCTTCTTTTCACAGCTATTTGTAAGGCCTCCTCAGACAGCCATTTTGCTTTTCTGCACTTCTTTTTCTTGGGTATGGTCTTGATCTCTGTCTCCTGTAAATGTCACAAACCTCCATCCATAGTTCATCAGGCACTCTATCTATCAGATCTAGTCCCTTAAATCTATTTCTCACTTCCATTAAATAAGGGATTTGATTTAGGTCATACCTGAATGGTCTAGTGGTTTTCCGTACTTTCTTCAATTTAAGTCTGAATTTGGCAATAAGGAGTGTATGATCTGAACCACGGTCAGCTCCCAGTCTTATAGAAGACACATCAAAAACAATGAGAAAGAAATCTAAGCATAACACTACAGAAAGTCTTTAAATCATAAGGGAAGAAAGCAAGTAAAGACAAAATTGCAGAGGAACTGCAAGACAGTTGAAAACAATGAACACAATGGCAATAAGTACGTATCTGTGAATACTTACATTAAATGTAAATGGACTAGATGCTTCAATCGTAATACAGAGGGGCTGAATGGATATAAAAACTACTCATATCTATATGCTGCATATAAGAGACTCACCTTAGACATAAAAACACACACAAGACTGAAAGTGAAGGGATAGAAAAAGATTTTTCATGCAAATGGAAACCAAAAGAAAGTTGGGATAGCTAACTCCATCAGACAAAATGGACTTTAAAGCAAAGACTAATAAAAGACAAAACTGAGCATTAAATAATGATAAAGAGGTTGACCTAACCAAGACGTAACATCTGTAAACATTCATGCACTGAACATAGGTACTTAGCAGACCCAAAGGGAGAAACTGATAGCAATACAAAAATAGTAGAACTTTAACAACTCAATTACATCAGTAGACTCATCATCCACTTCAGTTCAGTTCAGTTCGGTTCAGTCGCTCAGTCGTGTCCGACTCTTTGTAACCCCATGAATCGCAGCACGCCAGGCCTCCCTGTCCATCACCAACTCCCGGAATTCACTCAGACTCATGTCCGTTGAGTCAGTGACGCCATCTAGCCATCTCATCCTCTGTCGTCCCCTTCTCCTCCTGCCCCTAATCCCTCCCAGCATCAGAGTCTTGAGAGTTGGACTGTGAAGAAAGCTGAATGCCGAAGAATTGAAGCTTTTGAACTGTGGTGTTGGAGAAGACTCTTGAGAGTCCCTTGGGTTGCAAGGAGATCCAACCAATCCATTCTGAAGGAGATCAGTGCTGGGATTTCTTTGGAAGGAATGATGCTAAAGCTGAAACTCCAGTACTTTGGCTGCCTCATGCGAAGATCATCCAGACAGAACACTTATAAGCAAATTTTGGCCTTAAATGACACATTACACCATATGGACTTAGTATATATAGAACTTTCCATTCAAAAGCAGCAGCGCATTCTTCTCAAGCACACAGGGAACATTCTCCAGGATATATCACATGCTAGGCCACCAAAAAGCCTTGGTAAATTTAAGGAGACTGAAGACATATCAAGCGTCTTTTCTGACCACAATGGTATGAAGATAGAAATCAATTACATGAAGAAAACTGGAAAAATTACAAATATGTGGTGATTAAACAACATACTCCTGGACAGCCAATGAGTCAACAAATAAATCAAAGGAGAAATTAAAAAAAAAAATACCCTGAGACAAATGAAAATGGAAACACAACCTACCAAAATACGCTAAATGCAGTTCTAAGAAGTAAGTTCATTGTGATACAACCCAACCTCAAGACACAATAAATACCTCAAGCAATCTAAGTTCACACCTGAAGGAACCAGAACAAGAACAAACAAAACCCAGAGTTAATAGAAGGAAGGAAACTGTAAAGATCAGAGGGGAAATAAATGAAATAGAGACTAAAAGAGAAACTAAGAGCATTGCTGTGAAAAGATAAAATTGACGAACCTTTAGATAAGCTCACTAAGAAAAAAAGAGAGAAGGCCCAAATAAATTCAGATATGAAAAGAGAGAAATTGCAAGTGATACCAAAGAAATACAAAGGATCATAAGACCATTGATGATTATATGCCAACAAATTGGACGTTAGGATTGGCCCAATTTAAAAGAAATGGATAAATTCCTAGAAACATACAATCTTCCAAGACAGAATTATAAAGAAACAGAAAACCTGAATAGACTGATTACTAGTACAGAAACTGAACAGTAATCAAAAAAACTCCCAATGAACAAAAGTCCAGTACCACACAGCTTCACTGGTGAATTATGCCAACATTCAAAGAAAATCTGATATCAATCCTTCTCAAACTCTTCCAAAAAACTGAAATCGGGGAATGTTCTCAAACTTATTTTACAAGGTAAGTATTACCCTGGTATCAAAACCAGACAAGGGAACAACAACAACAACAACAAGAAATTACAGGCCAATATACTGAGATGGTTAGATGGCATCACCAACTCAATGAACGTGAATTTGAACAAACTCCAGGAGATAGTATCCCCATGGAAAAGAAATGCAAAAAAGCAAAATGGCTGTCTGGGGAGGCCTTACAAATAGCTGTGAAAAGAAGAGAGGCGAAAAGCAAAAGAGAAAAGGAAAGATATAAGCATCTGAATGCAGAGTTCCAAAGAATAGCAAGAAGAGTTAAGAAAGCCTTCTTCAGCGATCAATGCAAAGAAATAGAGGAAAACAACATAGACTCTTGCGAGTCCCTTGGACTACAAGGAGATCCAACCAGTCCATTCTGAAGGAGATCAACCCTGGGATTTCTTTGGAAGGAATGATGCTAAAGCTGAAACTCCAGTACTTTGGCCACCTCATGTGAAGAGGTGACTCATTGGAAAAGACTCTGATGCTGGGAGGGATTGGGGGCAGGAGGAGAAGGGGACGACAGAGGATGAGATGGCTGGATGGCATCATGGACTCGATGAACGTGAGTCTGAGTGAACTCCGAGAGATGGTGATGGACAGGGAGGCCTGGCATGCTGCGATTCATGGGGTCGCAAACAGTCGGACACGACTGAGCGACTGAACCGAACCGAACCAGGAGATAGTAGAGGACAAGGAAGCTTGGCATGCTGCAGTCCATGGGGACGCAAAGAGTCAGATATGACTTAGCAACTGAGCAACAACAACATCTAGCAGCCATGAAATTAAAAGACACTTGCTCCTTGGAAGGAAAGCTATGAAAAACCTAGAGAGTGTATTAAAATGCAAAGACATCACTCTGCCAACAAAGATCCATACAGTCAAAGCTATGGTTTTCCAGTAGTCATGTACAGATGTGAGAGTTGGACCATAAAGAAGGCTGAGGGCCAAACAATTGATGCTTCTGAACTGTAGTGCTGGAGAAGATTCTTGAGAGTTCCTTGGACAGCAAGGAAATCAAACCAGTCAATCCCAAAGGAAATGAATCCCTGAATATTCATTGGAAGGACTGATGCTAAAGCTGAGGCTCCAATACTTTGGCCACCTGATGCGAAAAGCCAACTCATTGGAAAAGAAGATCCTGATGCTGGGAAAGATTGAAGGCGGAGTGGCAGAGAATGAGATGATTAGATAGCATCTCCTCAATGGACACAAATTTGAGCAAACTCTGATAGACAGTTGAAGACAGAGGAGCCTGGAGTGCTACAGTCCATGGGGTCGCAAAGAGTCAGATGCAACTTAGCAACTGAACAACAATCCCTGAACACAGATGCAAAAACCCTCAACAAAACATCAGCAAACCAAAGTCAACAAGAATAAAAAGATCATGCACCATGATCAAGTGGGATTTACTCTAATATGCCAAGGACAGTTCAAAATCCATGAATCAGTCAATGTGATATACCACGTTATCAAATGGAAGAATATAAATCATATGATCATCTCAATAGGTGCATAAGAAGTATCTGAAAACAATCCAACATTTATCATAAAAACTCTCAACAAAGTGGGCATGGTCAGAACATTTGTTATTGTTTAGTCCTTAAGTCATGTCTGACTATTTTGCAACCCCATGAACTATAGCCTGCCAAGCTTCTCTCCTCTGTCCATGGGATACTGCAGGCAAGAATACAGAAATGGGTTACCTTTTCTTTCTCTAGAGATCTTCCTGACCCAGGGATCAAACCCACATCTCCCACGTTGAAGGCGGATTCTTCACCTCTGAGCCACAGGGTACTTCAAAAAAGTAAAGGCCACAAGCTCAGTTACCATCATACTTGACAGCAAAAAAATTAAAAGCTTTCCCCTTAATATTAGGAAGAAGGCTCCCACTCTTGCCACTGTTATTCAACAGAGTATTGAAAGTCCTAGCCAGAGCAATCAGGTGGAAAAAGAAATAAAAGGCATCCAAATTGGAAAGGAAAAAATAAAACTAACATTATCTGCAGACAACATGATGTTATATATAGAGAAAACCCTAGACCATATGATAAAACCATTTCAATTTAAGTACACACCCAAAAGATTTGAAAGCAGAAACTCAAACAGATACATGCACACCAACATTCACTGCATCATTCACTACAGCCAAAGGTTAAAACAAGTGTCCATCAACAGACAAATGGGTAAACAAAATGTGTGACAAAGACGTAATGGAATATTAGGCACGATGGAAAGGAATGCAGTCCTGACACAGGCTAGAACATGGATGAACACTGCATTGCTAAGTGAAGTAAGCCAGACCCAGAAGGACAAATATCTGATTCCATTTATACAAGGTACTTGAGAAGTCAAACTCAGAAAGACGGAAGTAGAACAGAGGACAGATACTGGGGCTGGGAGCAGGGGAGATGGAAGATGATGAGTTACTGTTCAATGGGTACAGAGTTCCTGTCTGGGTCAATAAAAAGTTCTGGCAATAGACAGTGGAGATGGTTACATAACACCATGAATATATTTAATACCACTGAATTCTATACTTAGAAATGGGTTAAATGGTAAATTTTATGTGCACCATCTACATTTCTGTGGTGAATTTTACAACAATTCAAAAAAACTTGAAGGACTACAAATAACAACAACAAAAAAGACAGTACCAGTCTTCAGCGTGTAACACGCACTAGCACATTCGTTCTACATCTGGAGACAAATTTGAATGTGCACATTCTCAGAGCAGAGAGACAGCTGTGGGCCATAAGGATAGACCTTTCCTTCCTCACCTAAGTCTGGACTTAAGAAGTATCCAGAGACTTTTCAGCGGGTCATTCATTGCACCTTCTGAGGCTGCCCTGTCCCCACAGAATGCTGCATCCTATCCCGTGTCATACACTGTACCGGGGTCTAGGTCAGAGACCCTACGTTGGTTAGAGGCCCTTGGGAAGCTGTCTAAGTATCTACTTCTTGGAAGAAGAGCAAAACAGTGCAAACTTCAACTTTAGAACTTCTCAGAAAATCAGTACGCCTACAAAAGTACTGATCAGCCTTTCCACTTGTATTAATATCATGGCAGTACAGCTACAGTGTAATGGCCACATTCACAACTTTCATTAAAAACCCTCCTTGCTTGTGGTCTGACTATAGGCCTTGGCCGATTTCGTTCAAGCCCCAGACTTGTGATGCTATGCTTAATACTCTAATTAATTTTAAAGGCCTCTGGAATAAGTGAAAGACACGGGGCTGTAAAAGGATCCAGGATGAAACTAACTCAATACACCATTATGCTCATCCCAATTCATGCCCCACACAGACACACTGACCCACATCTCAACAGAATGGGCTCTTCTCAAACCTCTGAGAACACAGAGCGGACTGGATGGCAAGAGGCCTTCCCTGATCACCGGCTGGGGGTTGGGGGGAGACTAGAGAGGGAGTGAGGTCTGCTGTGGGCCTGGCAGCTTTCACGCCTTTACAAACAAACTGACAGCACCAAGGAGAAGTTCCTTGACGTAATAAGTAGACAAGGAATTATTTAAAGCTTTAATTTAAAAAACAGATACCATTCTACTGTTGTTGTTTCTGACTTTAAAATTCACAAGTAACCTCAGACACTGCCACGTATATACTTCAATGAATACTTTTTAAAATGAGTTTTCTTTAGATCTTTAGATGCCAAAAAAAAAAAACAAAGAAGAAGATTCCATGTTTTCCCCTTGACCTTAGTAAGAAAAGTAGAAATATTAGAAAGGCTAGTCACTCTTGAAAATTGGCCTTAAGTACTTTTCCTGTGATATACATTCAAAATATGTATTTGACATGTTTCTTTCTGAAGTTTTCGTAAGAACCCTTGCTATCTTTAGCACTTTAAAATTAGGAGAAAAAAAAAAAAAGTATCCTTCTTAATCACATTCATCTACTAATTAGCTAAACTACATGACAGTCACGGGCTTGGCCCAGTTCCAATTTTCTCTATATGCCGATCCCATTTTTGGCAGGAAAAAGACCCTGCATTTCTAGAGACAGCACAACTAATTACAACTAGTTTATCTTTCATTACCTTATCAAGCAAATAACCAAAATGAAAATGATGCTATGCTAGAAAAAGAACAAAAACACAACGTCCTCAATTTTATTTGCCAGTCATCAGGGCCCACAGCACCACACAGCACAGATGGACCAATGTCTGCCTCCATGAATTTTAAATTGCCTTTTACAACTTTTCTCTGCTTTTGATGAGCCAGGTTCCACAATATGTCAGCTTGTGAAATTCAAGCAACTGTGTATATATATAAGCTCCTTCATTCAGACTCAGCCATAAACTGCACAAAGCCTGTAAAATCTGCTTAAAAGGAAAATGAAGTTATTCCAAACTGCCACACACACAGAAACAGCATACACATGTGCTCGGGGCTGCCGCGGGAAAGGACGCTAGTCTGTGTTTTTGCAACTGCAGAACTCCCGGAGCCCACGGGCCTGCAGCATCATCCTGATGGACACAGCACACACTGCCGTGACTCTAAGGAGCGACAGAGGGGACTCTGCTCACATATTGCAGCACCCACGAGAAACAGAGAGTGCCCTCTGTTCTCTACCACAGGACCAGATGCAGTTGAGAAGGACACACACCTGTGCACATCATTTAAAGAACTTCAAGTGACTGTGTGAAGGCCTGTTCTATGATAATGTTATAAAGGGCCCAGAACAATGCAAGGAGAGTTTCTTCTCCAGCCACGTATATGCACTGTAATATGCAACTTCCTAATACCAAGTTTATAATACTTCAGAAATCAATGGTTATAGCACATCAATGACTCTGCTGGCTTTATTTATTCAAAAACAAAAGAGGCAAAAAAAATACAGAACTAAAATGTCCAATGTCATTTGAAATAGGTTCACCAAAAGGTTGAAAGGTAAACGTGAACTGGGGGGATTAATTGTAACCATTAGAATGAACTGTTTTTCAAAAAATGTATCTCAGGAAAATGCTGACCAATGGGGTAGGTGGTTATTTAACCTCCCACTTTTAGAGGGAGCCAACAGGTCTCAGAGTCTCCTGGGCAGCAGGAGCCGCTGAGAAGGCCCTCTTCCGGCTGCAGCTGACATGGGCCTTTCTGGAAGGACAGATCCTTCCTCAGGCTCCCCTTTTGGCAAGGTTAACCAATCACCCACAAGAATTTTTACTTCCAAGAGGAAGTCCTGTAGATACATATCAATTCACACCCATCGCTAGTCAGCACATCTGCATGTGTAACGTGGCACACGGCTGGTGACTCTGGAGGACAAAGTGGGGACCTGGGGAGAAGATGGTGCATGAGCACCCCTACACATCATGCTCCAGAGCACGCAGGTCCTCCAGGAGCTCCTGGGCCACGGTCTGAAGGTGGGGGTTGCGGCTCTTGGCCATAGCCAGGATGCGCTGCAGGGGCAAGGAGCTCCGGAACTCAGAGGCTGACCTGGAGAAGACTTCTGGCTCCAGCACCACAGACTGGACGAGGCGCAGCACGTGGAGACACACCTCTGCGTCGGGATCTGGGGAAGAGGCAATGCTCCGGTTAGAATAAAACCTTCCAAGGGGACCCTGGGCAGAAGCCACCCTCAGGGCCTCCTGGTCTTTTGGAATGATGGATTGGACAGTTTACTGAACTATGAACTGACCCAAAATGGTGTCACTTCTTGACGTAAAAACTGAGCTCACGAAAGGCACATGAAAACAACATCTTCTACTTAGTAATGTTCTACCTTCAACTATTACTCACAAGTATGTAATTTTAAAATGCTGAACTAAAAATATGAGGGCTTTTCATGTAGTCAGCTGTAATTCTGTTCACTTATACGAGTGCTTTAAAGGTATTACTTCACTTTCACTCCAAGTTCAGCAAACCCAAGAGACCACATATTGACGAGGCATCCCTCAGGCCACCGAGCTCTGCAAAGTCACGGCTGCAACACTCAAGCTACCTTCCGTTTTCCATGGGAGGCTCCCTAGCGTTTCAGAGCCAGCAGCCACAGACCACAGCAGGCAAGTAGAAGCACCCGGACCGAAACAAGAGCCCCAAGCAAGCTGTAACCCTGACACCACGGATCCCCTTCTCCTCACCGTGGCTCTCCAATGGGAACGTTAAACATGCCACGGAGTCATTTCTTTATTAGACTCCGTAATAGGAACCAGACTCAAAATCTGTACCTTTTTCCTAGCACTACACTTTAAAAACCTTTAAGCTGTAAGTGGATTGAAGAGAGTAGACTAAACAAGTGCTCAGTGGGTACTGCCATGACACACACACACACACACACACACACACACACACACCCCTGCCCCGAGCGCTTCTGTACTGAACAAAAGCATTGAGACACATTAAGACTGCTGTGCTGGGAGGCAGAAACCTCCCTGGGTCCAGACCGTGAAATCCTTCTGTCTTGGGGGACGGGAAGGAAACTCTCTGGCACAAAAACAACCAAAGACACAGCAGAGCGGCTGCCACGCGAAGGAGGACAGGATCTCTGTGAAGGTGCCCACTCGGATGGAGGCGCAAGAGGGAGCTCCCCCCACTCACCCCACGACCTGCAGTGGCCCAGCAAACACCCAGCAGCCAAGGAGAGCAGTCTACGGCAGGGAGCAAAAGCATGGAAGGGGCTCCCTCTGGGACACAGACCAAAGGGAAGGCCCTCAGCTGAGGCTGGAGACTGCTCTGGGCACTCAGTCCGCACCATCAGCACAGGAAGGAGACGTTCTGAAAGCAGCAGTGCAGAGGCAACCACAGCAACGAACCCCAAGCCCAGCCCAGCCCCGACACCGCCACCCCAGCAGAACAGGACCTGTAAATTTACCTCATTCTCTCCTGCGGAGGCTGGCATGCAGGCCAGAGTCAGCCCATGTTTCCACACAGGCTGTGAGTTAAGGGTGTCTGTTACCTTTTTAAAGGGTTATTTTAAAAGAAAACAAACAGAAGAATAATACACAACAGAAACCACACGTGATTCTCAAAGTTCAAAATAGTCACCAGCTAGCTCATTACAGGAAAAGCCTACTGACCTCCAATCTACTGCCCTACACACAAGGCCCACCATTCATTCAGAAATTCCAGTGACAAAGCAAGGGGAATAACACTCCACTGAAGTAATAATCACCAGAACCAGACTCAGAGATAACCTAGGTGTAGAAACAATTAGAAAGGGAATTTGAAATAAATATGATCAACAGATGGGAAAACACTGTTTTAGGGTTCTTGCAATATACTTGAAGCAGTACCTTATTATTTAAAGATTTTTAATGTTCTAATTTAAAATCAACTCTGATTAATTAATACAGTTAATAATAATTCAGTTCAATTTAGTTCAGTCACTCCATCATGTTTGACTCTTTGGAACGCCATGGACTGCAGCATGCCAGGCTTTCCTGTCTATCACCAACTCCTGGAACTTGCTCAAACTCATGTCCATTGAGTCGGTGATGCCATCCAACCACCTCATCCTCTGTTGTCCTCTTCTCCTCCTGCCCTCAGTCTTTCCTTTCCCAGCATCAGGGTCTTTTCCAATGAGTCAGTTCTTCCCATCAGGTGGCCAAATTATTGGAGCTTCAGTTTCAGCATCAGTCCTTCCAATAAATATTCAAGACTGAATGCAAACACCCAGCAGCCAAGGAGAGCAGTCTACGGCAGGGAGCAAAAGCATGGAAGGGGCTCCCTCTGGGACACAGACCAAAGGGAAGGCCCTCAGCTGAGGCTGGAGACTGCTCTGGGCACTCAGTCCGCACCATCAGCACAGGAAGGAGACGTTCTGAAAGCAGCAGTGCAGAGGCAACCACAGCAACGAACCCCAAGCCCAGCCCAGCCCCGACACCGCCACCCCAGCAGAACAGGACCTGTAAATTTACCTCATTCTCTCCTGCGGAGGCTGGCATGCAGGCCAGAGTCAGCCCATGTTTCCACACAGGCTGTGAGTTAAGGGTGTCTGTTACCTTTTTAAAGGGTTATTTTAAAAGAAAACAAACAGAAGAATAATACACAACAGAAACCACACGTGATTCTCAAAGTTCAAAATAGTCACCAGCTAGCTCATTACAGGAAAAGCCTACTGACCTCCAATCTACTGCCCTACACACAAGGCCCACCATTCATTCAGAAATTCCAGTGACAAAGCAAGGGGAATAACACTCCACTGAAGTAATAATCACCAGAACCAGACTCAGAGATAACCTAGGTGTAGAAACAATTAGAAAGGGAATTTGAAATAAATATGATCAACAGATGGGAAAACACTGTTTTAGGGTTCTTGCAATATACTTGAAGCAGTACCTTATTATTTAAAGATTTTTAATGTTCTAATTTAAAATCAACTCTGATTAATTAATACAGTTAATAATAATTCAGTTCAATTTAGTTCAGTCACTCCGTCATGTTTGACTCTTTGGAACGCCATGGACTGCAGCATGCCAGGCTTTCCTGTCTATCACCAACTCCTGGAACTTGCTCAAACTCATGTCCATTGAGTCGGTGATGCCATCCAACCACCTCATCCTCTGTTGTCCTCTTCTCCTCCTGCCCTCAGTCTTTCCTTTCCCAGCATCAGGGTCTTTTCCAATGAGTCAGTTCTTCCCATCAGGTGGCCAAATTATTGGAGCTTCAGTTTCAGCATCAGTCCTTCCAATAAATATTCAAGACTGAATTCCTTTAGGATTGACTGGTTTGATCTCCTTGCAGTCCAAGGAACTCTCAAGAGTCTTCTCCAACACCACAGTTCAAAAGCAGCAATTCTTTGGCGATCAGCCTGTTTCAACTCTCATTCATATGGTTTTTCTACTGGAAAAACCATAGCTTTGACTATACAGACCCTTGTCAGCAAAGTAATGCCTCTGCAAGGTTGGTCACAGCTTTTCGTCCAAGGAATAAGCATCTTTTAATTTCATGGCTGCAGTCACCATCTGCAGTGGTTTTGGACCCCAAGAAAAGAAAGTCTGTCACTGTTTCCTCATCTATTAGCCATGAAGTGATAGGACCAAAGCCACGATCCTTGTTTTTTGAATGTTGAGTTTCAAGTCAGCTTTTTCACTCTCCTCTTTCACTTCCATCAAGAGGATCTTTAGTTCCTCTTTGCTTTCTGCCATAAGGGTGGTATCATCTGCATATCTGAAGTTATTGCTATTTCTCCCAGCAATCTTGATTCCAGCTTGTGCTTCATCGAGCCTGGCATTTCGTATGACGTAATCTCAATTAAAGATCGTATTATAAACCCTAGGGCAAATACTAAAAAAAAAACCCAAAACTTTAAAATGTAAATGATAAGAGAACAGTGCAGATAGAATAGTAAATACTCAATCCAACAGCAGCCAAAAAAGAGGGAAAAGAAACAACTAGAAGTATTTCTGTATTTCTATATAAATTAGCTGAAAACTGTATAAACATATTGATTAAAAGATAGAGAATACACAGGATGAATTAGGAGATTGGGATTGACATATTTTGTTGTTGTTCAGTCGCTCAATCATGTCTGACTCTATATAAAACAGGTAACTAATGAGAATCTAGAGCACAGGGAACTTTACTCAGTGCTCTGTGGCAACCTAAATGGAAAGGAAATCTAAAAAAGGTGGATATATGCAGATGAATAAATGATTTACTATGCTGCACAGCAGAAAACAACACTGTAAAGCAACTGTACTCCAATAAAAAAGTTTTAAAAGATATAGAATGCATAAAACATCAAGACTCAATTATACATTATCTACAAGGCACCTAAAATACAGACACAAGTTAAAAATGAAAGCATATAAAAAAACATGCCATGCAAACACTAATTAAAAGAAGTCTGCAAAGCCTGTATTATCAGACAATGTAGACTTCAGAACAAAAAATATTACCACGTGCTTAGGAGGGTCATTGTATAATTATAAAGAGGTCAGTGGATCAAAAAGACATAGCCGACTTAATTAGGTATGTACCTAACAACAGAGTTTCAAGAGAAACAAAGCAATATATGATAGATGCTGTTGCTGTTATTCAAGTGCTAAGCTGTATCTGACTCTTTGCCACCCCATGAACCACTGCACGCCAGGCCTCTCTGTCCTTCACCATCTCCCTGAGTTTGCTCAAACTCATGTCCATTGAGTTAGTGATGCCATCCAACCATCTCATCCTCTATCGTCCCCTTCTCCTCCTGCCCTCAGTCTTTCCCAGCATCAGGATCTTTTCTAATAAGTCAGCTCTTCACATCAGGTGGCCAAAGTATTGGAGCTTCAGCATCAGTCCTTCCAATGAATATTCAGGACTGATTTCCTTTAGGATTGACTGGTTTGATCTCCTTGCAGTCCAAGGGACTCTTAAGAGTCTTCTCCAGCACCATAGTTTGAAAGCATCAATTCTTCGGTGCTCAGCCTTCTTTACGGTCCAACTCTCACATCCATACATGACTGCCAGAAAAAACATAGCTTTGACTATATGGACCTTTGCTGGCCAAGTGATATCTCTGCTTTTGAATACACTGTCTAGGTTTGTCATAGCTTTTCTTCCAAACAGCAAGCACCTTTTAATGTCATGGCTGCAATCACCATCTGCAGTGATTTTGGAGCTCAAGAAAATAAAAGTCTCTCACTGTTTCCCCATCTATTTGCCAAGAAGTGATGGGACAAGATGCCATGATCTTTGCTTTTTTTTTTTTTTTATCTTCGCTTTTTGAATGCTGAGTTTTAAGCCAGTTTTTATCACTCTCTTTCACCTTTATCAAGAGTCTCTTTAGTTCCTCTTCCCTTTCTGCCATTAAAGTGGCATATTACATATGATAGATAACTAATTATAAATTAATTCACAATTAGAGTTGGAAATTTAATACTTTTATTTCCATTACTGATTTTTAAAAAGGAAGAAAGAAAATCAGTGAAGATACGGAATCCCTGAACAACAGTATCAACCAATTTGACCAAATACACATTCAAAAGAATTCAAAGTACATTCTGTGATCACAAAGAATTAAATTAGAAATACAGAAATACATAATAAATAACAGAAAATATGTGAAAAAAAATCGCCCAATATTATTCAGAATTTTTTCTAAATAATCTGTGGATCAAGAAGAAGTCATAAGGAAAACTAGGAATTACTGTGATTGAAATGAACATAAAAAACATTATCGTAATTTGTAGACAGAGTTGAATCACTGCTTATCAGGGGAAATTATAGCACTGAATGCTTGTGTTGGACGAGAACAAAGGTCTCAATTTCCTTACCTTTCACCTTAAAAAAAAAAAGGGCGGGGGGACTTCCCTGGTGGTCCTGTGATTAAGAATCTGCCTGCCAGTGCAAGGAACACAGCCAGGTTCAGTCCCTGCTCTGGGAAGAATCCATATGCCACGGAGCAACTAGGCCTGTGCATTGCAACTACTGAGCCCACAGGCTGCCAACTAGCAAAGCCCAAGCTCTAGAGCCCGTGCTCCCCAACGAGAGAAGCCACACAGTGAAGCCCATGAACCACAAGAAAGAGCACTCCCTGCTCAGTGCAACTAGAGAAAGCCCATGCGCGCCAACGAAGACCCAGCGCAGCCAAAAATAAATAAATTTTTAAATAGAAAAGTAAAAAATCAAACCAAAAACAAGCCAAGGGAAAGTAAAAATAAAGAACAGAAATCAAGACAAATGAGGACAAACAAAAAACTAGGGGGAAAAAAATTAACCCCAAAGCTGACCCTGCTAAAAAGAAATCTACAAAACTGAAAAAATTCTAGCCAGGCCAAACAAGGAAAGGAGGGGAGAAGAAAAGACAGACACAGATTACAAGCACTGGGAATGAAAGAGACTTCACTACAGAACCTACAGATATTAAAGAAATAATAAGGGGATATGGGCTTCCCTGGTGGCTCAGACAGTAAAGAATCTGCCCTAATGCAGGAGACCCAGGTTCAACCCCTGGGTTGAGAAGATTCCCCTGGAGAAAAGAATGGCTATCCTCTCCAGTATTCCTGCTTGGAGAATTCCATGAGAGGAGTCTGGTGGGCTACCGTTCATGGGGTCGCAAAGAGTCGGACACGACTGAAGTGACTTAGCAGCAGTAGCAACAAAAGGTCTGACCACAGAATCTTGTTAAATCACAAGAATAGTTGAAATACAACTGGATTTTTAATCGCTCTCCATGACACTCTAATCTACTGAATGAAACAAAACCAGCAGAAGGAAACCGGTGCCTCCATCAGTGTGGTTGCATGCAGCAAGAGAGGGTGGGGCCAGCAGCTGTCGGAGGGAACTGCCAGCTCTCCCTCCAGGACACACCTGGCCACACGGCCAGCCCAGGGTGTCTCCAGAGCACGCAGAGCAGGAGAGGAGCCGTTCTGCCGAGCTCCAGAGCTCTCACACCAGAGCCTGCTCTCCACCGAGCAGTCACCTGTGAGGGCCACCACGCCAGCAGACACGCCACCACTGCTCACAAGTGTCCAGAACGCCTCCTGCAGCTACCTTCAGAGCCAGTCTGGGAGCCATTCCCAAACACCAGGGTCACTGCCTGAGACATTTCAGGATCCTAACACCTGGCGTGTACTGAGTCGGGCTGCTGACCACCTAGCCGCAGGCTCCCCTGCAAGCCCCTCAGCCAGGCCTTCTCCCCTCCCGGCCAGCATGTTCTCCGACTGCTGCTCAGCTTACTCACAGTGTCTGGCAACATGGTCTTCACAGGAGCTGGAGGACACTGCGCTCTCCGGGTTCTCCTCACCTTCGTCCTGCCTCATCATGGTCCCTCTCTCCCCCTGTTTCCTCCTCCTCCTTTTCCTCCTGCACTGGAAATGCTGGTGCGGCCCAGGCCCAGCCTCAGACCCTCTCACTCCCTGGATGGTGTCCACTGCGCAGCCACACAGGCGTCCTCCACCATGACGGCTCACAGGGTGGCCTCCACCCCGGCCTCTGTGTGACTCAGCTCAGAAATCCAACTGTGCCCTTCAATCTCCCTTTGAACATGGAACAGGCCTCCCGAATTTAACATGAGAAGAATTACTGTTTCTCCCAAGTACCCTCAACAGCACCACCAGGGACAAGTTTGTTGTTCGGTCACTCAGTTGTGTCTGACTCTTTGCGACCCCATGGATTGTTGCTCACCAGGCTCCTCTGTCCATGGGATTTCCCAGGCAAGAATACTGGAATGGGTTGCCATTTCCTTCTCCAAGGAATCTTCCTGATCCAGTGATCAAACCTACATTTCCTGCACTGCAGGTGGATTCTTTACCACTGAGCCAGCAGGGAAGCCCAGGGACCAACTACTCAGCCCCAAACCTAAGCATCAACCTGGCTCCCTCCCTCATATTCCCATCCCTCCAAAATGGATCTTGAATCCAGTCACGGCAATCACTGTTACCACCCCTGCGGTCCCCAGACTACCACAACCTTCTCACCCACACCTCGCGCCTGCCCCGATCCCCTCGCAGCAGCCAGACGGAGCCTGGAGACGGTCCCTCAGCCCAGGGCCATCCCTGCTCTGCCTGCAGAGGCCGCTCCAGCCCAGTGGGTTCCCTGACCTCCTCTCCTGACACTCCCCAACGCCTCTCTACCACACTGGCTGCTTCGTCCTCACAGCCCAGGGCCACCTCACAGCCTTCCCGCACCACCCCTCACCACAGAGCTCTGACGGCTCTTCCTCCGCCTCACTCGGGTCTCCACTGCCCACAGAGCAGTCCCACTTGGCCCTGGGAGCCCTCTTACTACCCTGTCTTTACTGTACTAGAAGATTCCCACCACTTTGCTGGTCGCCAGGTCTCCCGAACTGAACATAAGCTCCACAAGGGAACAGCTTGGCCCAGTCACTTCTGAACCTCCAGTTCCCAGGCAGGACCGGCGCTCAGGGACACCTGTCAGACAGGTGCTGCTCGAGCGCTCCTGCCCATGGTGCCGGCCACCCTGGGGGCAGAGGAAGCCCCTCCCAACTCCACAGTGAAGTCTGCAGAGGAGATGCCAAGCGCAGCAGTGTACTTTGTGGGAGACAAAATAAATACAGCCTCTAGTCTCTACTCTCTTACCTAGTTACGGATTTTCTTTCAGTAAAGTAGTTGCAGGCCATTAACAAGTAACAGATGACAAAGTACAAATACAAGTCTGTTGGTAATATTCGTCATGATACCCTAAGGAAGGAATGATCAGTCTTGGGGGTGGGACATCTGCAAAGGTTCCCTAGAGAATGCTTTCAAGTTGGATTTTGAAGATTGGGAACATAAAGCATCTAATCATTTATCCTATTTCTCATTTTTTCTTTCCAAAATCAAAAAAGATGTTATAATGTCAACCTTTACCAATTACAGGATGTGAGGATCTTGGCTCCTTCCATCAGCTCATCTGTTTCTGGATTGCCCTCCAGCACAGACTCCACACTGCCCTCTTTCCAAATCACTTCTCAACTTTCTCCATATCCTTAACACAATACTTCAGACAACAGATCACACACAGAGGGGAGTGGGAAAAGGTCACCTGGCCCAGCTAGGAACCTGCTCCTTTTCTAAAACACACTCGCACAGCAGATGGGTCAGCTCTGACACACATGCAGAGCCTGACTCACACCCAAATTAGTCCCACTTCAACACTCATCAAAACACATTAAAATAAGCAGATGTCAGTAACCATAACAGAAGTACAGCCGGAAAACACAGAATTCTCAGAATGGTGTATCATCTCTTAAAAGGAGGTAACACATAATTTTCACATCTCAAATTATATGAAGGTTTAAACGATAACAACAGCATGGCCCAGGAGAGAACACACAGGCTCAGGCGGGGAGTGTGGAGTCAGAGGGCCAGGATGTGACCAGCACACAAGGTACCTTCCTAACCGCCCGGCCTTGGCCAGGAAGGACTTCTCACTCTCTCTGGGTCTCGGCCCCAGGACACACGCCCATCTCAGAGGGTTTGAGAGGCATGTGAGATAATACATATAAATAATCACCCCATGCTGGGCGGAGCAGGAGCCCCATAAATGTGGCTGCTAGACTCTGACTGGCTGCCGTGCTGCCTCCAGCTACGACGATTATCACACAACTATGGCCTGTCAGGATTCAGGCTTCTTACCTAAAAGAGCTTCCAAGGGTTACCTTTCCGGTTATTTTTCTGGGAAGTTTAGCTTATGGATAGTCCATCTGAAGCAAGAGGGTTTGTGCCAGCAGCGGTTTCCGTTTCCGGAGATGATGCAGCGTAGGGGGAAGCAGCGGCAGGGATGAGAAGACGAGGCTGGGGGCTGGAGCACAGATGGCCTGCTCCCAAGTGTTTCCGAGGAGGAGCGCAGCCACACCACACCCCCAAGGGAAACAGAAAGCTACCAAATTCACTCCTGCTGTCATTTTCTTTGTTGAAATTGTGCCCTCACACAAAGAAGAAAAACTACTGAAAGAGAAAAAAAAGCAAAGGGCAGCAGTGACCCGTAGGATAACACCACACTTGTTGTTAGAGTCATGGAAGGAGAGGGGTTGGAAGACATGAACGCACCGTGAAGATACAACAGCCCCAAATATCCAAATGTGGCGCAAACCACAAACCTAGAGAGCTGCACCAAGGCTTGTCTTGTCTGATGCACCAAGATGTCTGAACACCAGTGACAAAGAGAGACTCACAGAAGGGAAAAGAGGAGAAACCACGTGAGGTGGAGGAAAGGTAAGGACAGCAGACTCCTGGTGAGAACACAGGAGGGCCAAAGGGCAGGGGCAATGTCTTCAAGGTAGCGAAACTTGGAAGCCCACACCCAACAAAGCATCCTCTGAAAATCACAGCAAATAAACACTTTGTAAGACAAACAGAAATGGAGAGAATTCTACCCCAGGTAAGCCGGCACCCCAAGAAATGGTAAAAGTCCTTTAGGCAGGAGAATGCTACAGGTGGAAACTGAGATCCACACAAAGGCATGGGAGCACCAGGAGTGGGAAATCACGCACGCTTTTCTTCCTACCTTTTCAATCTCTTTAAAAGGGAGCTGATTAAATCAAAATAATAAAAATGTATTTCTAGGTTTTCAACACACATATGACAATTTTAAGAGAATGGAAGGGGGAAAAGAAGTATACTGTTGACACTACACGTGACCGGCTGGAAGGTGGACTGTGATAAGCTAAGTATGTATATCTTATGCACCAGAGTAACCACTATAAGAAATACTTTTTAGAAAGAGAAGGAGCTAATGAACCAGTAATGGAGATAAAATGGAATCAAACAAAACTACTAAATTCATCCAAAAAAAGAAGGGTGAAAAAGAACAAAGAACTGATACGACAAGTAGAAAACAAATAGCAAAATGACACTTAAGACCCAAAGAAATTAATAATCAAATCAAACAAATTATCTAAACATTACAATTAAAAAGCAGAGATTTTTCTAACAAATTTAAAAAATTCAAGGCCCAACTATATGCTGTTTACAAGAAATCCACATTAAATATAAAGAAACAGGCAGGTAAAAGAATGGAAATACATTTTTAAAACATTTTATATACATACAAGTGTATTTTATACATGTATGTTTTGCATATGTATTTAAATATACTAATACTAATCCCTGATGGCTCAGACAGTAAAGAACCCACCTGCAATGCAGGAGACCCAGGTTTGATCCCTGAGTTGGGAAGAGTCCCTTGAGAAGGGCATGGCAATCCACTCCAGTATTCTTGCTTGGAGAATTCCACAGACAGACCATGGAGTCACAAAGAGTCAGATACGACTGAACGACTCTCAGTCAATCAATACTAATCAAAAGAAAGATGCAGGGGCTATACTCGCCTCAAGTAAAGTAGCATTCAGAGGAAGGACTATTATCAGGGATAAGGAAGGACATTTTGAAATGATTAAAAGAAAACTCTATCTATTAACAGGACATAACCAACATAAATGTTTACATACTGAATAAGAGGGCTTCAAAACACATGAAGTGAAAACTGACAGAACGGAAAGAAAAAATAAATCCACAGTGATAGTCCAAGATTTCAATATTCTTCTCTTGATATCTGATAGAAAACTTAAAAATCAGTAAGGATATAGAAGACTAAACAACATATCAACCAACCTGAAAGTTGCTGCTGTTGTTACTAACATTTATAGAACACACCACCCCAAAACAATAATATACACAATCTTTATCAAGTGTGGTGGAACATTCACAAGATAGACCACATCTGGCACTAAAAGACAAGTCTCAATAAATAAAAAAGGACTGGAACCAGACATGTATGTTCTCTTATCACAGTAGAATTAAATTGCAAATCTATACCAGAAACACATCTAAAAATCTCCAAATAGTTGGAAATGTCAACTTAGCTTAGAACATGCACCATACAGCAAACATACTGAACAGTCAGTCGTGTGGCGTCACAACCCCTAGAGTCAGACACACCTGCCCTGCTATACCTCATCCTGCGCTCTACCAGTCAGGCCTAACAGACTTCTGTGTATATTCAAAACTACAGGTGCCTTAGCACTCTCTTCACTGCAGATTACCCAGGGTCCTCAAGAGGCCACCAGACAGCACTGCAGACCCCAGAAGGCCCACGAGGTCCCGCAGGCCACACCCCTTCCCTTCACTGCCTCTCCCTCCACGGGCTCAGCCCCTCCCACCCCGCCCCACAGCTCTCGGGGTGCACCCTCCACCTCCACCCCAGTCCTCCCACACAGCTTCGTCCCACAGCTCTCCAGGCCTGCCTTCCTGAGGAGTCCAGGACATCTGGGTGCTGGTCTAATGGCCCTCTCAGAGTCTGGAAAGACCCCTGGCGCAGCTCTCCTGCCCCCTCTAGGGCAACTCTCCTGGCTACTGCCCAGCAGAGAAAGCACAGGTCAGGGCTCAGCCCTCCCCACCTCACCTCCCGGGCCAGCCGCCCGCCTGGTAATCAGCAGGTGCTCAACAGCGTCTAGAGAATGGATGAGTGAATCTGCAAGTGAGAGATTATGGGAGTGAATGTGCTCTCCAAGCAGGCACCTGCCACACGCCGCATGGGGAAGCAAAGCAGGTTCTGACCAGGGCTCCCCCACTTGCGAGCAGTGACTCCAGAAAAAAAAAAACAAGTTTCTGGTGACACATGTGTGCCCAAGGTGACAGACGGGGCAAACACAACCCGCCCTACACATGGCTGTGAGAGTCAGCCCCATGTGTGGTGGGCTCGTGGCTCTGTGAACCGGCCATGTGGTGCACAGCCCAGAGGACACGGGTTCTCCAAGGACTGGTCTATAACGCTCCGCTCTCGAGTGAGGGAAGTGAGGGAAACCCACACACTGAGGACAGACAGACTAGGAACCTCAGTGAAAACATGGACAGAGAGCCAGGGACCCTGCAGTGACCTCCAGAGGCCAGACCCATGCCCCTCCTGCGCCAGACTGCAGGTGGCGGCCGAGCACCACGTGGGGCACAGACTGTGTGCCTGGAATGGCAGGCACCCTGGCAGACTGGCGGGGGGAAAGAGGGGCTGGCCAGGTTCCAGCAAAGAGGCAGGGTAAGGAGAGTCCTCACACAGGACGCGGGACCCTCACGGGAGCCGAGCGCCACTGAGGGACGGGTGACCCCAGGCTTCCTGGCTCCACACATCCTTCCCCTGCTCTCATGCCCACGGTTTCAGAGCAGCTCTGAGGTGGGCAGCTGGGCTTGCAAGGGACTCAGCAATTAGGAAGAAGGTGCTCTGGATGCAGACAAAGGCATCCCACGATGGCTGCCCTGAGGTCAAGTACTCCCCAAGCCCCTGCTCTGTAAGCTCCTTGGGCCCAGCTGGTCTCTGAGCAGACTGCCTCTAGCCAGCCTGCCCTGGAAAACATCACAGTCACCACACAGTGCCCCTTTAGCCAACGAATCTATGTAGCACTTTAATTCGATAAAAACCAGTCCACCATCCTCTTATCTGGAGAAGGAAATGGCAACCCACTCTGGTATTCCTGCCTGGAGAATTCCATGGACAGAAGAGCTTAGTGGGCTACAGTCCATGGGGTCACAGAGAGTCGGACATGACTGAGAGACTAACATATCCTCTTATCAGTCAGTTGGCTGCCCCATACCTCCTGACTCTTCTCAAGACACCAGCAAATCAACAAGTTGGGTGTTTATCTTGGAAGCAACAGCTTTTTTTTTTAAATTAAAGAAACCTTCTTCTGAACTGTGATAGAAACTGTGAATTAATCCTCTCCAACACCCACACACACACACACAACCCCCCCCCACACACACCCTACACACACACACCCCCAACACACCCCACCATATACACACACACACCCACACCCCCCACACACACCCTTGAAGATCCCAGAGTGCAAGACTCTCCTCTGCCTCCAGGAGGAAGCTGGCAATCTGCTGGACGGATCCTGGTTTCCCTGCTAGGAGACAGAGGCCCCCTTGGGAAGGCCAGGAACAGGCCACGCCAGAGCTGCCCAGACTCCCTCCTCTCAGGGAGCGGCTAAGGGGCTAGCCTCTTCCACAAGCCTCTTATCCTCATCCATCAGAAGGCAAACAGAATGAAAACCACAATCACAGAAAACTAACCAAACAGATCACTTGTTCCATAGCCTTGTCTAACTCAATGAAACTATGAGCCATGCAGTGCAGGGCCACCCAAGACAGATGGGTCGTGGTGGAAAGTTCTGAAAAATGTGGTCCACTGGAGAAAGGAATGGCAAATCACTTCAGCATTCTTGCCTTCAGAACCCCATGAACAGTATGAAAAGGCAAAAAGATATGACACTGAAAGATTAACTCCCCAGGTTGGTAGGTGCCCAATATACTACTGGAGAAGAGTGGAGAAATAACTCCAGAAAGAATGAAGCAGCTGAGCCAAAGAGGAAACAAGACCCAGCTGGAGATGTGTCTGGTGTTGAAAGTAAAGTCCAATGCTGTAAAGAACAATATTGCATAGGAACCTGGAATGTCAGGTCCATGAATCAAGGTAAATCAGACATGGTCAAGCAAGAGATGGCAAGAGTGAACACCAACATTTTAGTGATCAGTGAACTATGCCAAAGCCTTTGACTGTGTGGATCACAATAAACTGTGGAAAATTCTGAGAGATATGGGAATACCAGACCACCTGACCTGCCTCTTGAGAAATCTGTATGCAGGCCAGGAAGCAACAGTTAGAACTGGACATGGAACAACAGACTCGTTCCAAATAGGAAAAGGAGTATGTCAAGGCTGTATATTGTCACCCTGCTTACTTAACTTCTATGCAGAGTACATCATGAGAAACGCTGGACTGGAAGAAACACAAGCTGGAATCAAGATTGCCGGGAGAAATATCAATAACCTCAGCTATGCAGATGACACCACCCTTATGGCAGAAAGTGAAGAGGAACTCAAAAGCCTCTGGATGAAAGTGAAAGAGGAGAGTGAAAAAGTTGGCTTAAAGTTCGACCTTCAGAAAACGAAGATCATGGCATCTGGTCCCACTACTTCATGGGAAATAGATGGGGAAACAGTGGAAACAGTGTCAGACTTTATTTTTGGGGGCTCCAAAATCACTGCAGATGGTGACTGAAGCCATAAAATTAAAAGACGCTTGCNTTAAAGTTCGACCTTCAGAAAACGAAGATCATGGCATCTGGTCCCACTACTTCATGGGAAATAGATGGGGAAACAGTGGAAACAGTGTCAGACTTTATTTTTGGGGGCTCCAAAATCACTGCAGATGGTGACTCTAGCCATAAAATTAAAAGACGCTTGCTCCTTGGAAGAAAAGTTATGATCAACCTAGATAGCATATTCAAAAGCAGAGACATTACTTTGCCGACTAAGGTCTGTCTAGTCAAGGCTATGGTTTTTCCTGTGGTCATGTATGTACGTGAGAGCTGGACTGTGAAGAAGGCTGAGTGCCGAAGAATTGATGCTTTTGAACTGTGGTGTTGGAGAAGACTCTTGAGAGTCCCTTGGACTGCAAGGAGATCCAACCAGTCTATTCTGAAGGAGATCAGCCCTGGGATTTCTTTGGAAGGAATGATGCTAAGGCTGAAACTCTAGTACTTTGGCCACCTCATGCGAAGAGTTGACTCATTGGAAAAGACTCTGATGCTGGGAGGGATTGGGGGCAGGACGACAGAGGATGAGATGGCTGGATGGTATCACCGACTCGATGGACATGAATCTGAGTGAAGTCCGGGAGTTGGTGATGGACAGGGAGGCCTGGCGTGCTGTGATTCATGGGGTTCCAAAGAGTCGGACACGACTGAGCGACTGAACTGTACTGAAATGAACTGAACTAAAATGAATGAAATTTTAGTTCACTAAAATGAATGGGAGAATTTAATTCAGATGACCATTATATCTACTACTGTGGGCAAGAATCCCTTAGAAGAAATGGAGTAGCTCTCACAGTCAACCAAAGAGTCCAAAATGCAGTACTTGGGTACAGTCTCAAAAATGACAGAATGATCTCTGTTCACTTCCAAGGCAAACCATTCAATATCACAGTAATCCAAGTCTACATGCCCCGACCACTTATGCTGAAGAAGCTGAAGCTGAACGGTTATATGAAGACCTATAAGACCTTCTAGAACTAACAACCCCCAAAGACGTCCTTTTCATTATAGGAGACTGGAATGCAAAGTAGGAAGTCATGAGATACCTGGAATAACAGGCAAGTTTGGCCTTGGAGTACAAAACGAAGCAGGGCAAAGGCAAACCGAGTTTTGCCAAGAGAACGCACTGGTCATAGCAAACACCTTCTTCCAACAACACATGAGATGACTCTACACATGGACATCATCAGACGGTCAATATCAAAATCAGACTGATTATATTCTTGGCAGCCAAAGATGGATACAGTCACCAAAAACAAGACTGGAAGCGGACTATGGCTCAGATCATGAACTCCTTATTGCAAAATTCAGACTTAAATTGAAGAAAGTAGGGAAAACCACTAGGCCATTCAGGGTGTGTGTGTGTGTGTGTGTGTCTGTGTGTGTGTGTGTCTGTGTATTAGTTGCTCAGTTGTGTCCACCTCTGTGTGACCCCAGCTGTAACCTGCCAGGCTCCTCTGTCCATGAAATTCTCCAGGCAAGAATACTAGAGTGGGTTGCCATTTTCTTTTCCAGGGGATCTTCCCAACTCAGGGATTGAACCTGGGCTTCCCACATTGCAGACAAGCTCTTTACAGTCTGAGTCACCAGGGAAGCCCATTCAGGTATGACCTAAATCAAATACCTTACAATTATACAGTGGAAGTGACAAATAGAGTCAAGGGATTAGATCTGATAGAGTGCCTGAAGAACTATGGATGAAAATTCATAGCATTATACAGGACGCAGTGATCAAAACCATCCCCAAGTAAAAGAAATCCAAAGAGGCAAAATGGTTGTCTCAGGAGGCCTTACAAATAGCTGAGAAAAGAAGAGAGGCTAAAGGCAAAGGAGAGAAGGAAAGATATACCCATCTGAATCCAGAGTTCCACAGAATAGCAAGGAGAGACAGGAACGCCTTCCTAAGTGAACAATGTAAAAAACTAGAGGAAAACAACAGAATGGGAAAGACTAGAGATCTCTTCAAGAAAATTAGAGACATCAAGGGAACATTTCATTCAGAGATGGGGTCGATAAAGGACAGAAGCAGTATGGACCTAACAGAAGCAGAAGAGATTAAGAAGAGGTGGCAAGAATACACAGAAGAACTATACAAAAAAGATGTTCATGACCTGGATTGGTCACCTATAGCCAGACATCCTGGAATGAGAAGTCAAGTGGGCCTTAGGAAGCATCACTATGAACAAAGCTAGTGGAGGTGATAGAATTCCAGCAGAGTTATTTCAAATCTTAAAAGATGATGCCATTAAAGTGCTGCACTCCATATACAAGAAAATTTGGAAAACTCAGCAGTGGCCACAGGACTGGAAAAGATCAGTTTTTATTTCAATCCCAAAGAAGGGCAATGCCAAAGAGGCTCAAACTGCTGCACAGTTGCACTCGTTTCACATGCTAGCAAGGTAATGCTCAAAATCCTTCAAGCTGGGCTTTAGCAGTACATGAACCAAGAACTTCCAGATGTACAAGTAGGATTTAGAAAAGGTAGAGGAACCAGAAATCAAATTGCCAACATCTTTTAGATCATAGAAAAAGCAAGAAAATCCCAGAAAAACATCTACTTCTGCTTCATTGACTACACTAGAGCCTTTGATTGTATGGATCACAACAAACTGTGGAAAATTCTTCAAGAGATGGGAATACCAGACCACCTTACATGCCTCCTGAGAAATCAGTATGCAGACCAAGAAGCAACAGTCATAACCAGACATGGAACAACAGACTGGTTCCAAAGTGGGAAAGGACTCCGTCAAGACTATATATTGTCACTCTGCTTATTTAACGTATACACAGAGTACATCATGTGAGTACAAATGCAAAGTACAAATGCCACGATGGATGAAGCTCAAGCTGGAATCAAGACTGCTGAGAGAAATGTCAATAACCTCAGATACACAGATGATGCCACCCTTATGGCAGAAAGCGAAGAGGAACTAAAGAGCCTCCTGATGAAGGTGAAAGAGGAGAGTGAAAAAGCTGGCTTAAAACTCAACATTCAAAAAACTAAGATTATGGCATCTAGTCCCATCACTTCATGGCAAATAGATGGGAAAAATGTGGAAACGGTCAGATTTCATTTTCTTGGGCTCCAAAATCACTGCAGATGGTGACTGCAGCCATGAAACTAAAAGACGCTTGCTCCTTGGAAGAATAGCTATGAGAAACCTAGGCAGCATATTAAAAAGTGGAGACATTACTTTGACGGCAAAGGCCCTTACAGTCAAAGCTATAGTTTTTCCAGCAGTCATGTATGCATGTGAGTTGGACCATAAAGAAGGCTGAATGCCGAAGAATTGATGCTTTTGAACTGTGGTGTTGGAGAAGACTCTTGAGAACCCCTTGGACTGCAAGGAGATCAAACCAATCAATCCTAAAGGAAAACAACCCTGAATATTCATTGGAAGGACTAATGCTGAAGCTGAAGCGCCAATACTTTGGCCTCCTGATGAGAAGAGCTGATTAGAAAAGACCCTGATTCTGGGAAAGACTGAGGGCAGGAGGAGAAGGGGACAACAGAGGATGAGATGGCTGGATGGCAGCACTGACTCAATGAACATGAATTTCGGCAAACTCCAGGAGATGGTAAAGGATGAAGGACAGGGAAGTCTGGTGTGCTGCAGTCCATGGGGTCACAAAGAGTCAGATATAACTGAGCAACTGAAGAACAGAATAAGGGTCTGGGAGGACCAGCAAGAGACATACAGGATCTGGGTGTCCCGCTCCGCCACTCTTCTAGGACTGAGGAGCCCTGTGTACTGGGTGGTCCAAGCGCAGGAACCACAAGAAGGCTTCCCGCCCCTTCCTCACTTCTAGTGAAGTTCTCACCGTGGTTTTAAAACAGCCTGTTATTTTCTTTCTGACTTAAGAATCAGGCTCAAAAGGTTTGGACCTCTGGGGTTTAGCAGTTTTCAAATGTTACAGTGTTTCTATCACAGGCCTGGTAGTAGGTGGAGTAGGCGGTCAGCTACTGACAGAGGTCAGAGCATATGAAAACACAGTGCTTTCTCAGACCCACGAGGACCGCGTCATTCAGGGTTGTGGCAAGGATCTTGCCTCCCTGTACACTGAGAATCAGAGCAGCTTCTTTCAGAGTCTGCATTTCCACAGAGAAGCCGTGACCTGCTGTGAGAATGCCATCTTTCACCTGGGCTCTCAGACCAGCTTCAGGAGTCAAGAAAACGTTGATCTCTCCAGTCGTGAGATGGGAGGAACAGAAAACCAGCTGCCATGGGACTACATGTAGAACTGACCACCTACTGCAGGTCTGACTCTTTCCAGAAGGGATCATGATAAAAATAACTCACATCTCACGAGCAATTCACCACATACAAAGTGTCTTGACACACCTTACTGCCTTTTTTACTTTAAGGAAAATCTCCATAGGCCAAGGGAAACCAACACTCTGCTGTCAAGCAACCTGGTGACTCAGAGGTAAAGAATTCACCTGCCAATGCAGGAGACACAGGAGCTCGGGTTCCATCCCTGGATCGGGAAGATCCCCTGGAGGAGGAAATGGCAACGCACTCCGGTATTCTTGCCTGGAGAATCTCATGGACAGAGGACCCTGGCAGGCTACAGTCCATGGGGTCACAAAGAGTTGGACATGACTGAGTGAGCACATGCGCACGAGCACGCGCACACAACCTGCTGAAGAGGGAAGGGGTGCTTCTTCCCCGGCTCAGCAGAGGAGTGGGCTGTGAGGATCCCGCTGCAGAGGAAGAGAACTCCTCAAGGAGCTTTCCTCCTCCTGGAGGGAGGAGAGTGGCCGAGATGAGGACCATCTGAAGACAGGGGCCAACCCCAGTGAAAGTCAGAGGGTGTTCAAATCCTAACTCAAAAGCCCCCGCCAGAGTCCCACATGAAATCGTGTGAGGAGACCAACCTCAGAAAGAGCCCCTGCCTCGCCTTGGCCCAGAGCTCAGCAGCTTAAATTTCTAAGTGGAGAAACAGGGAAGCTTTTCTATGCCTCTGTGACCGTCCTCAGCACTAAACTCGCATGGAATCAATTCCACGAAACCACACAGCCCTAGCTGTGTAGCCTCAGAGCACTCCGGCCTCCATGAGCCTCGGCACCTTTGGGTATAGAATGTCCCTCTGTGAAGAGTACACACAGCAGAGTCAGCACAGGCTCCAGTCCAGGGGCGGCCACGTAGTGAGTGTGCGGAGAACGAGCTGTACTCACGTGTGCTCGCCGCTCCGTTCACCACGGAAGCACCGTGAGTGTGGGCTAACAGATTAAAAAGAAGCCAGTCACATATATTCGACAAAATAGGACACAGAAGGCAATCCTCCACTTCCATGTCTCACAGATGAAAACCCTGCCTTGGCGATGCTGAACCTTTAAGGAATGAAATCACTAAAGTCTGTCTTCCTGAGATTTAAGCACTCTGCATGGCCTTGAAAATTAAGCGTCTAAGTTACTTCTTTGGCCGAGGTTTTAAATCATGTGAAGTAAAACACAGCTAATTCCATGAAACACACACACAACTTTCCCTGAACACTATTTGAAGCCAAAATAATGCTTTTAACCATCCTGATGGCATATTCCGTTCCCAGTTTTCACTTATTCTTGATAATAACAGCTACCATTATTAAATGAGTTTGAGCAGGCTCCAGGAGTTGGTGATGGACAGGGAAGCCTGGTGTGCTGCAGTCCATGGGGTCACAAAGAGTTGGACAGGACCGAGCGAGTGAACGAAACTGACTGCCCATTATGAAAAATGTGTTCAGCAGAACCATATGAAATTGCTCTTTCTATGTGTCCAAAATGGACAGATTTCAGCTATGTGACCCAGTCCACCCCCAGGCCCAGGCACTGTGTTGGGGGCCCTGTGTCCATGGACGGACTAACTGAAGCCTTGCAGTCACTCCGAAGCAAGAGTCAGTGTCACCATTTTACAGACCAAGAGTGGACACAGAGGCTGGTCAACAAACTCATTCGGGGTCAACAGCTAATAAGTAGGATTTGCACCCCTCATCTACGACTGCACTTCTCCACCAAACACAGGGGGCTCTGCTAAACCTTCACATTTTATAAAGAAGAGAAAGGCAGGCACATTGATGCTGGCAGGATACACTTCCAAGCCAGTGCAGATGTCACCTCCCACTATCACACCTTATTTATATGCCTTCATTCTGCACGTCCAGAGACTTGGAACTGATTTAGGAAATGTTATTGTATTCACTACAGAAACGGTGAGTCAGAACACTTCAGCTAAAAATACAATACTACTACTCAAACTGGCTTAAGCAACTAATCACACTATGACATCTTATTAAGTCCAGACTAGAGCTGGATTCACTGGCTCAGGTAAATTGTCAAAGACCTCAGTCCGCTCTTCCCCCCACCCTGCCCTCCACTGCCTCACTGTAAGGCAAATGCACTCGCTCATGCTTCAAGGCTCCATGCTTCCTTGCTCACATCCAACAAGGGGAAAGCCTCTCCACCCTCCATCTTAGTTTTCTGAATGTCAAGTTTTAGGCCTCATTAGCTCATGCGTCCACTTCCAAACCAGTGACTGAGGGCCATGCACTGAGTGGACAAGCCCTGAATCCAAAACCAATCACTGACACAAGGCCAGGACTGCCATGACTGCCTCAGACCACTAATCCCAACCCTGTCCTACACAGTACAGTCACCCGGAAGGTGTGAAACCTCGACACCCAGGCCCACTCCCAACCAGTTACATCACAGCTTCCACAGATAGGGGCCCAAAGCTGACTAGCAGTGACAGGTAGGGTGCACTGAAATCAAACGACGTTTGCTCCTTGGAAGAATAGCTATGACCAAACGACAGCATATTAAAGAGCAGAGACATTACTTTGTCAACAAAGGTCCATCTAGTCAAAGCTGTGGTTTTTCCAGTAGTCATGTATGGATGTGAGAGTTGGATGTGTGTCTGTGTCCTCTTTAGTTAGTAGTTCAGTTGCTCAGTCGTGTCCAACTTTGCGACCCCACAGACTGCAGCATGCCAGGTTTCTCTGTCCATCACCAACTCCCGGAGCTTGCTCAAACTCATGTCCATCGAGTCGGTGATGCTAGCCAACCATCTCATCCTTTGTCATCCCCTTCTCCTCCTGCCTTCAATCTTTCCCAGCATCAGGGTCTCTTCCAAGGAGTCAGTTCTTTGCATCAGGAGGCCACAGTAAGAGTTTCAGCTTCAGTATCAGTCCTTCCAATGAATATTAAGGACTGATTTCCTTTAGGATTGACTGGTTTGATCTCCTTGCAGTCCAAGGGACTCTCAAGAGTCTTCTCCAACACCACTGCTCAAAAGCATCCATTCTTCAGTGCTCAGCTTTCTTTATAGTCCAACTCTCACATCCATACATGACTACAGAAAAACCATAGCCTTGACTAGATAGACCTTTGTTGGCAAAGTAATGTCTCTGCTTTTTAATATGCTCAGTGGGTTGGTTATAGCTATTCTTCCAAGGAGCAAGAGTCTTTTAATTTCATGGCTGCAGTCACTATTGGCTCTTCCCTGGTGGCTTAGAGGTTAAAGCATCTGCCTCCAATGCAGGAGACCCGGGTTCAATCCCCGGGTCGGGAAGATCCCCTGGAGAAGGAAATGGCAATCCACTCCAGCATTCCTGCCTGGAGAATCCCATGGACAGAGAAGCCTAGTAGGTTACAGTCCACGGGGTCGCAAAGAGTCGGACACGACTGAGTGACTTCACCTCACCTCTTACAGGATCTTACAGTCACTATTGGCAGTTGGAGCCCAAGAAAATAAAGTCTGTCACTGTTTCCATTGTTTCCCATCTATTTGCCATGAAGTGATGGGACCAGATGACATGATCTTAGTTTTCTGAATGTCAAGTTTTAAGCCAACTTTTTCACTCTCCTCTTTCACTTTCATCAAGAGGCTCTTTAGTTCTTCTTTGCTTTCTGCCATGAAGTTATACTTCATGAAATAAACATGAAGTATATTTCTTCTGGCAGTTTTGACTCCAGCTTGTGTTTCATCCAGCCTGACATTTCACATGATATATTCTACATATAAGTTAAATAAGCAAGGTGATAATATACAATCTGACGTACTCCTTTCCTGATCTGGAATCAGTCTGTTGTTCCATGTCCAGTTCTAACTGTTACTTCTTGACCTGCATACATATTTCTCAGGAGGCAGGTAAGGTGGTCTGCTATTCCCATTTCTTGAAGAATTTTCCAGTTTGCTGTGATCCACACGGTCAAAGGCTTTGGCGTAGTCAATAAAGCAAAAGTAGATGTTTTTCTGGAATTCTCCTGCTTTTTCTATGATCCAACGGATGTTGGCAATTTGATCTCTGGTTTCTCTGCCTTTTCTAAATCCAGCATGAACATCTGGAGTTCTTTTTTTCCCCACAAAAGCTCCTGCTGGAGCTTAGATCTCTTTCCCGATGTCACATGGTCCACAGAAGGGACATGACCTAGGGTGCTGCGTAAGTCATGCACAGTATCCAGCATGCACAGACATGACCAGAATCATCACAAGAGAGAGGCAGGCGGTTCCTAACCCAGCAGCTGCAGCTCAGCAACTGAGCCGCCTCAGCATTGTGTGGAGCACAGTCTCACGTCCTATAAACCAGGGGTGACCATCTTCAAGGGCTGTGACCTGACCCAACTGGAAGAATGGCTCTGAAGAATCCTGTGTCCCTTACGCAGCAGAAGCGGAGCTCTGCGTGCGCCTCGGCAGGCTAACCAGCTGAGGAGCCGAGCCTTCCCTGCTGCCCCCGAGTTGCAGTCATGGTGGCTCCCAGTCCTCAGGCCTTTCCCCAGCCCTGAGAGCCAGCTCTGTTATATGACAGTCTCCGCACCCCAGGCCCCTGCTTCATCACTCCTCTAAGAACGACTCCCACACCTATGCCTCTGGCCATTACGTGAACCCAAGTTTCTCATCTCCAACGACCTCTTGAATAGGTTCCTTCAGACTGTACTTTTACTGATACTTCGAACTGAGCATACCCCACACCAAACTCATATACATATATGCATAATTTTATTCATTGATTTTTGGCTGTGCTGGTCTTTGCTGCTGCACAGGCTTCCTCTAGTTTCGGCCAGCAGAGGGCTATCCTCTAGTTGCGCGGAGCAGGCTTCTCACCGCAGTGGCTTCGCTTGCTGCACCGCATGGGCTCTAGGACACGCAGGCTTCCGTAGCTGCAGCTCCTGGAGTCTTGGAGCACAGGTTCAAATGCAGTGCATGGGGTTAGCTGCTTCGTGGCATGCGGGATCTTCCCAGATCAGGGATGGAATCCATGTCTCCTGCATTGGCAGGTGGATTCTTTACCACTGAGCCACCAGGAAAGCCCCCAAAGCTAATCTTTCTATATCAACTATCTCCCCTTTCTAAACTGTGACCATGAATTAATTATACTTACACTTTGATCACAGACTACAGTAGTTTTCAACTGTTCGCAGCTTGTTGGATTTGACCCAGGTAAGCCAAATGTTTTCTGACATCCTTCAAAATATAGTCATCTGACCACTCAATTCCATCAACAACTGAAAATCAAACATTTAAACTGTTTCCTATTAAAATCGTTGTGTAAGGTCTGATTAATCAAAGAGAACAGACTCCCTGATCTCCTGTGGAAAGGTTGACTTATTTGTCCTATTGGACCTTCTGAAGGCCAAGTGTCAAGTCAATAATGTTTGAGAGATTTTTATTGCTTTTTTTTTTTAAAGATAAATACCACATCCATTGCACTAACAGTTTAAACACTGTGTTAATGAAAAGCATTAGGAGAAATATTTAACCAACATAATAAAACATTTATATAGAAAATTTTTGTAAATAAAGACCTTAAATATTTTGCTTCTTGATCACATGTTATCATCACAGTTCATGTAATAAAGATGTAGCTTACTAGAATCATGACTCTTGCAAGGCCATCTATTGGGCTGATAGGAATGTTGAAAATATGTAACTTAACTTTCACCAGCACCCAAACCTCTCAGCCTTTCTCTGTGCATATAATCCAAATATGTATTCCCAAATGCCAAGTATTCTCTGTGATATAACCAAATTACAGACAGAGCTTTGCATCTTTGTGAGATGACGGACCGCTGCATGCTAGCTGAAGGGCTTCCTTCATTGGCTGGAGATGTATCTTTGAGCACGTCCTGTGGATTACAGGTGCCTGGGGTTATCAGTGAGCCAAACAGTACTGCTGCCCTCTTGGAGCTCTCATTCCCATGTGGCAGACAGTCAACAACAAGTGGACCAAGCAGGGGACTACAAAGAATATCAGAAGGTGGCTGGTGCCTCGGAAAAGGAGAACATGAAACCACAGTGAGGAGATAGGCAGAACAAAGGTACACTGCTCTCACTAAAGGGAAAACGATGCTTATCCTAACTCCAGAAAAATAAGAGACGTTCCTCACAGAAGACGATGGAGTAACTCAAAATTTGAGAACGAGGTAAAGAGCCAAGCCTTGGGAAGGGCAGAGTGAAGTCAACTGCAAACTGGAGGGCTCTTTTCCGCATCCCCGTGTCAGCACTCTGAGCTGGCTGCCATGACCAGCAGCACAGACACACTGCCCCAGGCGGCCGGGCAGGCAGCCACAGGGCAGCCCTGGTCACACCTGATAGACCCAGGCCCCAGACTGGGAAAAGTGCTCTTCTTCAGCAGCTCCAGCTAGAACACAGCGAGCAGATGACTCTGGTCTGGTTCAGGTCGCATGTCCATCACTACAATCATCACTGAGGCACCGCTAGGCCCCACACTAACCAGAAAGTGAAAGTAAGTCACCCAGTCAGGTCCAACTCTTTGCAACCCCATGGACTATACAGTCCACGCAATTTTCCAGGCCAGAATACTGGAGTGGGTAGCCCTTCCCTTCTCCAGGGGATCTTCCCAACCCAGGGATTGAACCCGGGTCTCCCACATTGCAGGCAGATTCTTTACCAGCTGAGTCACAAGAGAAGTCCAAGAATACTGGAGTGGGTAGCCTATCCCTTCTCCAGCAGATCTTCCCAACCCAGGAACTACCAGGGTCTCCTGCATTGCAGGCAGATTCTTTACCAACTGACACTCACCAGGGGTCCAGGTAAAAGGCCCGCTCCAGCGAAGAAGGCAGGAAGACCACGCTGAGCAGACCCAAGCAACAGCCCCACAGAAGCTGAGTCTAGGCTAGTGCTCCTAGCCCGAGCATGCCATGAGCTTCACTGAACTACGGTCCAAGGTTCACATACAGTTCTGATCATGTGATACTGAGATCTGCTTCAAAACCCAGAAAATGGTCACTTTCATAAATTTCCCACATGTGTCTGAAACAAGCCAACAGCTGGAGTCTTCTATGCATTCGGGGCAGGGGAGGGGGCAGACTAACTGTGCTTCTCAAACCATTCACATCCTTACTGGGTGTTTGTGCTTTTCTAGTTATCAAGCATGGAGTGGAGTGGGATAAAACCCCCCTGACCGTGGGTTTGTGAATCCCTTCTCATGAGTACCTCTGGGAGCCCCGCCAGGCTCCTCACTGACGGTGGGAATGGGCTCTGCTTCCTGTCCCCAGGCCCCGGGAGGACACAGGAACTAAAGGTCATCTGGATAGATGCCCTCAGAGTTAGCTCGGGTCCCCAGTAGCCTCTCCTCCATCAGCTTTCATTCAGCTTTTGTGCTCTGGGTATAATTACTATTTTTCTAGCTCAGAGGAGGAGTTTAAAATGTCTTTGTTTTGTTTTAACATCTCACCCGACATTTTGACTGTTTTCAGTGAGGAGAGTTGTCCAGGACCTATTCCATCACTCCCCTGCCTCTTAATCCATGGCCTGCAAGGATGGACTGTGGGGAGATCTGCGGGAGGTGACTGAAGGCCTCTAAACAAAAGACAGTGGAGGCTCAAAACCACGTGGAAGTGGTGGACTGTGGTCAGACTATGGATGTATTCTGAAAGTAGGGCCATCAGGATTTCCTAACAGACTGCATGTGGGTGTCAGAGAAAAAGGAGACAAAAACCACTCCACGTCTTTACAGGCTGGAGAAACTAGAAAGAGTCATCAACTAAAGCCGGGAAGGCCATAGTAGAGGTTGGTGGGGAAAGGTTGGGCACTTACTTAGCTGAGTGAAGATATCAAATAAACAGTTGGATAAGTGAGCCTGGCGTCGGGGACAGAGTCTGGACTAAAGATACAAACTGGGCAGAACTATCAATGCTTACTATCACGTAGATAAACCAAATATGTGCAGGACAGAAGTCCTACATGTTTATTCAACACTGTCAACAAGAGCAGAAAAAGCAGCACGGAAAGCTAAAGGTGAGGCCTTCACGCCAGTGCACATTAACGGTTAAAGATCATACGCCCACCAGCCCCACTCGCTCTGGCCCATCAGCTCAGTGCTGGAGTCCAAGCCAGCTCCGCGGCTTAAGAGGAATGTGAAGAATCTGCAGAAAGCCTGGGAAAAAGCCAGCCACATAGCTGAATAAAGAGAAGGAAAGTGCAACCCAGCAAAGGTTAAAGGAAATGAGATTATTTAGTCAGGGATGATAAATAGCAACTGTCCTGTATCCTGGATCAAAGAAGTCCGGAAACTTGAAAGCAACTTGCTACCTTTAGGTCAAACAAACCGAAAGGCAGTGTGCTTTCACCACGGCATAAAAGATTTAGATTAAAAGTAAAAAGGGAAACACCTATTTAACACCTACTGTATCAGGTATTGGCCCCAGCACTACTGTGTTTTAATACACACTGAGACCCTTGAGGCAGAAATCCCCATTTTGCAGATCAGAAAAGGGAGATCCTAAAAGGTAAGTTCCCAAGTAGAAGAACTGTCATTTCCCCAGGTTTGAGGAATCCTAAAATCCATGTTCCTTAAAACATATCAACTTTCCTAACATGAAAACTGATAAAATGTAGGAACTAATTACTGGAAGAAGTAATTAAATCTTTTTCTTTTACAAATTAGGAGAGATTCTTATTTTCTAGTGCCATATCATACAGCAGATCTACCTAAAAGCAAAGGGGCAGAAAAAAACAGTTTTAAAATTCTTAGTCCTGAGCAGTTATGACAGTCTAGAGTTATGAAAACAGCCACACCACTACGACCAACACTGAGAAGGACATACTGCTTCTCAGAGGATATTTGTTTTCTCATTCTGTAATAAAATATATATTCATTTTCCTAAAATACACACCAAATTCGGTAACAAATTTCAACTTTTAAGTTAAAGCAATTTTCAGCATAATTCAGGGGACAAACATCCTGAGCTTGATAGTAAAAGTAAAGTAAAGTCGCTCAGTCGTGTCCGACTCTTTGCGACCCCATGGACTGTAGCCTATCAGGCTCCTCCGTCCATGGGATTTTCCAGGCAAGTGTGCTGGAGTGGATTGCCATTTCCTCTCCAGGGGATCTTCCTGACCCAGGAATCGAACCCGGGTCTCCTGCATTGCGGTCAGACACTTTACTGTCTGAGCCACCAGGGATTGTTTTTAATCTGCCTGCGGTAACAAATAACTGTAAGGACATCAAGAAGATGACCTTTCAGAAGACTGATTAGGCATGGGCTGTACTCACTGTGTCAAAAGAATCATCACTGTCATCATGAACAAGGAAGCCTGCCAGCGGAGACAAGAGACATTAAGGCGTCTTCGCCCCACCCCCCACTGCATGGGACCCTCAGTTCAAGCAGGAACAAACCACCCTGGTCAAAGAACACCATCTCTGGTGAGTGTCTGGAACTGACAGACACTATTGGGTTGTTGGCTACCTCTTTCATTTCAGTCGCTCAGTCGTGTCCGACTCTTTGCGACCCCATGAATCGCAGCACGCCAGGCCTCCCTGTCCATCACCAACTCCTGGAGTTCACTCAGACTCGCGTCCATCGAGTCCGTGATGCCATCCAGCCATCTCATCCTCTGTCGTCCCCTTCTCCTCCTGCCCCCAATCCTTCCCAGCATCAGAGTCTTTTCCAATGAGTCAACTCTTCGCATGAGGTAGCCAAAGTACTGGAGTTTCAGCCTTTATTCCTTCCAAAGAAATCCCAGGGTTGATCTCCTTCAGAATGGACTGGCTGGATCTCCTTGCAGTCCAAGGGACTCTCAAGAGTCTTCTCCAACACCACAGTTCGAAAGCATCAATTCTTCAGTGCTCAGCCTTCTTCACAGTCCAACTCTCACATCCATACATGACCACTGGAAAAACCATAGCCTTGACTAGATGGACCTTAGTCGGCAAAGTAATGTCTCTGCTTCTGAATATGCTATCTAGGTTGGTCATAACTTTTCTTCCAAGGAGTAAGCGTCTTTTAATTTCATGGCTGCAATCACCATCTGCAGTGATTTTGAAGCCCCCAAAAATAAAGTCTGACACTGTTTCCACTGTTTCCCCATCTATTTCCCATGAAGTGATGGGACTGGATGCCATGATCTTCGTTTTCTGAAGGTTGAGCTTTAAGCCAACTTTTTCGCTCTCCTCTTTCACTTTCATCCAGAGGCTTTTGAGTTCCTCTTCACTTTCTGCCATAAGGGTGGTGTCATCTGCATAATTTTTTTTTTTTTTTTTTGGCTGCACTGGGTCTTGGTTGCTGTGTGTGGGGTTCTCTAGTTGTGGGGAGCAGGGTCTACTCTCCAGTTGGGATACGTGGGCTTCTCCTTATGGTGGCTTTTCTTGCTGCAGAGCTTGGGCTCTTGTGAGATTAGTTGCTCTGGGGCACATGGCATCTCCCCAGACCAGAGATGAAACCTGTGTCCCCTGTATGGACAGGTAACCTTAACCACTGAACTGCCAAGGAAGGCCCTCTCCAGAAATTTTAGAGTTTTGTTATTCCAAACTTGCTATAGAGAAATACACACATTTTCTTCAGGATATCAGGGTTGGCTTGAAGGGATCTGTCAAGGTATTTGTGAAATTGTTTCTTCTCCTTGGGAAAAGAACTGTCTTTGAAAATGATTGCCTTTTGATTATCTTGGTAATTACATACATTGTGCATTTTTGTGTCTGTCTACATTTAAGAACACAAAGCTAAATTCACTTTGGATTGGATTAATGAAAATATTTGCCATACTCATGCAATATAATGTACCTCGCTTATCTTTTGTAAGATATATTGGAATTGATCTATTTTATAATTTGTGAAATTGTTTCTTCTCCTTGGGAAAAGAACTGTCTTTGAAAATGATTGCCTTTTGATTATCTTGGTAATTACATACATTGTGCATTTTTGTGTCTGTCTACATTTAAGAACACAAAGCTAAATTCACTTTGGATTGGATTAATGAAAATATTTGCCATACTCATGCAATATAATGTACCTCGCTTATCTTTTGTAAGATATATTGGAATTGATCTATTTTATATTATTCTTAGGACATATATCAAAATAATATAAAATAAAAGAAATCAACAAATTGTGATTCAATGGATAGCATCAAAAGTTCAATTTTCTTTTTAAAACAGAAAATATATTTTTTTAAAAAAGCATAATTTCCCCCTATTCCTTATTCACCCATTCTTGCCACAGAGAAAATCTCCTCCAAACTAATTTCAGAGTGACCTTGTGATGGGGTTATAGCCTAAGAAATTGTAGCAGAAGCCTTAGGCAGGATTTATGAGCAGATGTGAATTGAATTTTGCATGGGGAAGGGAACTTTCATTTAGTATTTGTTGTCAAGTGCTGTTTTAACATAGGGCAGTGAGATGGCTTGACACCCTTGAAGATGACCCCCAGCTTCACCCCACCCTGGGTGGGCAGTTGTGATCCCTCAAACCCTAACGGCTTTGCTGTCTGTCTTTATCCCTCTCCCTCATCTCTTCCATTTTTAGATACTCCCAGGATCTCAGATGAGCCCTTTTCATTACAATCTACTGTCTATTTTTGGACCCCTCCAAACAGTCATTTGACTGCTAATGTCTTCCACTTATTAAGAGATGAGTAATGATCCAATGTCTTCCAGTGTTTTACTTATACTACTGTACAGTTAGTTCATTTGATTCATCTTCCTAACACTACAGGTAAAAATATCATCCTCATTTTATGCATCATGAAGTAGAGACCCAACTAAATTTTGGTAATCTAAATGACTCCCTGGAGTAGGCTGAATAATGCCTTCCTCCTTCCCTCTCTGCAGAATGTGTCTATCTCCTAAATTCTGGAGTCTGTGAATTTGTTACCTTACAAGTTAAAAAGACTTTGCAGATGTGTTTACATTAGGCGTCTTGAGATGGGCAGATTACAGTGAGTTATCCTGGTAGTTATCCAGTTATCCTAGTATCCAAAATCACTGACTTCAGCTTCTTCAGCATTACTGGTTGGGGCATAGACTTAGATTACTGTGATATTGAATGGTTTGCCTTGGAGACGAACAGAGATCATTCTGTCGTTTTTGAGACTGCATCCAAGTACTGCATTTCGGACTCTTTTGTTGACCATGATGGCTACTCCATTTCTTCTGAGGGATTCCTGCCCACAGTAGTAGATATAATGGTCATCTGAGTTAAATTCACCCATTCCAGTCCATTTTAGTTCGCTGATTCCTAGAATGTCGACGTTCACTCTTGCCATCTCTTATTTGACCACTTCCAATTTGCCTTGATTCATGGACCTGACATTCCAGGTTCCTAATGCAATATTCCTACCTCTTAGAGCAGCCTAAATGAAAACAAAACTCAGAAGGACTTTCACTTGGCCCTGGAACATTTCTGGAGCACCACAGGTAGAAAAGACCTTCTTTTTATAGAATAACTGGCAGAAGGTGCTGGAAGATCACTGGCTGCAAGCAAGCTTAAACAGAGAGGGTTTGTGGTTTTGGAACATCATCTCTAAAGCCGAGCCATGCCAGATCTGGGGACAAGGGAAGGTGACAGGTCACTCAGAACCAAGTGTCCATCTTAAGAGGCACTTCCTGCAGGGCAGAGGTCAGCAGAGTGGCTGAGAGACGGGACCTGGAGCTCAGCTGCCCAGACTCCCACCCAGGTATGACCCTGAGGAAGTCACTTCACCCCTGCATGCTTCACTCTCCCTATATACAAAACATAAATGATCATATTTACCTAATAAGAGTGCTTAGAGAACTAGATCTGTGAACACACATAAAGCACTTAAGCAGTGACCGGCACTCAAAGGGCACAAGGAACTCATCTAATCATCCTCTCCCTTTTCCCACTGCACCTCCAGCTGGGACCCTCTGCCTGCACGTGGCCCACACCAACCAGCCTCGACACTGACACCCCTTTCCCTCCAAGTCCAAGGCCAACCTCTGAGTCTATGGGTTCCTTGGTTCACATTCTCAAGAGAAAAAAAGCTGTTTGGTGAGGTTTCTAGTCTTCGTGGGCAGGAGTCATCCTACACTATAAACACAGCCCCCTCCCCTGGCTACCTCCTTCCAGCTCTGGAAGGTGTGGGGCTTCACCTGACTGGCAAGTTTACGAACCAGCACACTGCAGTCTACCAGACGCTGCTAGGAGACACAGACACCAGGGTCCAAGACCAAGAACAGTGCTCCTCCACAGCAACAGCCACATCCAGGGGGTCGGCACGGTCCAGGGAGACTCAGGTCCGCAGGGCCAGCCACACACCATGGGCTGCGTGCTCAGGGAAGCCACATCCTTCCCAGGAGTAGCAGCCCTGCCAGAGCTCTTCCCTAGAGGGAAGCATGACCCGTCCCACATGAGCATCAACAAGCCCACCCGTCCTTCTGTCCTCATGGTGCTCATGGCACATGCAGCCAGAAAAAAGGTCAGATCCTCTAGTCTCCCAGAGATATCTAAATAGATGGATGTGTATATACTATTTCACTGATTGCAAGACTCGGTATTGCTAAAATGTCAAGTCTCTCCAAGATGAACTGTCGATTCAACACAATCCTTACAAAAATACCAACAAGATTTTTTTTTTTTTAGAAAGTGACAAGCTGATCCTCAAACTCATATGGAAATGCAAAGGACTTCAGAAACAGTTAATACAACTTTGAGAAATAAGAAGTTGGAGGATTTATATTACCTGACTTAGAGATTTCTTCTAAAGTATGGTATTGGCATCATGATACAAAAATGGGTCCACAAAACAGAATAATAGAGCCCGAAACTACACCCTCTCATAGAAGGTCATCAAATTTTCAGCAAAGGTCCAAACACAGCCCTGCTGAGCAGGGAAAATCTTCCAGACAAATGGAGATGGATCAGCTAGGTGGTGGCTTCATGCAAAATAGAACACACACAACTTGGAGTCCTAGCTCTCAACACATATTAATTCAAATTTATCACAGACCTAAATGTGAAATGGAGAAATGCAAAAAGATAGAAGAAAACATTTTTAAAATCCATGCAACCTTCAGTTAGTTAGGCAAAAATTTCTATACCAAGAGCATGATTCATAGAAGAAAAAGAACAATAAATTAAACATCACCAAAATTAATAACTTATGTTCTTTACAGATGCTATTAAGAGCATGAAAAGGCAAGCAACAGACTGGGAGAAATTATTTGCAAACTAGATATGTGACAAAGGATTGTTATGCAGAATATGCAAAGAATCTCAGTGTTCAATTGAAACAACTTGATTTTCTTTTAATGGGCAAACAGTGTGAACAGACATTTAATCAGAGAAGATATCAGGATGGGCAAATAAACACAGGAAGAGATGCTCAACATCATTAGTCATAACATAAATGCAAATTTCAGTTCATTTCAGTCATTCGGTCGTGTCCGACTCTTTGCAACCCCATGAATCGCAGCACGCCAGGCCTCCCTGTCCATCACCATCTCCCGGAGTTCACTCAGACTCACATCCATCGAGTCAGTGATGCCATCCAGCCATCTCATCCTTGGTCGTCCCCTTCTCCTCCTGCCCCCAATCCTTCCCAGCATCAGAGTCTCTACCAATGAGTCAATTCTTCGCACAGGTGGCCAAAGTACTGGAGTTTCAGCTTTAGCATCATTCCTTCTAAAGAAATCCCAGGGTTGATCTCCTTCAGAATGGACTGGTTGGGTCTCCTTGCAGTCCAAGGGACTCTCAAGAGTCTTCTCCAACACCACAGTTCAAAAGCATCAATTCCTTAGCACTCAGCCTTCTTCACAGTCCAACTCTCACATCCATACATGACCACAGGAAAAACCATAGCCTTGACTAGACGGACCTTAGTCAGCAAAGTAATGTCTCTGCTTTCGAATATGCTATCTAGGTTGGTCATAGCTTCTCTTCCAAGGAGTAAGCGTCTTTTAATTTCATGGCTGCAGTCACCATCTGCAGTGATTTTGGAGCCCCCCAAAATAAAGTCTGACACTGTTTCCACTGTTTCCCCATCTATTTCCCATGAAGTGATGGGACCAGATGCCGTGATCTTCTCTTTCTGAATGTTGAGCTTTAAGCCAACTTTTTTGCTCTCCTCTTTCACTTTCACCAAGAGGCTTTTTAGTTCCTCTTCACTTTCGGCCATAAGGGTGGTGTCATCTGCATATCTGA
>SJYT01014246.1:439518-470133 GCA_006410635.1 Cephalophus harveyi
ATTAAAAAGCAGAGCCATTACTTTGCCGACAAAGGTCTGTATAGTCAAAGCTGTGGTTTTTTTCAGTAGTCACGTATGGATGTGAGAGGTGAACCATAAAGAAGGCTGAGTGCTGAAGAATTGATGCTTTTGAACTGTGGTGTTGGAGAAGACTCTAGAGAGTCCTTTGGACTTCAAGGAGATCAAACCAGTCCATCCTAAAGAAAATCAGTCCTTAACATTCATTGAAGGACTGATGCTGAAGCTGAAACTCCAATATTTTGGCCACCTGATGTGAAGAACTGACTCCTTGGAAAAGACCCTGATGCTGGGGAAGACTGAAGGCAGGAGGAGAAGGGGACAACAGAGGATGGTGGTTAGATGGCATCACCGACTCGATGGACATGAGTTGAGCAAGCTCTGGGAGTTGGTGATGGACAGGGAAACCTAGCGTGCTGCAGTCCATGGGGTGGCAAAGAGTTGGACACGACTGAGTGACTCAACTGAGACTGAGTGAGGTCTGTCACCCACCACTTCCCCACCCCCAGAACATCTACCATTAAGCAGAACGAGCACAGAGAGCACTGACAAAGACGCACAGCCAGCGCCAGCCCTCTGCTGGGGCAGGGGAGGGGCGGGGGGAGCGTGTGCAGAACAGCGCCGCCCCTGCGCCGTGTGTGTTGGGCGACTTCATCAAAACGGGCATGCACCTACTACACAGGCCAGACCCTGTCCTCCTAGGTATGTACCCGGGAGAAACGGAAGCCTATGTCCACGCAGAGACATGCAAGGTGCTCACGGCAGCTTTGCTCATAATAAGCCCAACCTGGGGACAACCCACAGCTGAATAAATAAAGCAACTGCACTTTATCCACATAACAGGATACTTACTATTTGGCAATAAAAAGGAATCAACTACTAATACACAAAACATAGACGAGCTTCTCAAAATAATTATGCTGAGTGAAAAAGAGGCAAAAAAGAACACAAAATGCATGGTTCCATTTATATAAACCTGGAGAAATTAAAACTAACCTGTAAGACAGAGAGAAGGTGAGTGATTTTCTAGGAAGAGGAACACAGTGGTGGGAAAGAGAGCTCCAAGGGGCAAGGGTACTTTTCAGGAGTGACAGCAATGCTCATTATCTTGATTGTGATGATCTTTTCACCATGTATAACTTACGTCAAAACTTACCAACTGTTTGCCTTAGATGGGTATAGTTTATTGCATGTCAATTATACCTCAAAAAGTGTTACCAAAAAATAAGCATTTACTACCAACTGAAGCTCAAAAATAGAGACTGATCTGAATTACAAAAAAAAAAAAAAAGGAAGTTAACTATTTTGAACACTTGAATAAAATGTGTTTCTACTAAAAATATATTAAAAATTATGATGAACAGATGGGGGCAAAATTTTAGGTTCAATTGGAGGTAAGGAAAAAGAAGAGAAAGACTAAATAAATTTTTTATTCCGAAGAAAACAAAAAACATTATAAATAAACACACATATTGATATGTATGTGTGTATATATACACGTATATATATATTGATATGCGTGTGTATATACATACGTGTATATATAGAGGGGTGTGTGTGTGTGTGTACATGGACCTCCAGCGCTGCAGTCTCTCAGACTTGTCCCCCGCACCGCTGCTTCATGACGGGATTTCTCTATACCTGGTGTTCAGAGCCACAGACAACACACCCGGTGCTGCAGCCTTCACAAAGAAAGGAACAGGCTACTGCCACTTACTAGCTGTTTTATTAGGTAATTTTTCTCTGTGTCACAGAATCACAACTAAATTGAAAGCAATACTTCAGAAATAGAACTAGAAATAACTGAGCACACCAGGGAGTTTTCTGTAATCTAAAATCTGTTTCTTAAAAAACTGGTAACATCTTGGGATGATCCACTCTCACGTCTAATACTTTACCACTCCCTCCAGCCACAGAGGAACAGGTACACCAGCTGCACGAGGAACCCACAGGCAGACCCGCTCCTTACCACTCAGAAGCCACCACAGCAAAGGGATGAATCCTGGGCTCTCACTAATGTACTTCAAGCCTTTCAGATTGATGCTCACGTTGTACAGGGACATCAGCATTAACCTGAAACGTAAAGGAGAATGGTGTTGAAACGCTGCCCCCCGCCCCCCCCAGTTTCACCCTAAACGTATCTCCTGGTTCACAGGACCCTAACACATTTACGGGAGCCCCTACACTTGAGATATCCAATTCTTCAATCTGGAAGACAGGCATAGTAAGTAGAAGGTATGCGAAATAATACTTGTCTCTGTGAGGCTTCATGAAAGGGGGGAACATAATGCCACATAATCCCACTTTTATGAACTTACATAATTAAGAGACACAAATGAGGGCACAGGAAACCTCAAAGCCTTATTTACCTTTTATTAACCTTTTATTACCAATCCTGCATTTACATACAGGCAACCCTCAATTCATAAGCATACTGTACTCTAAAGGTTCAATTCACTGTTTAAAATTTAATCCTACCTTTCAATCAATGTTAACCCATGAAGTCTGGGTGGCCAGGTCAGGCCATTCAACCCTGTTTAATCTATCATATAGGGATGAAGAAAGCTACAATCCAATCATGGCTAACAACCGACAATCCTACTGACCTGGAGTTAAACAGGGTTTTACAAGTGGTCTTGGGAATGGACCACAGCTAGTAATAGAGTCAAATAAAAACTGGAAAGTTATAGGATTGACTTCTGACAATATTGCAGAATAGAGAGAACCCCAAAACTTCATATTGAAAGTAACAGAAAAGGCTATACAAATATTTTGCAAACTCTTGAAAATGAATGGGCTTGCAAGAAATGATGGGAAACCATCTCTTACCAGGAACTGAGTGAGAGCTCAAATTCAGGAAGGTAAGGCCTAAAGACGGCTGATTCCAGAGACATGGAGCGTCAGTGTCAGCGCCTTTGTGCAGAGGGACAGAAAGAAGAGCCTCTGACCAACATGAAACAAGGCTTCAGAGCATAGGCCCCTTCATGAAGCCAGAAGAATGTGAACTGCCAGGTTTGGCTCAAATGCACACTTTCTGTGTGGCCTGAAAATCCACAGGTTGATAAGAAAGTAGATCTGGGACAGGAGCTGTTCCAGCCTCTTAAAGCAAAGGGCCCTCGACTGGGTCGCCAAAGAATTCCCACAAACACAGTGTAACAACTGTAAGTTCCTAATAAAAGTCACAAAACATGTGAACAATAAGTCCTTAAAGTAATAGCACAAAGAACCAATGACAGCCAGAATTAAAAAAAAAAAAATTCTCAGATACTACAGGTATCAATTGCCAAACAGAAAATAGCTGTGCTTAATAGGTTTAAATAATTCAAAAAGAAATTTAAAACGAGATCAAGGAGTTACTGGGGATTATAAACAACCAAAGTGAAAGTGAAGTCACTCAGTCGTGTCCGACTCTTTGTGACCTCATGGACTGTAGCCTATGAAGCTCCTCTGTCCATGGGAGTTCTCCAGGCAAGAATACTGGAGTGGGTTACCATTTGCTTCTCCAGGGGATCTTCCCAACCCAGGGATTGAACCCGGGTTTCCCGCATTGGAGGCAGACGCTTTAACCTCTGAGCCACCAAGGCAGCACAAAAGAGAACCAAGCAAAACATAGAAGATTAATAATCAAACTGTAAAACTCAAGGGTAACTGACACCTGGGAAAGGAAAAATACTAAACAGAACAGAAAGCTAAAGAAATGACAGCAAACAGAACGAAGCTGGGAAAGAGGAAGCCCAGAAAAGCAGGTTCCAGGACAAGGGGAGCACTAAGGCTCAAGTGCAGATTCTGCCCAGGCTGCGGCCAGCTCTGAACCGCCCACTGCACAAGGCAGACAGTAAGGAGCCCGGTGGAGAATAAGAAAACCACAGATGGAGGCACAGGTCCGGCTGCTGACTGCCTTTGGGGAGCCGGAGTTGAGAAGTCAGGTGGAGTTAACTAGGTAGTTAGGACAAACATCAGTTCTCTTCAGAAAAAGGAATCAGAGCCCACAGCCTGCCTCCCAAAGTGTCTGGAGTGTGTACAACTGAACATTTAACCCACAGACCAGCAGGCAAAGAGAGCGAGGCATGTGTTTTGAATGCAAATTTATGGGGTGCCAAAAAAGCTTACTAATCAAAGTTTTTAAAATACATTGTAATATAACTTTTAAAAGTCAAAACTATTACAAAAATTCCATAATAAGCAATATATCAAAATTTAAAATCAAGATGAGATCAGTGACAGTTCTGTGCCAAGACCTAATGGAGCCTGAGGCAAAAGGAGAATCAGGGATTGCGATTGGCCCATTAAGAAGGGATTAATTACATAAATTATGGCATATGCACACATGCATGCCATGGAAATGTGTATTACTGTTTCCTGTTAAAATAGCTGGCTTCCCCACTCAACTTGGCTTGTCGAAAGCAAGCTTCATGGCTGATGGGTCTTTATAGATACACAGGCTGGTACGGATCCTGGGACATGACAAGCACTCGGAAAGTTCCATATGGAAACTGAACAAGCTCCAGGCGATCGAGAGCCTCAGCAGGGCAGCATGCAAGACAGTCTGTCCTCTCCTCCTTCAGAATAGCAACGTCCAGTTCTCAAATTACCATCTTCTGCCACCTCACAGGCCACACAATGAGCCAAAATTACTAATCTTTGCAAGTTTTCCTGACAACTTTTACACATATCCAAAATCTATACACTGGTAACTCATTTAATGAGTTATTAAGGGATGTTCAAATAATGTACTCGTGAGGAAGATTGATTCAACACAGTATTTAGAATTTTCTGAACTCTCTAATCCAGAATCTCAAGAAGAGAAACATTCAGGTCACCAGCACAGACTGCTGGAACTCCTCAGACTCCAGTGTGTTTCCTACATTGCTGTCCGGCTAGAGCAGCAGGCTGAGTCACTGCAATGGAGATCCCATGGCCCACAGGGCCTAAAACTTTTCTATCTGGCCCTTTGGGGAAAGCTTGCCAAGCCCTGCTTTAGAGCCTAAAAAGAAAACAAGCCAGTCTTTCTTCTCTAGCTTTTAAAAGGCTAAGTTAATATCTGGGTGGTGACTGAAGTGTGGGGCAAACCCCAGATAATACGTCTAGGTGAAATTCTTCCACTGACTGCGTTTAACTTTCAAGTGACAAAAACACAAACTGACAACTATCTCTAAAATTTCACACTTGGTCATCATCAGCTCCATCCCAAAGAAGCTCAGTCGTGTCTGACTCTTTGCGACTCCACGGACTATAGCCTACCAGTCTCCTCAGTCCATGGAATTTTCCAGGCAAGAGTACTGGACTGGGTTGCCATTTCCTTCTCCGGGGGATCTTCCCAACCCAGGGATCGAACCCGGGTCTCCCACACTGCTGGCAGACGCTTTACCATCTGATCCACCAGGGAAGTCTCAAAGAAGCTAGAACGGAGCAAACGTAACCGCCACAGCACCACCTGACCTCCTGCTACTGTCAGGCCACCTCACTGAAGACCAGAGAGCACTCCCAGGTCACAGCACCACTTAGTAAACAGCAAACCCTGAACCACTCACTGGTTCTCATGTAAATGCTTTCTGTTCCAACCTTTCTACTCCAACCAAAAGTACTGTAAATAATGTATCAAATTTCCAACCATCAGGTCAAGAGACTTTCCGTTCAGTTCACTCCTCTGGTTGGTGGTGTTCAGTCGTTCAGTCATGTCTGACTCTTTGCAACCCCACGGACACCAGGCCTCCCTGTCCTTCACTATCTCCTGGAATTTGCTCATACTCACGTCCGCTGAGTCGATGATACCATCTAACCATCTCGTCCTCTGTCACCCCCTTCTCCTCCTGCCCTGAATCTTTCCTAGCATCAAAGTCTTTTCCAATGAGTCAGCTCTTCACATCAGGTGGCCAAAGTATTGGAGCTTCAGTTTCAGTTCTTCCAATGAATATTCAGGGTTGATTTCCTTTAAGATTGACCAGTCAGGGCTGATTTCCTTTAAGATTGACCAGTTTGATCTCCTTGCAGTCCAAGGGACTCTCAGGAGTCTTTTCCAACACCACAGTTCAAAAGCATCAGTTCTCCAGTGCTCAGCATACTTTATGGTCCAACTCTCACATCCATTCATGATTACTAGAAAAACCATAGCTTTGACTATACAGACTTTTATTAGCAAAGTGATGTCTCTGCTTTTTAATACACTGTCTAGGTTTATCATAGCTTTTCTTCCAAGGAGCAAGTGTCTTTTAATTTCATGGCTGCAGTCGCCATCCACAGTGATTTTGGAACACCAGAAAATAAAGTCTGTCATTGTTTCCACTGTTTCCCCATCTATCTGCCATGAAGAGACGTGACTAGATGCCATGATCTTACTCTTCTGGTACTTCAGTATTAAAAGGAAATGTAGTTTCCCAAAGTACTGCAATACTGGGAGTCATTTTTCTTCCAATGACAAAAAAAAGTAGGCAAATTCTGTTTTCTCCCATGAACCTAAGCAGAAGATAGGTTACAAATTTCCTTGTCTCCGAAGTCTCAAGATTGAGACACATCCTCCATTGATAGTGAAAGGACTGAAAGCAAGGCTAAGATAAAGGATGAGCAAACCTGCATACTACAAAAGTAACTCTTCTCCAATGAAAAGGCCCTCTTCTCCATCTGAAGCAGCAGGCCTGCACCACTAAGCTACACAGGCTGTCCCAGGAAGAGGCCCACGAGCCCTCCAGTCCGCCGTCCAAGGCTGAGTCACCAGAAGTCAAGGTGATACAACTGAACTACCTTACTCTTCATTGTAAAAGAAATGGTAACCTGTAACCTGGAAGCAACAAAGAACACACACACCCAGGATTTCCAAACAAACCAGCCATAAAAACAAACCAGAAGGCATGACACATCAGTCATCCAAAACTGACTAAAATCTAAAGTAGCCAAATTACCACCATCAAATAATTCTAAGCATCAAAGAGCAATAAACTTCTTAGAAAAGGCTGCATATGTTATGTGAGAAAGAAGTAACTGGCAGAGCAGTACAATCAGACACTTCAGACTGAATGACAGACAGAAACTCGTAGTTGGAGGCCAATTGGTTTTTAAAGAGGAACATGGTGACTGATTAGTGACACGCTGGTTTGACTTGGTGCCCCGCTTCAGTCAGGTTGAGCCTAAAAATTTTGTTGTTCAGTACCTCAGTCACGTCTCTTGTGACCCCATAGTCTGCAGCATGCTGGGCTTTCCTGTCCTTCACCATCTCCCAGAGTTTGCTCAAACTCACGTCCTTTGAGTCGATGATGCCATCCAACCATCTCTTCCTCTGTCGCCCCCTTCTCCTCCTGCCTCAATCTTTCTCAGCATCAGGGTCTTTTCCAATGAGTCAGCTCCTCCCATCAGGCAGCCAAAGTACTGGAGCTTCAGTTTCAGCATCAGTCCTTCCAGTGAATATTCAGTGTTGATTTCCTTTAGGTACTTTTACTCAAGTACCTGCAGAGTACATCATGAGAAACGCTGGGCTGGAGGAAGCATAAGCTGGAATCAAGATTTCCAGGAGAAATATCAATAACCTCAGATATGCAGATGACACCACCCTTATGGCAGAAAGTGAAGAAGAACTAAAGAGCCTCTTGATGAAAGTGAAAGAGGACAGTGAGAAAGTTGGCTTAAAGCTCAACATTCAGAAAACTAAGATCATGGCATCTGGTCCCATCGCTTCATGACAAATAGATGGAGAAACAGTGGTAGACTTTATTTTTCTGGGCTCCAACATCACTGCAGATGGTGACTGTGGCGATGAAATTAAAAGATGCTTACTCCTTGGAAGGAAAGTTATGATCAACCTATACAGCATATTAAAAAACAGAGACATTACTCTGCCAACAGAAGTCTGTCTAGTCAAGGCTATGCTTTTTCCAGTGGTCATGTATGCATGAGAGAGTTGGACAATAAGGCTGAACGCTGAAGAATTGATGCTTGTGAACTATGGTGTTAGAGAAGACTCTTGAGAGTCCCTTGGACTGCAAGGAGATCCAACCAGTTCATCCTAAAGGAGATCAGTCCTAGGTGTTCATTGGTGGGACTGATTTCGAAGCTGAAACTCCAATCCTTTGGCCACCTGATGCAAAGAGCTGACTCATTTGAAAAGACCCTGATGCTGGGAAAGACGGAGGGCAGGAGGAGAAGGAGACAACAGAGGATGAGATGGTTGGATGGCATCACCGACTCAATGGAAATGGGTTTGGGTGGACTCCAGGAGTTGGTGATGGACAGAGAGGCCTGGTGTGCTGCAGTTCATGGAGTCGCAGAGAGTCAGACATGACTGAGCGACTGAACTGAATTGAACTATGTAACATAGAAGCCACACAAAAAGAATGACACCCACCTCCCTGGTTAAAAAAGCAAATCCCCTTAGTGAACTCCATCTGAACTCGGACTTCGGAGAGGTGGGACACTATCCTCACCTGATGTGGGAGCGAGGTGTGAATCTCCACAGACCTTGACAACATACGTGTGGACCCCACCAATCCTGCTCTCTGCATCTGCGCCAACAGCAGCCGACTGCTTTGATGGTCCCCAGTGCCGTGGGAAGTTTAGCTGGGTTGGTCTGTAAGGCTTGAATGCATTTTCACGGCTGTGTCCCCGCATACTGTCACAATCTGTTTATCTATTCTCTAGCTGACAGAGGTTTCATTATTTTGCTACTGTGTGCTGTGACGTTTCTACACACTTGTCATGGGGATTATGGGCCACACTTTCGCTGGAGTAGGTATGCAGAAGTGGATTATCCATCCCGGGCACATGCACATACAGCTAACAGATTCAGCCCCACCATTTCATCTCCCTCCCACCCGCAGAGCAGACAGGACTCATGTCCTCCCCAAAGCTCAAAATTGCTAGACTCAGACTTTCTTCACTGAGATGGAATGAAAAGTCATCTCATCATGGTTATGATTCACTCTGAGGCTGAGGTCAAGGATGTGCTCCACGTTCATGAAGTTCAGCACGTCCTCTGTGAGGGACTGACCACCTCCTCCACCCCAAAGTGCACTGTTATTTACCTTTTTCTTACTGAGAAAGCCAAATACAGGCTTGTTTCTTTTTTAGGAAGTGTTTATTCATTTACTTTTGGCTCTGATGGGTCTTCATTACTGCATGGACTTTTCTCCAGCTGCAGTGACTGGAGGCTATTCTCTAGTTGTGGCATGCAGGCTTCTCAACGTGGTAGCTTCTCTTGTCGGAGCACAGGCTCTAGTGCACACAGGCTTCAATAACTGCAGCTCATGGGCTCAGCAGTTGTGGCTCCTGGGCACTCACGGGCTCAGCTGTGGTACACGGGCTTAGTTGCTCTGGGGCATGCAGGATCTTCCCTGATCAGGGATCGAACCCAAGTCTTCTGAACTGGCAAGCAAATTCCTTACCACTGAGCCACCAGGGAAGCCCTGCTTGTTTCTTTAATATACATAGAATGATCAAACTTGATAGGCTAAAACCCTAAAAATGCCTTTCAAAAGAACTGAGGTTATACCCAGCATTGGTTACCAGGCTCTAATGTAGTACTCAACAGATGGTAAAAATTCTGTGGCTGAAAACTCTGCTGCCTAGAAAATAATATATATTAGTTCGAGACCCGAAATGTTGGAGATAAGCTTTTCAGAAGTTGGTTAACCTTTGTTAATATCTGGAAATGCTGATGACTCCAAATTAAGGAGTTTCCTCTTCAAAACATTTAACTATTAACCAACATCATGATAAATTATTTATAATGTCCTTAATGATAACTTTTCCACCATCCCATAATACTAAAGTTTTGACTAGAAAACCATTTAGAAACCTGATCATGTTTGAAGATTTCTTTTCAATTGGCATCAAGTCACTCCGAAGTGAAGAGGTTTCAGGCCACCAGAATGCACAGTAACACATTGTATAACTTCTAACAATAAACAAGTATGACCATAACCCAGAAAGTGAGTATTTGCCTCTCATTTGCTCATTCAGCAACATTCACTGAGCACCTCTGTGTACCAGGCCTTGAGGACACAGCCTGTGCTGTCCAGAAGCTTGCAGTGAACGGAAGACGACGACAAAGCACTGAACACACCCTGACGTGTGTGCTCAGAGCTCCCTCTCTAAGCTCAGTGCCCTAAACTCAGTTCTAAAATATCTCTACTGTTTTAAGACATTTTATAGAAAAGTCTCCAGAATCACCTTCCAAGAAGTACAGTCTGCATTCTGATTAACCCAGGTCAGTCCTTTCCCATTTGGAGGCTGGGCGTCTATAGCAAAGTCAGCCTGTCGGTCCTGATGGTGAGTCCTCACCGGCTGAGGCTCCGATCTGCGGAGCTGGCACCGCCACTTGGAGCTGCCCCTACTCGACATGCAGTAGGACCGGTCTGGTCACACAGCGGGCACGGGTCTTCCTGCGGCGCTCACAAGCTGGTTCTGCACCACAGGACCTGACAGACGTCCTAAGCGGGCTTCTCCCTCACTAAACTGTTGGTAACAACTGGGCAGCCCACAGCTGGGGGGATAAACCAGCAGTAACTGCAAGCAGGGGGAGCAAGTACCCCACCCCCAGAGGAATTTCTCTAAAGCCCACTCTGCAGAGCCGCTGCCCTTCCTGACCTCACATGCTGTACACTCAGGGGCCCTGCATGGTGAAGCACGCTGTGTCAGTGACCAATGCTGCTACAGAGTAAACCTACTTCATGGAGCAGAACCCCAGGTCCAGTGGGGGTCGGGGGGGAGGGTGTGCATACCTTATGGAGAACTAAGCAGTGGCTGAATTATGGAGAACCCATCCCTGCCACTGCCCTCCAGCTCACCCCCCAGGACTTCCCTCTCTCCATCTTCCTGCTCATCCCCCAGTGGCCCCCTCTCCCCAGCGGGGACTTTACCCAACCCATTCAATGACACTCTCAGCAGGTCTGGCTCCCACACTGACCCTAAGAAGCAAAGAGAACAAGAGCTCAGAAAGCTTCCTGTGGCTTGTGTCAACAGGACTGGTAAAATCATAATGAAGGTTGGGTAATAAGAAAGTTGTGTATATAAGACTCCGGGGAGAGTTTAAAAGGCTGGAAGTAACCCTAATTCCTGAAATCCAGATCTCCAATGTGAAACACAAAACAAGTTTTTCCAGCTCTTACTGAGCGTCGAGGAGAATGCCAGCACCAGTGTCACGTGACTCCAGTGGGAAAACAAGACACAACTAGGAGTCTCTGAGGGTCCACTGTGCCAGACCCAGGGCCAGCACGACGCCTGGGGGCCCTGAGCAATCCCAAGGTCAGGGCACAACCCTGAACGCAACAGCCCAGACTCTGCCTGTGCTGGGCACTGTGCATGCCAGGCTGATGCCCCATGGCTGGAGATGGAAGGGTAAGGGCTGATGCTGGTGAGGATGGGGAAATTCCAGACACTTCACACCCTGAGGGCTGGCTGCATGAGGAAGAGGTGGGCAGGATCTGCCCCCCACCCAGTGGCTCATCACCACCTGCCAGAACTCACTTCCCCAGCCTCGGCAGACAGAGCCTGGCCTCGGGCCAGCCTGGGGCTGCCCACAGTCCTATCAAGTGGCCACGTGGTGCAGACACCAAAGAGGCTGATGAGGATGTAAAACTTATCAACAGAGAACATAGTCCTGGTTGGTGTAGCAGAAAGGTCATCCCCTTGGAGGTACAGATGCCGAGGCTTAAACGATACAGCCAACAGCAACCCCGCCACCCTGCCATCAGCACAAGCACCTTGAGAAGCCCCAGGGCCCACTGGTGTCCAACCACCAGATGTGGACGGAAGTTTCTAGACTTGGAGAGTTTAACAAGGGTCTTCCAAAAAAAAAAAAAAAAGGCAGAAAAACTGAAAGCACCTTGAGAAGCCCCAGGGCCCACTGGTGTCCAACCACCAGATGTCGACGGAAGTTTCTAGACTTGGAGAGTTTAACAAGGGTCTTACAAAAAAAAAAAAAAAGGCAGATAAACTGGAGCTAGTGAGAAATTAAATGCCCTGAGAGGATATAACACTGAAAGAACTCACGGAGGCCAAGTCACAACAATGTCCCATTTGTCACCAAAGAGGGGGCCTTGGGGAGAGTCAAGCCTGTTATATGGCCACTGACCCCCAGGGCCCACGGGGACTTCAAGAGAAGCAAAAGGAACACGGTGCCATGAACCAGCCCTTCATCCCAGGAAGATGCGCCATGTCGTGGAAAATGCAAAGCCACCCAGGTCCTAGCAGAGCTGGCCAATACAAACGCCAGGGTCCTATGGACAGTGGTCAGAGCACAGCTGGGAGAACGCAGGCTGAGAAGGAGCCAGTGGGGAGGGAGATCTCGGAGATGCCAAAGCAAGAGACGACAACTAACTGAGCAAAGTCCCAGAGAGCAACTAAGCAAGAGGACAGCTAGTGAAAGCCCCCCAATCCCACAAGGCCACATGAGAGAACTGCTGGTGAGGCGGGTAAAGAGTGAGGCAGCGAGGTGGGTAAGCGTAGGCCACGCCCCTCAGTTTTCCCTGGGGAGCAGGCAGGAAAGCACCTGCTGGGACCCCCATACCTATGCTGCAGAGAAATAAAGGACACATGAGGGCTGCAGGGGGCTCAGGACCAGGGGAGGGTGAACCAGCATGACTGTGCAAGGAAGGGAGCAGGTGACAGCTGGTCCAAGGTCAGCACTCAGGAGATGGTGGGGCGGGGCCTAGGGCTGCTGACAGAGCAAGGGAAACCCTGACACGCCTCACCAGCGGATCCAAGTGAGTCGGGCAGCCAACGGAGTGACTGGAGAGAGGCAGTGCGGAGCAGGAGTCTCAGCAAGGTTTGGAGGCAATGGGAGGAAAGAGCTGAACGCAACAGCAATACGTGTCTGAGGACCGAGACGGAGCTGCTCACCTCATAGGCTGACAATGAGCACAAGGACAAAGTCCAGGACCCTCTGCACGCTGTTATAACAACGAACGTGGGCCATGACATATCTGCCCAAATCCACACATGGACCACAGCTGCACATACGCTATGGTCTCTGGGCAATTACAACGCCTCAAAGCAGGTTCAGCCTTGGTAAAAAAAAATTCTCGTGAGTCATGTTGATAATTGGGAGAGCCGTGCATGGGGAGCAGGGGCAGAGGTTTATGGGGAAGTTTTATATATTCCTCTCAATCTTGTTGTGAAAGTAAAAACTTGCTCTAAATAATTTTTTTTTAATCCCCATCCCTGGCTCTGAGGTACCCAAGCTGCTGAAAAGGAGCAGCCTTTGATCACAAAGGTGGAAAGGAAAGTAAAATCCCCAAGAAAAAGGCAAGATGTAGTCAAGCCGAGGAGAGGTCACAAAGCAAAGGAAGCGCTTGCGGAATGAGAGGTCCTAGTTCAGAGCACTCGGGGCTGGACTTCAACAGAGATGCAGGATGTGGGTGACAGTGTGCATATTAGGAGGCAGCCGGGGAGAGCCAAGCGGGGGACCTGCTTCAGTGACCCCAAGAAGGCTCGAGGCTGACAGCTGCTCACGCTGTGCTCAGGAGTCAGACGGAAGCCTGTCAAGTAAGCAAGCAAACGTCTCTGCAGACGGTCCTCCCACCTCCCACTGCAGTGGATAGGAGCCCATCAGGACGAAGAGGCAGAGGGCTCCATGCACCAGTTCCAGAGAGGAGAGAAGAGACCCAGGCCCCACACTGTGCCACAGAAACTGGAGGAGGGGCTTGGCTGGCCCCACAAACACTGACCCTGTACAGACAGAGAAGCAGGGGGCAACAGAATGATAATAAATCATTAAGACAAAGACAACCCAACAGAAAATGGACAACAGGCATTCACGGAAAAAAACTCATGCTATGAACATGTGAAGAGAGTCGCACCCTTACTGGTAAGTTAAACCTAAAGACAGAAACAGAGATAACATGAGTGTTCTTTACGGGAACAGAACTATGAAGAACTGACGAGGGAGTGGGAAGACAGAGCTCTGTGCAGTGTGCATGCAACTGTGCACTCTGGTGACCCATGGGGCAGCGCGTCATAAAACTGAATGTGCATGTCCTTTATCCCAAACACTGCACTTCTGGGAAAACTCTTCAAAGAACGCTCACACAAGTTAGCAAGGACATTTTCGCCAAAGATTTTCACTTTAACATTACATTTGTAGAGTAAAACATGAAAATAACATACATGTCCATCCATAGTGAGAACATAATTCAAATGTTACATTTTCTTTGATGCAAAATACTTACAAGGGTAAGAAGATCCACATACAACTTGTAAAAATACACACACCACGAGGTAAGTTACATGTCACGTTGTACTATATGTACTGCTCATGTACATACACATACATAGATGGACCTGAGAGCTTTGCTCCAGAGAAGACAGAGTCAACACACCCGCCCTCTCGCTGTCTCTGATGCAGCTATAAACTCTGGACAGAATACAAGGAGCAGCTAGGTTAGGCCCCAGAAAAGGAAACAGAAGCAGGTGGATTGTGAAGAAGACCATAACTGGTAAGAACCACCAAACCAGCAGTTCACCACTCAGCCCCCAAGCCCAAGGTGGCCCTGACCCACACGGAGCATGCCAGGAGAAGCCCAGGGCTCAGGCTTGAGGAGATGAGGGGGAGCGCTGACCAGGCAGGCGGTGGGAGCCCTCGGGTAACACAGTCTCTGTGGGAAGGGAATCGTCCTCACCGCCCAAAGGAACTGGGATCCTCTGCACGCCAGCACTTGCCCTGGGTGTGGGCACAGTGCAGGAACGTGACACCTCAGGACACAGAGAACCAGCCTTCCAGGGGAAGGACTAAAGACGGGGTCCTGGGAACAAACAAGCACCAAGACGTCATGGAGAGTTAGGAGCTCAGGAATGTGACCGCACGAGGTGGCCTATAGACTCCAGGCCTCACCCCAGCTATGCATGTGTGGATCTGATCATAAGCAGCATGTACTAGACTCTGAGAACTAAAATATCACATCATCCGGGTCTCGGACAGGGACACATGCGAGGGGCAGACCCAACAGCACTGCCAAGGCTTCTTAAAAGTGGGACTGATGGGAGTGGTTGGGATTTGGTGGTCTAGCGGCCAGGGCTCAGCACTTTCATTGCCATGGCCCAGGTTCAATCCCTGGTCAGGGAACTGTGATCCTGCAAGCCACATAATGTGGCTAAAACCACAACAACAACAAAAAATGGAACTGACATGGAAGTCATAAACAGAGAAGGCTGGTCAGAACTTGTGAGCTGACCCCAACTAGGCTGACTGCCTGGTGAAACAAAACATCAACATTTCCCATAAGATTTAAGAAAGACTCAGGACCTCAAAACATAATATTCAAATGTCCAGGATACAATCCAAAAATTACTCAGCCTATAAAGAAACAGGAAAAGTCCCAACTCAGTGGAACAAGAGAATCAAAACATACCAAAGCCAAGATGACACAGATATGAGAAGTATCTGACAAAGACTTAAAGAAGTTATTAAAGCTCTCCAAGAAGTAAAAGCAAACACCTGAAATAAACGGTACAGTAGCAGAATCTGAAAATGGATCAAGGTTTCCTATCCTAACCCCTGCGGCCGACACATAACACCCTGGTCATGTTAAGCCGGGCTTCCCTGTGTCTCAACAGTAAAGAACCTGCCTGCCAGTGCAGGAGACGTGGGTTCAATCGCTGGGTAGCGAAGATTCCCTGGAAAAAGAAATGGCAACCCACTCCAATATTCTAGCCTGGGAAATCCCATGGACAGAGGAGCCTGGCAGACTCCAAAAGAGTCAGACATGACTTAGCAACTAGACCACAACAACAATGCGTTAAGTTCCCTGGTCCAGGCAGTGAGACTCAGCAGATACAACTGAGGTCACTGATCAGCTGGCTCTGAGTTCATCAAAAAGGAGTTTATTCAGTTATGCCAAATGTAAACCTATGACCCCATCAAAAGCAGAGTGTTTTCTCTGGCTGGTAGGAGAAGAAGAAATCGAAGAAGTTTCAAAGTGTAAGAAAGATTCAGGGAGTTGCTGTGATCTGAATGAAGATGGGGTGGGGGTCAGGTGATAAGGAATTCAATCACCCCTGGAAGCTAAACGTGGCCCCACCTGACAGCCAGCAAGGAGACAGGGACCAGACTCCTGTGAACACAAGGAACTGGGTTCCTCCAGCAACCTGAATTGGAGAAGGCAACGCCACCCCACTCCAGTATTCTTGCTTGGAAAATCCCATGGACGGAGGAGCCTGGTGGGCTGCAGTCCACGGGGTCGCAAAGAGTCGGATATGACTGAGCAACTTCACTTTCACGCACTGGAGAAGGAAATGGCAACCCACTCCAGTGTTCTTGCTGGAGAATCCCAGGGACGGCAGAGCCTGGTGGGCTGCTGGCTATGGGATCGCACAGAGTCAGACACGACTGATGTGACTTAGCAGCAGCAGCAACCTGAATGCATGTGGAAGCACACTCCCACCCAGAACCTCTGGAAAGAGACCCAACTGGATCATCCCTGATTTGGGCCTCGTGAGGCTCTGTTGGGATACCAAGCAAGCCCACTCAAACCTCTGACCTACAGACCCTGACGGAAGTGTTGTTTCAACCACTCAGTGCGTAGTAACTTGTTACACACAAGTGGAAAGTGAGTCCAGGTTCTGGCCCCTGGAAGTGGGGTGCTGCCACAGCCATCACCTAGTCTAAAGTTCACCTATGACAGAATCTGGGACTCACTGATTGCCCTGAGGTGGGAAGATTCCTTTTGCTTGCATTATTTTTCTAAAACAGTATCAAATAGAGAGTGCATCCCTTAATTCTCCAGGAAATTTGTTTCTTCTATTTTTTAGAGCTATAGCTAAATTAACTGTGTTGGGTCGAAAAAGAGGCCCAATCAGCAAATTCTAACTCATATGTAAATAAACGTGAACTTTTCAATACTAGCCACCATACACTTTGAGTTTGGTACACTGTCCGGGCTTCAGGTCCCCTAGAAGCTGCAATATGGTGTCCAGGAGCACCCGACTCGAGTTAACCAGGAATTCACGGCCGCTGGCTATGGCAGCTACATCTGCAACAGAAAGAGGACACAGAGCGTCAAAATCAGCGCTACTTCAAAACCTAGAGAAGTCTGTCCAAGACAGAGGAGTGTTGCTGTCTTTCTTCTAACAAACCCAGCGAACACAGAATAGTTACCACAGAGCCGACAGCCAGAATAGGGTAACTGGGAAGCATGGCAGTCACTAAGAAGGTGAGCCGTGTTCACTGTGACTGGCAAAGGGCCGGGTAGTGGAACAGAGCGCTGGGTCTACATAGAGCTGCAGTCTGGCCACAGTACAGCAAGTGGACACCGGGCTCCAGAATACTGGATAAACAGCTATGAGTGGTCGGGGTCCAAACAGAGGGTAGGGGCTGATGACTTTATCTGGGACCGAGGACACTAAAATACACTTTCAACCCTAGGGGTGAAATCCTGATGACTTTAAACTAGAATACCAAACTGAAATCATGAGGTCAAGAGAGACCAGGACAAAAACTGATTGCAAGAAAATTTTTTTGTATAAATTGTACATACCATTGTGGGTCAGCAAGTGTCACTTTTCTTCACGCTTGAGGTCCCACAGAACCAACAAGGAAACCAGACCAAGTCATCACCCTGCCTCCCCAGGGACACTGTGGAGCTAACACTGGCTCCGTCGCACTCCCAGATACCTACAAGGACACGTCAGCAATCCAGAATATTTATGTATGTGCCGGTATGATTTTTCCTTGGCTAGGTCTAACAGTAAGGCATGATTCAGAGTGACTGAAATTCCTAACCCACGTGAGCCGGGCTGGCTGGAGGAGACAGGGCAGCAGCACCCGCAGGCCTCCTCTGGCCTCGCCGGATGCGCTTCCAGTTAGCTGTGGTGTTCACTGGATGGTTCTGGCAAGACCCTCTACAAGTTTAAGGAACTGTTCTTCGATTTTTCAATTGCTAATAACTATCAAGAATGGAGGATAAATTCTATCACTGACTTGCTCTGTCTTTGATTAATTGTCATCTAATAGCAGAATATAAATTTCATCTATGCTAGCAGGCCAACCCTATGGAACCAGATCCTGGACATTCCTGATCAAACGAGAATATTAAAGTCTCCTAAACCTAACAGATTTGTTCCCATTTTTGCTTGGTATTCCAGCAATTTTTGCCTCATAATTGCCTCATGCTATTTAATTTGGAATATAATTTTAGGACAGCGATAACTTTACTGAAGACAGGACCCTTCACTGATACAAATGTAATCTTATTTGTTCAATGAATTTGAACCTGATGACTATATTTTCTATCACAGGAAACACTCTAGATTTACTAAAGAAATACCTGGGAGGAAATGAAGCATTGGGCATCATAAACTCAAAGTCATTTTAAGGAAGTTTTTGGAGATGACATTCTTTATATTAAGAAAGGAAACACACATTCTAGCTCCCTACTTTAGTAGTTTCCAGAGATGGCTTGCCAACAAACCATGCCTCTGGTCTGCAGGCCTTGTGTTGTTCCTGATTTGTGTATGAACCAGAACGCAACCCACCTGCTGCACGACTTTCAAGGCAAGACAGAAAGAACCTGGCAGCTTCCACCTCTGCCCCTTGCCAGTTGCTCTAGGAATCCTGGTTGCTAGGAAAGAAATCTAACTCTTGCTGAGATGCAACTACGTTCAAGTATACCATGGAGAGGCCCGAGACTCCAAACGCAGAGGAGGAGTCCTGCTCACCCCCAGCTGCTCTACCCACAGCAATGCGAGCCAGCCCAGCTGAGGTCCCAGTCAGGGCAGAGCAGCAGCAGATCCTCCCTGCCAAGTCCAGAGCAAACTGCAAGTTCTCGAGAGAAATAAATGACTGCTATTGTTTAATGACAAGGTTTGGGGGCAGTTTGTTACACAGCAACAGATAACAGAAACATCACTAGCATGTCACTGAAGAAAAAAGTTACAGAGCAAAATGTACATTGTACCAGAGCAAGCAACACCACCCAACAAGACACAGCAACTTTCCCGGCGAGTGAGGTCCCTTCCCACGTATCCAGTATTGTAAGGGTGAAGGCCAATCTTCCCTTCCACTAAACACAGAAGAAGGAGCAACTATGAAGTAAAATAAATGTCAACAAATTTCTACACTGACAGCTCCGGTAATTATCAGTCTAGCTGGGATACTTATGAGTTAGCCCTAGGACTGTTAAAGATTGCTGGTTTAATTTTCTGTTAAATTGCACATTTTTTTCTCCTCTAGGTTCATTTTTCTTCCAAGTTTATAAGTATTTCTAGAAGTTACCATAGTAATTATATACTTTAAGAAATGAAACTAGTGTGAATTACATATGCTGATAAAAAATATAAAAAGTTGAGGGGTATTATGTCTGATACTTTTGCTTTACCTTGTAATTATTTTGTCTTATTTTTTACAATAGGAATCATAATAAGGTACTGACATAATAATAGTAACACAGATGAATGGTAGAAGTGAGAGTCCAGAAATAAACACCCAAATTTATGATTAACTGATTTTCAAGAATGGGATCAAGACAACTGAATGGAGAAAGGATAAAAGAATAATCTTTTCAACAAATGGTGCTGGGACAACTGGATAGCCACATGCAAAGAAAAAAGACTGAACCCCTACCTTATACCATACATAAAAATTAACCCAAAATGGATCAAAGAGCCAAATGTGTGAGCTAACACTATAAAACTCTTAGAAGAAAACACAGAGGTAAATCTTCATATTCTTGAATTAAGCCAGTGACTTCTTATATATGACAACAAAAAAAGCAAGTAACTAAAGAAAAAAATACACTGGATATTATCAAAAAGTACCACTTTTGTGCTTCAAAGGACACTACCAAGAAAGCGAAAAGACAACTACAGAATGACAGAAAAGTTTTGTAAATAATATACAAAGAACTCTAGCAACTCAATAATAAAAAGACAAATGACTTAATTTTGAAACGTGCAAAGGACTTAAATAGACATTTCGCCAAAGAAGAGATACAAATGGCCAACAAATACACGAAAAGATGCTCAACCTACTTCACTAGGTTAGATAAATTTCCACCATGGGAGTGTGTGTTCAGACTGTTAGGGCACCCAGTCACAGAAAAATCAAGGGCCAGGCCTATTGCCAGCCAGCTGCTATAACCTGTTGACCCACCATGAATTAAAGAGCTCCAAGCAGAACCCCCAACTTTCCAACAGCCCATCTACAAGTGTAATTCCTGTCTTTCAATTTGTTCAGACATTCAACTGCACTCTCAGGAAAGACAGACTCCCAGCACCTTCCGTTTCTCCCAATCTCTAACTGTCATTCTGAGACCATCATCACCCCCACTCTCTGGACACAGCTCCTGCAAAGTTTAACAGATAGGCGTTTATTTTGTAAATGAAATGGATAAAGAAAAGGCACCACAGAAGGAAAATTTTTAGAGTCCTAGAAAACTCTCCTACACACAAATGACAACCAATCTGAATATTATTTCCCCATACTATGTATGATTCAAGAAACAACCACAAAATTAACTATAATCCCAGAACCCCTATCAGTGAAAGCTTCTACTGTCGTGTCCAACTCTTTGCCGCATACTAGGTGCTTCCCTGTCCTTTATCATCTCCCGGGTTTGCTCAAACTCATGTCCATTGAGTTGATGCTGCCATCCAACCATCTCATCCTCTGTTGTCCCTTTCTCCTCCTGTCCTCAATCTCACAGTCCTCCTCTTACATTCCATTAATCTAGAAAACTCTAAGACTGACTGTGCTTAAGTGAAAGAGGACAGTGAAAAAGCTGGCTTAAAGCTCAACATTCAGAAAACTAAGATCATGGCATCTGGTCCCGTCACTTCATGGCAAGTAGATGGGGAAACAGTGGAAACAGTGGCTGACTTTATTTTTCTGGGCTCCAAAATCACTGCAGATGGTGATTGCAGCCATGAAATTAAAAGATCCTTACTCCTTGGAAGGAAAGTTATGACCAACCTAGATAGCATATTAAAGAGAAGAGACATTACTTTGCCAACAAAGGCCCATCTAGTCAAGGCTATGGGTTTTCCTGTGGTCATGTATGGATGTGAGAGTTGGACTATAAAGAAAGCTGAGCACTGAAGAATTGATGCTTTTGAACTGTGGTATTGGAGAAGACTCTTGAGAGTCCCTTGGACTGCAAGGAGATCCAACCAGTCCATCCTAAAGCAGATCTGTCCTGAGTGTTCACTGGAAAGACTGATGTTGAAGCTGAACCTGATGCGAAGAGCTGACTCATTTGAAAAGACTGTGATGCTGGAAAAGACTGAAGGCAGGAGGAGAAGGGGACGACAGAGAATGAGATGGTTGGATGGCATCACTGATTCAATGGACATGAGTTTGGGTGAACTCTGGGAGTTGGTGTTGGACAGGGAAGCCTGGTGTGCTATGGTTCGTGGGGTCGCAAAAGAGTTGTACACAACTGAGCAACTGAAATGAACTGAACTGAACTGACTGTGCTTATCTTTTAACTGACCCAGCTACAAAAGGGACATGAGTTTCAAGGAAAACACTCCAATTCCACAAAACAGCAGCTCCTTATCTTGGTCACACTCTGTCAACTGAAGGAAGGGCATTATCTAAGGAGAGATTACAAAGTATCCCCAATTATCCAAGACAAACCACTGAAAGACAATGTCTGTGATTAACTGGATATTGTAGATAACAGGTATCAAATTCTCGTGAATTAGCAAGACCTCTATATAGATAGACAACATCAAACATGTCAGATTCACGCCCAGGGGACACAGAAACCAAAACAGTTTTCAGCATCTCAAAATAGCTCTCTGAATTTACCTCTAACATCCCAAATTATCATAAACTTTCTGTGTACAAGACAAGTTAAGGCCATGATACAGGGCAGTGGTTCTCAAAGTGGCAAGGGAGTACAATTTTGCCGGCAAGAGACACCTGGCATCCACTGGAGACACTCTTGGCTGTCACCCCAGGGGCTGCTCCTGGACTCTCAGGGCAGAGTTCAGGGATGTTCCTAAACCCTACAGTGCAAAGAACACCCCCAAACAGAGAATTTACTGCTGAGGCTGAGAAACACTGCTCTAGGGACAGTTACTCAAGGATATGTCACACAGTGAAGGCCAACTGGCCCTCAGAGACCATCACCTGATCCCAGAGGCAAGGCTCACAGCCTCCTTTCTCAGAGCACCCGCAGGCCAGGGCTGGGGCAGACCTTCATCTTCATCTGGGGGCCTAAGCTTCTCTTTTCAGAAGACGAAGCCGGGGGTCACAGTGTAAAGAGCACAGGGCTGGTCAGTGGTGGAAGAGGAACTGGACTCTGCTCCCCTGTGTCAGTGCAAGCACATGAGGGCGGGAATCAGGAGGCAGAAGCACAGAGGGGCCAGGAGCAGCGCTGGTCACTGACATTGGGGCGCGCTGCTGTAAGCTCTGTGCAGCTATTACATCCATGACAGACAAGCTGGATCCAGTCCGGCCACAAATTATCAATAATCAAAAAAGTAATTTGGGGGAATTCTCTGGCAGTCTAGTAGTTAGGATTCGGCACTCTCACTGCTGGGCCCGGGTCCTCCCTGGTTGGGGAACTAAGATCCCACAAGCTGTGAGGCATGGAAATAAAAAGAAATTGTGATTCGTTAATCATTACCTAAGGGCTTCCCTGGTGGCTCAGTGGTAAAGAATCCGCCTGCCAGTGCAGGAGACATGATTTCGATCCCTGGGCTGGGAAGATCCCCTGGAGAAGAAACTGGCAACCCACTCCAGTATTCTTGCCTGGGAAACCCCATGGACAGAGGAGCCTGGTGGGCCACAGTCTATAGGGTCACAAAAGAGTTGGACACAACTTTGAGACTAAACAACAACAATCATTACCTAACACTATTTGAATGAATAAACCCAGAATTTAGAGACAAGGAGTGCAATTATAACTTGCAAATAGTCAAAAAGTAGAAAAGGTAGTCAGAAAAATAAGTTTTCCATTTGTAAGCTAAGCAAGTTAACCTTCCCAGGGTTGCGATAACAATTTGCCATCTCCTTTTAAGTTCTACATGTGTCCATTTATAAAAATTGTAGAAAACAATCGCACACCCTGTGTTAAACAGGACCCTGGGTTACAATATGCTACCACTTACCCATAGCTCAGTAACATGCACAACAACATGTAAGGTACTGAGCAGGCATTATAAAAATAATGAGGAAAATAAAGTCCAGAGAACTGATATCCCAGGAAGTGGACTAGCTGGGCCTAAAAATCCATACTTTGTATTACTATTAATCTATTATTAACAACAGTGACTATGGATAAGAAAAATTCACTAATTTCACAGTTTAAACCAATCTCTGACAGCCAGCTTTTGCTTAGGACACAGTAAACTGAAGAGCGACACCTCCATTCTTTAAAAAGAGGCGGGTAGATAATTTGAAAAATCACAACTTATCCTGAACACACCAGAGTTGAGGTTGCAGAATCAACCGACTGACAAGAAAAAATAGGAAAAGGCAGGGGCTGCAAGGAGAAACGGGAGGCCAGCACCTGCTCCCCAAGGGTGGACACTGGACACCAGACAGGCCAGCCAGGAAAATTCAGCTAAAAGGCGCAGCAAACTGCCAGACAAGCAGCTGCTTGGTGCTGACGGTGGGCGGCGGGGCTGGCTGCAAAAGGAAGGGTAAGGGAGTCGGGAGACAAGAGGGAGGAAATGGAACTTTTTCACATCTTCACTGTGGTGGTAACGTGACTGCATGCATTTGTCAAAACTTGCAGGATTCCAACAAGGTGAAAAAAAAAAAGCTATAATGGGCGAGTTTCCCACAGGTAAGTTTAGAAGGCAGAGGATTTATCTGACAGCTAACCAAGGCATCTGCTGGTGGAAGAGTCTTGGTATCTGAGACACAGAAGGCTCCGAGGCCTCGGGAGAGCAGCAGTAAACACCAACACAAGCGTGTCAACATTGCATCACGTTCGTCAGCCTGTAAGTGGAATGCAGACATGCCCACTTCTGACTCTTCGGGAGGGCTCCTAGGTGAGCCACTCCAGGCAGGGAAAAACAAAGCCAAGTTGAGCTTGTCTGCTGAGCAACAGGCTGGCCTTGCCCACTGGCCCATGACCTCACCACTGCACACCAGCTGGCAATTGAAGCAATTCAAAATCACAACTCAGCAGAATGGAAAGTTACATACATCACAGACTTTTGGAGTCACAAATGGCAGAAAATCTAATCATCGAATTTGCAAGTATTAAACATTCCACTAAAAAAGAGACCGCAGGGACTTCCCTGGTGGTCCAGTGGCTAAGACTCCGCACTCCCAATACAGATGATCCAAGTTTCACCCGTGATCGGGGAACTAAATCCCGCACACTGCAACTAAAGATCCCATGTGCCACCAAATAAATAAACTAAGACCTGGGGCAGCCAAATACCTAAGTATTTATTTTAAAAAGAAAAGAAGAAAAGATACCTTATAGAAATTTTAGAAGGTGGAGCAGTGCAAGCCTCAACCAGCTGAAGAGGCTATGATGAAAGTGCATGAGGCTGTCCTCCAGCAGACAAAGGGCAAATCAGGACTGGACAACACCCGGTCTCAACATCTGCCCATGAAGAACATCAGCGGCTCTTAAAGGCTTATGAAGAAACTGTCTACATGAGATCTACTGCACTAGGATTTCAGTAGATGAAGAAAAATAACATTTCCCCTCTATTTAAGAGCAGGGAATCACCCTAAGAGGAGCATAGCATACAGCAGATGAAAGAACAATGTAAAAAAGTAAGTCATAGCACTATAACTATTTCACTGACTTCAGAACAAAGAGCTTTAATACTCACTAGTATATACCACGTTCCACTATATTAACATTAATTATTTAGTCATCTGGCTTTATCCTTTACAGCAGTTTTGCCATTAGAATTCTATCTATTCGTAACTATAATCTTTGGGGAAAACTCACTAAAGAGACAATTTAGATTTTTTGGAATTCTTTAATTACAACAGCACGTCGATGGACGTGAGTCTGAGTGAACTCCGGGAGTTGGTGATGGACAGAGAGGCCTGGCATGCTGCGATTCATGGGGTCGCAAAGAGTCGGACACGACTGAGCGACTGAACTGAACTGAACTGAACTGAATTACAACAGCAAAACAAGAGCAAGAGCCTACCTGAAGCTCTGCTTAAGGCTTTTACTTCAGGTAGATATAAGTAAATGACGATGATGCCAAACAATAAGTAGCTAAACAAACAGTTTTGACTTCTGTCAACATACAGAACTGAACAGAACATGCAGCGCCATCCTGCTTCCTAAGGTGAGCTGCTCATACTCACTGATGCTTACTTATCAGAATCACCCGGGTGATGCTCCACCACACACACCCGGTCCCTACCCGGTTCACTGAGTCAGCGTCTCCAGGGCAGGAGCCTATCTGAACCAGAGGTGTTCATGCGCACACACCCTGACTGTGATCACTGCTCTGGAATACATTCCGGAAAGTCAGTACGTTCACAGGGAATTACTCACTTGTTACGATTCCGGCCAAAGCAAAAACAAATTGATTTTCATCAGAATCCAGCTCCTTAACATCCCCATCCAGTGACTTCACAAAACTCTCCATTGTTTGACCAGTGATGTTGAAAAACTTCAAAGCTTTATCCTGAAAGTTTAGAAATGAGAACGTCACAACCTTTCAGGGCTACCAGCAGGAAAACACTTTCAAAGTGAAGGACACAGAAGACTCCAGTTTTAATTACAGAAGCAGTATTTTAAAATCTATTCCCTTGTTAAAACTTCCTGTTGAAAATATCAAGAAAAATAGAGGTTTGGGGCATATAGAAAAATTACCTTGAAGACTGATGTAGTGGTAGTAGTAGTAGTAATTAAGTCGCTAAGTTGTATTCAACTTTTGTGACCCCATGGACTATAGCCTGCCAGGTTCCTCTGTCCATGGGATTCTCCAGGCAAGAATACTGGAGTGGGTTGCCATTTCCTTCTCCAGGGGATCTTCCCGACCCAGGAATCGAACCTGGGTCTCCTGCACTGCAGGCAGATTTTTTACTGACTGAGCTATAAGGGAAGCCCATACATATGGGAAACAGTTCAAATTTATACAATGACAGAAGTTCTTGGACAAATCACCCAAAAATATACTAGAAATATACCAGAAAAATAGGTTTATTCTAGGCATGAAACCAGAGCTTTTCAAACCTTTGGCAGAAATTATTTTTCAAATAAAACCTTAAATGAAACCTCAACACATAAAAGACAGCAAACAGGCTCATCTGGCATTTAAGACTCTTTGTGACCCCATGGACTGTGACCCCATGGACCGCATGGACTCTGTCCATGGGATTTCCCGGGTCAGAAGACTGGAATGGGCTGCCATTTCCCTTCCAGGGGATCTTCCTGACCCAGCAATCAAATGCGGGTCTCCTGCATGGAAGCCCATTTAAGTCTCCATTCCTCAGCAAAAAGAGTTTCCAAGTTCACAGAGCCTTGAAAGCACTTCCTTGGGGGAAGGAGGAAGAGGAGGCAGGGTTCTAAGAAAAGGTCTGAAAACCAGAGCCTGTACAATGGCATAAGAGAACCACACGAGGTGATATAAACATCCTTACTGGATTGCGAGATATTATACACTTCCAAAAATTAGCTGAAGAACACTAAGTTGTACACTTATAATAAATGAATTTTATGATACCTAAGTTATACCTCAAGAAAGCTCAATAAACTTTAAAATACACTTAGTCCCTCCACCATTTCTATCTCTACAAGTGACGACTAAGTACTATACTGGCCCTCTCACCCACCATCCACCTGGGTGTTTATTTCTACTCGGGACCACACGATCCCCCAGAGTCAGGGCACGGTCTTCTAGGCGGCCATCCTCTCGGCTGGGGAGGCCATCCTGTCACCGGTCATGCTTCGACCGCACAGCTCTCCCACTTCCCATCCCCCTGTTCTATCACTTGGGGGTTATGGGGGAGGGGCGGCTCCCATGTTGTCTTCCTGGCCAGTCTCCACATCCACAGGCTCACCCTCCCTCCATCCTCATTCACTGTCAGGTTAAGCTGCCCAAATTCTCTTGTCACTTTTTCATTCAAACAGCCTTAAGGAATCCTGCCCGAGGTCTTAGGAATCTGTCCTGGACTGCTCCATCAACACACTAACCCCTACCCTTCTGTCAGGAGACTCACACACTTTCCCTGCGTCTCACTCAGGCCTAAGTGCCCTTCTCTCCTCCTGAGCCACCCTCCTCACTTCCTGTTACTGCTGCTGTGCCAGTGAATCAAGGTTCACATCAATTCTCTCTTCCTCTGTGAAGTTCCTCGACCTGTGTGTGCACATGCTATCAACATCTATTTTACATATACATATATGATAAATAACACAAGGGCTTCCCTGGTGGTGCAATGGTAAAGAATCCGCCTGCCAGTGCAAGAGACGTGGGTTCGATCCCTGGGTTGGGAAGATCCCCTGGAGAAGGAAATGACAACCCACGCCAGTATTCTTGCCTGGGAAATCCATGGACAGGGGAGCCTGGTAGGCTACAGTCCATGGGATTGCAAGAGTTGGACTCAACTCAGCAACTAAACAACAACAAAATAATACATAACATTCAGGCAATGAAATACTATATCACCCCTGGAAATAAGGTATGTGACTTCCCTGGTGGCTCAGATGGGAAAGCATCCGACCACAATGCAGGAGACCCAGGTTTGACCCCTGGGTTGGGAAGATCCTCTGGAGAAGGAAATGACAGCCCACTCCAGTACTCTTGCCTGGAAAATCCCATGGACGGGGGAACATGGTAGGCTACAGTCCATAGGGTTGCAGAGTTGGACACGACTAAGTGACTTCACTTCAAAAGCACTTTAAAGTTGTTACATGTACACAGATGTCAAGTAACGATCCTGAAGTAGAGCTACCTCCACAACACCATGCAGACTCTGGGACAGAAGGGAGCTCACTCCCTTCATTTGAGACACTCCTGGATCCAGGTTACCACAGGCCCTACACAGTTGGGATTCCAAAAGTACCTGACAAGCAAAACAAATGGGTCTAGTCTGGAGGCGCCCGAACAGAGGCACCGTGCCTTCTACGTTACACAAGCACGAATCAAGCGTCCAGCCAGCCCATGGTGTGCTCACCCCTCCCAGGATGGCCTTGACCACCTCCTCGCTGCTGGAGACACCCCACAGGATGGTGCAGGCCGCGGCGCCCATCTCTGTGCAGTACTCGGCCTGCTGCAGCAGCTGCTGCTTCGCCTCGTTCAGCTGCTCTCGAAGAGCCAGTTTCTCCTGAAACCAAAACAGGATAAAATCAGAGAAATGGACAGCATTCAGCCTCAAAGCACCTCTATTGTGTTCCCCCTTGAAGACACTCTTAAAGAAATGAAATGAACACAGAATATAGTAAACAGCTAGCGAATGAAAACTAGCCCAAGGTGAGGCACAACTCTTATTTTTTTTAATTGCAGGGGCAAAAAGAACACTCAAAGAACATGCCACTGCATTGGAGTTTATAAATACTGCCAAAGACATGAATTCAACTTCTGCTAAGTCAGATGGGAAACGCGGCATCTCAGGTCCCAGTGGCTATACCCAGGACAGCACCGCCTATGACACTTGAAGAAAGTAACAAGCCAACACAGAAATTCTCTCACAGAGAAGTTTTCCTAATGTAAAAATGCCAGGTGACACAGTCAAGAGCAGGCAGGAAAGATGGGAGCAGAAGAAGGAGAGGAGTGAGGAGGAAGGGCCTCCTGCGCACGCTCTGACCCAGCAAGCCAAGCCCAGCGTCACAAGAAGACGGAGCCCAGATTTTTCAGTCTCCCACAGCCCCCGAAGGAAGGCTTGTCAAGTCAGCCAGGCTTCTTACCAAGGCCGCCGCCCCCCCGACGCCGCCTCTGTCCACACAAGCACCCCTAAAGGTTCGCCTTCGGGGGAATCTTGGCTGGTGTGGGCCTTCCCGCCCCCCAACCATCAGTGCCAGTGTCACTCTCCATGTCTCCTGAGGTTTCCTGACTTCATAAGTGCCAGTCACTCAGTCGTGTCCAACTCTTTGAGACCCCATGGACCGGAGCCCACACCAGGCTCCTCTCTCCTAGGATTCTCCAGGCAGGAATGCTGGAGTGGGTTGCCATGTCCTCTTCCAGGGGATCTTCCCAACCCAGGGATCGAATCCAGGTCTCCCACACCGCAGGTAGATTCTTTACCATATCAGCCACCACACAGTCATATTTACTTGAGAAAAATGGTCCCTGAGCCTAGGACACTTGCTAAAACTGCTTTACTCTGGGTCTTTAATATCTGCCTTCATCAAGACAGAAGCCTGGTTTCTAAATGTGCACTTCAGCCACTCAAGCTGCGGTGACATATGCAAACACTGAAGCCTTTTCTTCAGAATCCCAGCTTTTCTCACAACTGAAGCAGGATGCACTGTGATTAGTCTGGTTATCTTGGCTCTTCTGTAAGATCAACAAGAACTGTTGGGAATGACCGTCAGAACTGTCTTCTGCAGTCACATCTGGCGGTTGCAGGCAGATATGCCCTGACACAGGGCTGTACAAACTGTACAATGATATCAAGAACTCAAAGAAAATAATTCCATTCACAATAACACTCACCTTTCACTTAGAACATATCAAGAGCACTTTATCTTTTAATTATTTTTAATTGGAGGATAGCTGCTTTACAACATTGTCTTGGTTTCTGCCAGACATCAACATGAATCAGCCGTAGGCACACACGTGTCCCCTTCCTCCTAAGCCTCCTCTCCACCTCCCACTCCACCCCACCCCTCTAGGCTGTCACAGAGCACCGGGCTGAGCCCCCTGAGTCACACAGCGGATTCCCACTGGCTACCTATTTTACATGTAGTGAGGTATATGTTTCCACAACTCTCTCCATTTGTCCCACCCTCTCCTTCCCCAACTGTGTCCAAAAGTCTGTTCTCTACGTCTGGATCTCCACTGCTGCCCTGAAAATAGGCTCATCAGTATCATCTTTCTAGACTCCATATATATGTGTTACTATACAGTATTTATATTGTATATAATACAATACTTTCTCTTTCTGAATTACTTCTCTCTGTATAATAGGCTCTATGTTCCTCCACCTCTTTAGGACTGACTCAAACGTGTTCTTTTTATAGCTGAGTAATATTCCTCCCAACCCAAGGATCGGTGGCTGCGCAGGCACAAAAGGGCCTAGAGGAGTTATCCCACGTTGAAGGTCAGGAACAGTGACGGTAAGGAGATACCCCTCGTCCAAGGTAAGGAGCAGCGGCTGTGCTTTGCTGAAGCAGCTGTGAAGAGATACCCCACACCCAAGGTAAGAGAAACCCACGTAAGATGGTAGGTGTTGCAAGAGGGCATCAGAGGGCAGACATACTGAAACCATACTCACAGAAAACTAGTCAATCTAATCACACTAGGACCACAGCCTTGTCTAACTCAATGAAACCAAGCCGTGCCTGCAAGGCAACCCAAGACAGGCGGGTCATGGTGGAGAGGGCTGACAGAACGTGGTCCACTGGAGAAGGGAATGGCAAGCCACTTTAATATTCTTGCCTGAGAACCCCATGAACAGTATGAAAAGGCAAAATGCTAGGATACCAAAAGAGGAACTCCCCAGGTCATTAGGTGCCCAATATGCTACTGGAGATCAGTGGAGAAATAAGTCCAGAAAGAATGAAGGGATGGAGCCAAAGC
>SJYT01014246.1:470277-587652 GCA_006410635.1 Cephalophus harveyi
TGTGGTGTTGGAGAAGACTCTTGAGAGTCCCTTGGACTGCAAGGAGATCCAACCAGTCCATTCTGAAGGAGATCGCCCTGGGATTTCTTTGGAAGGACTGATGCTGAAGCTGAAACTCCAGTACTTTGGCCATCTCATGCGAAGAGTTGACTCATTGGAAAAGACTCTGATGCTGGGAGGGATTGGGGGCAGGAGGAGAAGGGGACGACAGAGGATGAGATGGCTGGATGGCATCATGGACTCGATAGACCTGAGTCTGAGTGAACTCCGGGAGTTGGTGACGAACAGGGAGGCCTGGCGTGCTGCGATTCATGGGGTTGCAAAGAGTCAGACACAACTGAGCGACTGAACTGAACTGAAACTGTATACATGTACCATAATTTCTGTATCTATTCATCTGGCGATGGACATCTAGGTCACTTCCGTGTCCTAACAACTGCAAGTAGTGCTGCAGTGAACACTGGGGTATGTGTGCTTTTTTCAATTATGGTTTCTTCAGGGTATATGCCCAGTAGTGGAACTGTTGGCTCATATGGTAGTTTTATTCATTTTTTTTTAAGGAATCTCCATACTGCTCTCCATAATGGCTGTATCACTTTACATTCCCACCAACAATGCAAGAGGGTTCCCTTTTCTCCATACCCTCTCTCCAGCATTTATTGTTTGTAGATTTTTTTTGATGATGGCCATTCTGATCAGCATGAGGTGATATCTCATTGTAGTTTTGGTTTGCATTTCTCTAATAATGAACAATGTTGAGATGAAAACACATCTTTTCATGTGCTTATTAGCCATCTGGATAGCTTCTTTGGATAAGTCTTTTTAGGTCTTCTGCTCCTCTGGTATTGAGCTCCATGAGCTGTTTATATATTTTGGAGATTAACCTTGTCAGTTGTTTCACTTGCTGTTATTTTCTTCCATTCTGAGGGTTGTCTTTTCATCTTGTTATAGTTCCCTTTGCCATGCAAAAGCTTTAAGTTTAATTAGGTCCCCTTTGTTTATTTCTGTTTTTATTTCCACTATTCTAGGAGGTGGGTCATAGAGGATCTTAGTATATATCAAGAACTCATCAAATTTAACAGTTTTAAAAAAAAATCCAACTAGAAAATGGGCAAAAGACACAAACAGATATTGTATAGGAGAGAATATATAGACAACAAATAAGCACATGAAAAGATGTTCAGCATTATTAGCCAACAGGGAAATGCAAATTAAAACTACAACACATCTATCAGAACAGCTAGAATAAAACACAGTGAGAACACCAAATGCTAATCAGGATGTGGAGGAAGTGAATCACTCGGCACGGTTGGTGATGATATGGAAGGGCATGACCATTCTGAGAAACAACTGGGTAATTTCTTACAAAATTGAACATGTACCTACCACTCAACCCAGTAATTGCACTCTTGGGCATTTAGCCCAGAGAAATGAAACATACATTCACACAAAAACCTACATACACATGTTCATAATACCTTTATTCATAATCCCCCCCCCAAAAAAATGGAAATAACCCAAAAGTCCTTAAATGGGAGAATATTTAAACTGTGATATTTGTGAAGTTCATTTCTGATTTTAACTGAACTATATTATCAGTTAATTTTTCTTTAAAATTTTTCCTGAAATAATATACAATGTTTGCAACAACTTCCCATTTATTATCAGAAAAGTAGTGACTCTTTCCTAACAGGTTAAAAACTAAATTTGGATAACCAAAACTATATTTCATGACTGCAGCCATGAAAGACGCTTGCTCCTTAGAAGAAAAGCTATGACAAGCCTAGACAGCATATTACAAAGCAGAGGTATTACTTTGTCTACAAAGATCCATATAGTCAAAGCTATGGTTTTTCCAGCAGTCATTTATGGGTATGAGAGTTGGACAATAAAAAAAGGCTGAGCATCGAAGAACTGATGCCTTCGAACTGTGGTGTTGGAGAAGACTCTAGAGTCCCTTGGACTGCAAGGAGATCTAACCAGTCAATCCTAAAGGAAGTCAGGCCTGAGTATTCATTGGAAGGACCAATGCTGAGGCTGAAACTCTAATACTTTGGCCACCTGATGCAAAGAACTGACTCACTGGAAAAGACCCTGATGCTGGGAAAGACTGAAGGCAGGAGAAGAAGACAACAGAAGATGGGATGGTTGGATGGCATCACCGACTCGATGCCCATGAGTCTGAGCAAGCTCCAGGAGTTGGTGACGGGCAGGAAGCCTGGAGTGCTGCAGTCCATGGGGTCACAAAGAGTTGGACATGACTGAGCTACTGAACAACAACAAACCAAAACTAGCAGTCTGAATTTAAGTTAATTCAGTATGAAAGATCGGAGAAGGCAATGGCACCCCACTCCAGTACTCTTGCCTGAAAATGCCCACGGACGGAGGAGCCTGGTAGCCTGCAGTCCATGGGGTCGCGAAGAGTCAGACACGACTGAGCGACTTCACTTTCACTTCTCACTTTCATGCATTGGAGAAGGAAATGGCAACCCACTCCAGCGTTCTTGCCTGGAGAATACCAGGAACGGGGGAGCCTGGTAGGCTGCTGTCTGTGAGGTCGCACAGAGTCGGACACGACTGAAGCGACGCAGCAGCAGCAGCAGCAGCAGCAGCATTATGAAAGATGCCACCCTAAGAAAACACACTGAGAATGAAGCCGTAAGTAAGCCACACACACGCAGCTCCTTGGAGGGAACACGGAGACTCCGCCCACTGTCTGTGACCAGTCCACACACACGGGGAAGCAGGGTCAGGCACTAAAATCTCAGCCAGCAGAGACATGGTGGGAAGCCACAGCTGGCTTTATAACAGCAGCACAAGCCTTCCAAAGTCACTCTGAGCGATATCCCCCAACAATTCACTGGCTCTTTCTTCTCAAGCTCAAAGGCTGCCACTGCCAGAACTCTCCCAGCCCCTCCTCGACCACACCAAGACCCGCCAAGGCTCTTCCATTGACTCCACCAAGTGAACACCTCAACGGGGGGCAGGAGCCAAGCTTTGCCGGTCCCGGGACTAAGCTCTGGGGGTGAGTCCACACTCTGACTGCTGGTCTTTCCTTACCTGCTGGTTTGAGTGACATCTGCATTCTCCCCATGACTTTTCCCCAGACTGAAGTCTTACCAGCAATGCTCTAATTCAGGATCCAGTCCTGCATTCTTTCCTGGTTCCTCAACTCTAAAATAAGCCTGCAGAGTCTAGCCACACGATCTGTTCAGCCCTGGGCAGAAAAGGCAGCGGCCAGCTCCCTACAGCAGGAAGAGACGAGCCCTGTCACACAGCACTCGCAGGGCCTGCCACCCATGTTAAACAGGAGGGACTATTAAACAGGAAACTTAACTGGAAATAGTTTAACCTAAAATATGCCTACCTTTTAACTAAGGTCAAAGTGTCTGGGCAGAGCCACGCTGTGACCTGACACTTCACTGCGGTCATTTGCCCTTTATTCTGGCACTTTCCCAGGGTGGCTTATTTTTAGCATAACATCTAAAATGCCAGCAAAACATGCATTTTTTCCTATGCTTATCAATTTAAGAAACAAGAAATCTAAGATTCTGCCCAATTTAAGCTTCAGCCTTAGCCAAGATGTCCCGGCATTTTAAGGAGCACTGAATCAGTGGATTGCATTGCTCACATTTATCCAATTCCTTCTTGCCTGCAGGTCAACTTCTTTTAGACAATGAAACTTTTAGGTCCAGACAAATTAATCATGCACCCATCCTGGTCTATCATGGTCTAAATCGAGTATGACTGAGCTACAGTGTCAGCTTTCGATAAGTGACACACACCCTAACAGTCCTGAGACTGAAACTCTTCCCTCATCTTCCCTACCTACTTGATATTAGAGTCTATAAGTCTGGAAAGACGTCATCATTGACCAGTCAAGGAGAAAAGCTACCAGGGCTCCCAGTTCTTTGACAAAACTTCAGACGCATGGTCCTCTGGCCCAGCGTCTGCGATCCCACATTGTTGGAGCACTTGCTGTACCCCTGGGAGTTGCAGGTTTCTGTAAGCTTGCTTTGGCTGAATCACAAAAGAAGGCATACGCAGAAATTTCTACAGACATTCCATAAAAGACTTTGCAGCAAGGAGGAAGGCTGCTATCTTTCAGAGTGCAATGTGATTCTGGAATGTAAGGAATGTCTCTGGGTTGAGTTCCATGCAAGTTTGTCACTTACCTCTATTCCTTAACTATGAAATTATGTATATCTGGGCTAAGAAACAGTTATTCTTGATAAATAATTAAGCGCTGTGGGGAAAAAATGAAGTCTATACAAAAGCCACCAGTTTGGGGAACCCTCCACTTTAGCCACAAACACTCAGAACTCGTCCACACAAGGAGGAGGTGTGAAACAGAGGTGAGCACACAAGCAGTGGGACCTAGCCAGGCTCCCGGCATCTCTCCAGGTTCACAGCGCCTGCTGACCCAGCTGTGCTGCAGAAACCAGTGAGCAGCACGACAGTCACGAACACCTCCCAGCACACAGGCAACAACACGCCCTGGATGCTGTCACCAGTTTCTATTGTACTGTCCAAAAATAAAGACACAATCAAGCTCCAAATTCCAGCAGAAGTGGCCAAACAGCTCTAGCTTTATAGAAGAGGAAATAATTTATTCCATGAAAAGAAAATGTATAGTTTTTAAGAAATATTATGTCTCCCCAAATATTAAAATGAAATGCAATTGTTTATTTCCAAAATATCAGAAGTGACCTCTTAATTACAGATGTTTCTATTTATATATCTAATTACAAATCATTACTACATGATTTTTTTCAGGACTATTATATTATGAATTTTAATTACATGCTGCTACTGCTGCTAAGTCGCTTCAGTCGTGTCCGACTCTGTGCGACCCCACAGACAGGAGCCCAACAGGCTCCCCTGTCCCTGGGATTCTCCAGGCAAGAACACTGGAGTGGGTTGCCATTTCCTTCTCCATTGTGTGAAAGCGAAAAGTGAAGTGAAGTCGCTCAGTCGCATCCGACTTCCAGCGACCCCATGGACTGCAGCCTACCAGGCTCCTCCATCCATGGGATTTTCTAGGCAAGAGTACTGGAGTGGCTTGCTATTGCCTTTTAACACAGAAATTAACAGTAAGTGACTATCAAAAGGCACCAAGTAAACAGCCTCCATGTTAAATGGTTGTCAAATCCAAATGATCAACTGTTTTCCAACCCATACAGAATAAATACATTTAAAAATACAGTGTCTTGAGGCGTAAGGGCCAGACTGTGGCCACAAGCATGGCGCGGGCGCTTCCCGTGGCCTGGTAAGCATCGTACCTTCTTCTCCCTCATGCTATCTGCTTGCACGGACTCCAGGCGGGCTCTGAAGTGCTCACAGTCCATCCTCAGTTGCTCTAACTCCTGCTCCTTCCTCTCCAGGTCTACAAGAGACACAAGAATACTCAGTATTTCAAGTCACTGATCTCTCCTGACCATGCATTTTGCTTCATTTTCTCTTAGGAAAGCCTGATTTCTTAGGTAGGATTTCTCACATAACCAGTGCTGGGATAACCAATGTTCTAACGTCCTGCTTTTTAAGTTTTTGCCCATAGCAGAAAGTACTTTCTTTGTTTTCTGCTTTAAGACTTCGTTTCACCACCAGACTTGCACTTAAGGTTCTAGGAAAGTGTTGTTTAAAGGAGTGCAGGCAGGGCTGGGCAGCCCGACCGTCTCGTGGCACACACTCCTATGTGCTCCATAAAAAGCAGAAGGCAGTTCAGCAAGGAGATGGTGCCAGCCGGGCTGATTCACACACTCGTCTCACCCGCTGGCAGACTGGCTCCACGACAACAGCTGCCGCTGTTGTCAATGGAGCAGTGAGGCAACAGCCACAGAGAGGGGAAGAGAAAAGGCCACGGTGAGAGGCGGGGAGGAGGGCATGCTTCCTCGCCACTGTACTCGCCCAGATAATGAGTCACATGGCCAACAAAATTCCCAAAAGACATCCGTGTTCATGAATCTGAAATCAGCCAGATAATCAAGCTTAAATAAAAAATAGTATGCTACAGAAACACTGACGTTCAGAAAGCCAAGAAAAAAGGTAACTCAAAGTCTTAGGTGCCTCCGGTGAACAATCACTGCTCTCTGTTTGCCAGGACCCAGGGCTCGGGGTGGGGGGTCCGCCTCACTGGCACACAGCATGCTCACGGCATGCCCACTGACATCTGTGCATAGTCGGGTCGGCGGCAGTATGAGGCTGCATTTGGGGTTCACCTTTCTTGAATACTGGTTTTAAGTAAAGAAATTTAAATGGCTCATTAGTCTGCTAATTGGTTGCCTATGAAAACAATCTATTATTAAAGCATTTCCCATTAAAAAACAAAAAAAGCTTTAAGTGCCTTGATCCCAAAGACTAAGATAACATATACCAAAGCTAACATATACCAAGGCCTGAGTGGACGTGTGCTCAGAGCTACTGGTGTACCTCGCTGAAGCAGGAACACTTTGGGACATTGATTCTCAGACTTTACAGCACATCAGAATCCCCTGGGAGTGGAAATCGCTCAGTTGTGTCTGACTCTGTGTGACCCCATGGACGGTAGCCCACCAGGCCCCTCCGTCCGTGGAATTCTCCAAGAATACTGGAGTAGGTTGCCATTTCCAGTCACAGAGTCATGGGGTCAGAGAGTCAGACACGACTGAGCAACTGACACTTTCATTATATTTTCCAGAGATCCTCTGCCAGAGCAGGAGATTAAAACCTAAAGCTAGATATTCAGATAATGATTGTGAAGCCGCTGGCAAAGCTTCTCTTAAAAAGAGTTTCTTAGAAACAGGTGAAGCAGCATAGGACCCCTTCTTCTCCTTCACATCAGCTCTCTTTTCTGCCCTTTTAGGATGTATCACGCCCAATATGACTTGCACTGGAAATCTTTATTTTGTCCCACTAGTCCTGGCCACCCAAGAAACCAACTATACTGATCAAGTGCTATGCTTTGAAAACTACATATCTGCGTTTTGTAACAATGTTAAACGAAAACAAAGATAATTATGAATGAAATGTGAACTGCAAATGGTCACAGACAAAAAAAATTTTTTTTTAACTAAGATAAAATTATTAATAGCATAAAACTTTTTCTTTGCAGTTAACTTTTAATGTTTTCTTCTATTACTAAACTGTATATTCCTCAAAAATGGTAAAGGAGATAGGAAATCACACTCCTTCAAGTCTTACGTGTAAACCTATGGAGGAATTAAGATCACCCAGAAGACTCTTTACAATAATGTCATAATCTCTCACTCTACAAAACTGCTAATGACCTTACTGTAGGTTAACACAACAAAAGGATGAGGTTAAACGTCCGACTCGACCCCACAGTATTCAAAGGCTGTGTCAGGGCTGCCACCCACTCCCAGCTCTCAGGAGGAGGCCGCCACCTGGTGGCCAAACTGGAGCACTGCCGCCACCTCCTGACAAAACTCGCTCGTTCAGCTTGGCCCCTAAGCAGGTGGGCATGCATCCTCCTGTGTGCTGATAATCCCACATACTTAGAACATGAGCGACATGCCTAGGACATGGCACCTAGTGGCACTTTATAAATATCTGTCACGTAAACGAACTTCACTTCTTTATATAGTCTTCTGCTAATCCTTGAATAGAGAAAAAGCTTGGCTATTTTATGTCTCATTCTTCTACAGTTTTTTTTTTTTTTTTTTTTAATCAAAGACAGAATAATACACTAATACATACAGTGCATTATATGGTCTTCCCTGGTGGCGCAGTGGTAAAGGATTTGCCTGCCAATGCAGGAGACGAGGGTTCAAACTCTGGGTTGGGACGACCCAATGGAGAAGGAAATGGCGACCCACTCCAATATTCTTGCCTGGGAAACCCCATGGACAGAGGAGCCTGGCGGGCTACAGTCCACGGGGTTGCAAAGAGTTGGACACGACTTAGAGACTAAACAATGGGACATTATGGTCAAGACATCATCTTACCCAGTCTCAGTATTAGAACAAATAGAGGCTGCCACCCAGCTTAGATGGGATCTCAATGGCTAATCTTCAGCATCCAAAATGAAGGAAGGAAAATCTGTTAGCCTTTAACTGAGTAAAAGGATGGCCAAGACAACTGACAAATAGAAACAATCTAACTCACAGGCTATTTCAACATCGATTTATCTTCGGAAACTCAGAATTCTTCTTTGACAGCTTAAATAACATGAGAATGACTATCAACTTATTCACAGGAAAGATACAGAGAGGCTACAGTCCACGGGGTTGCAAAGAGTCAGACACCATCTCGTCTCATAGCAAGAGTCTATCTTCACCATGAGCCAAGATCTGGATGGTGTATTAGTTCCCCAGACCTACCCTAACAAAGCCCACAGACTGGATGGCTTAGACCAGAAATTCACCCTCACCTTGTTCTGGAGGCTGCAGCTCAGAACTGTGTCAGCTGCTGCTGCTGCTAAATCACTTCAGTCGTGTCCGACTCTGTGCAACCCCATGGACGGCAGCCCACCAGGCTCCGCCGTCCCTGGGATTCTCCAGGCAAGAACACTGGAGTGGGTTGCCATTTCCTTCTCCAATGCATGCAAGTGAAAAGTGAAAGTGAAGTCGCTCAGTCATATCTGACTCTTGGCGACCCCATGGACTGCAGCCCCCCAGGCTCCTCCATCCATGGGATTTTCCAGGCAAGAGTACTGAAGTGGGTTGCCACTGCAGGGACATACTTGCTCTGAAACCTGTGGAGAAGGGATCCTTCCCCCCCTCTCCCACCTGCTGGTGGCCCAGGCCTCCCTGGGTTGTGGCAGCAGAATCCCGCCTGCCTCCCCTGTGCCTGGCCTCCCCATCTCTTCACATCACCTCCCCTCCATGTACGAGGGCCTCAGTGTCCAGCTTTCCTCTTTTAATAAATAAGGATACCAATCACACTGGGCTAGGACTTATTCTAAAGACCTCATTTTAACCTGATCAGCCTGTCAAAATATTTAAGTTGAAAAGTGAAAAAATGAGAATATTCTAGGATTCATTTTAAAAAAAAACCCTCAGTTAAAGAGTTTAAATGCATTTCTAGCCAAACAACACTTTAATTAGCTGTCCAATTTTTTAAACAAACCAAAAGGAGTAGGGGAGGAGAGCTGGAACAAGAATATGGAAGCAGCATTTTTTCTCTTCCTGCACTGCCAAAAATCTGCTGCTTCTTCTCACGTAAAGGCCACTGGAACACTGTTTCCTAAGAAGAACACGTGACTAATACGACTCTCTCCTGGGCTGGGGCCACCACTGTACTTGGCGCTATCTTTTCACATCTCCACGCAGGAGCTCCTCAGTCTACCTGTGAATTACCAAGGAACAGGATCTGACTTTATCCTGTGTATATCCCCAGGTCACCTAGCGGAGCTTAACAAATACCCAGCATACAATGAATACCTACCTGATTGAAGGTGAAGGTGAAGGAAGGTGAAGTCGCTCAGTCGTGTCCGACTCTCTGCGACCCCGTGGACTGTAACCTACTAGGCTTCTCCGTCCATGGGATTCTCCAGGCAAGAATACTGGAGTGGATTGCCATTTTCCTTCTCCAGGGGATCTTCCCGACCCAGGGATCGAACCCGGGTCTCCCGCATTGGAGGCAGATGCTTTAACCTCTGAGCCACCAGGGAAGTCCCAACTTAATTCTATCACAAAAAGACTAAGATCAATCTGGTTGAATTCAAATGAATTCTGATAAAGTGTTTCCCTAAGCAAAGAGTTAGGGACTTTTGCTTTTCATTTATTAGCATAAAGTAGGTTAACAACTGGGTAGTCAGGAGTGGTCTGAAAGCAGAGAGGAACTAAAGAGCCTCTTGACGAAGGTGAAAGAGGAGAGTGAAAAAAAGCCAGCTTAAAACTCAACATTCAAAAAACTAAGACCATGGCATCCATCACTTCATGGCAAGCAGACAGGGGAAAAGTGGAAACAGTGACAGATTTTATTTTCTTGGGCTCCAAAATCACTGCAGACAGTAACTGCAGCCATGAAATTAAAAGATGCTTGCTCCTTGGAAGAAAAGCTATGACAAACCTAGACAGCATATTAAAAAGCAGAGACATCATTTTGCCAGCAAAGGTCTGTGTAGTCAAAGCTACAAGTAAGACGGTAGGTGTCGCGAGAGGGCATCAGAGGGCACACACAATGAAACCATAATCACAGAAAACTAGCCAATCTGATCACACGGACCACAGCCTTGTCTAACTCACTGAAACTAAGCCATGCAGTGTGGGGCCATCCAAGACAGGCGGGTCATGGTGGAGAGGTCTGACAGAATGTGGTCCACTGGAGAAGGGAATAGCAAACCACTTCAGTATTCTTGCCTTGAGAACCCCATGAACAGTATGAAAAGGCAAAATGATAGGATACTGAAAGAAGAACTCCCCAGGTCAGTAGGTGCCCAATATGCTACTGGAGATTAGTGGAGAAATAACCCCAGAAAAAGAATGAAGGGATGGAGCCAAAGCAAAAACAATACCCAGCTGTGGATGTGACTGCTGATAGAAGCAAAGTCCGATGCTGTAAAGAGCAATATTGCGTAGGAACCTGGAATGTTAGGTCCATGAATCAAGGCAAATTGGAAGTGGTCAAACAGGAGATGGCAAGAGTGAACATTGACATTCTAAGAATCAGTGAACTAAAATGGACTGGAATGGGTGAGTTTAACTCAGATGACCATTATATCTACTACTGCGGGCAGGAATGCCTTAGAAGAAATGGTAGCCATCATGGGCAACAAAACAGTCCGAAATGCAGTACTTGGATGCAATCTCAAAAATGACAGAATGATCTCTGTTCGTTTCCAAGGCAAACCATTCAATATCACGGTGATCCAAGCCTATGCCCCAACCAGTAACACTGAAGAAGCTGAAGTTGAATGGTTCCATGAAGACCTACAAGACCTTTTAGAACTAACACCCAAAAAAGATGTCCTTTTCATTATAGGGGACTGGAATGCAAAAGTAGGAAGTCAAGAAACATCTGGAGTAACAGGCAAATTTGGCCTTGGAATACGGAATGAAGTAGGGCAAAGGCTAATAAGAGTTTTGCCAAGAGAACGCACTGGTCGTAACACTCCTTCCAACAACACAAGAGAAGACGCTACACATGGACATCACCAGATGGTCAACACGGAAATCAGATTGATTATATTCTTTGCAGCCAAAGATGGAGAAGCTCTATACAGTCAGCAAAAACAAGACTGGGAGCTGACTGTGACTCAGATCATGAACTCCTTATTACCAAATTCAGACTTAAATTGAAGAAAGTGGAGAAAACCGCTAGACCATTCAGGTATGACCTAAATCAAATCCTTATGATTATACAGTGGAAGCGAGAAATAGATTTAAGGGATTAGATCTGATAGAGTGCCTGATGAACTATGGACGGAGGTTCGTGACATTGTACACGAGACAGGGATCAAGACCATCCCCATGGAAAAGAAATGCAAAAAAGCAAAATGGCTGTCTGAGGGGGGCCTTACAAATAGCTGTGAAAAGAAGAGAAGCGAAAAGCAAAGGAGAAAAGGAAAGATATAAGCATCTGAATGCAGAGTTCAAAAGAACACCAAAGAGAGATAAGAAAGCCTTCCTCAGCAATCAATGCAAAGAAATAGAGGAAAACAACAGAATGGGAAAGACTAGAGATCTCTTCAAGAAAATTACAGATACCAAGGGAATATTTCATGCAAAGATGGGCTCAATAAAGGACAGAAATGGTATGGACCTAACAGAAGCAGAAGATATTAAGAAGAGGTGGCAAGAATACAAAGAAGAACTGTACAAATAAGAGCTTCATGACCCAGATAATCCCGATGGTGTGATCACTCATCTAGAGCCAGACATCCTGGAATGTGAAGTCAAGTGGCCTTAGGAAGCATCACTATGAACAAAGCTAGTGGAGGTGATGGCATTCCAGTTGAGCTGTTTCAAATCCTGAAAGTGCTGCACTCAATATGCCAGCAAATTTGGAAAACCCAGCAGTGGCCACAGGACTGGAAAAGTCAGTTTTCATTCCAATCCCAAAGAAAGGCAATGCCAAAGAATGCTCAAACTACCGCACAATTGCACTTATCTCACATGCTAGTAAAGTAATGCTCAATTTTCTCCAAGCCAGGCTTCAGCAGTACGTGAACCNCTATGGTATTTCCAGTGGTCATGTATGGATGTGAGAGTTAGACTGTGAAGAAAGCTGAGTGCCGAAGAATTGATGCTTTTGAATTGTGGTGTTGGAGAAGACTCTTGAGAGTCCCTTGGACTGCAAGGAGATCCAACCAGTCCATCCTAAAGGAGATCTGTCCTGGGTGTTCATTGGAAGGACTGATGCTGAAGCTGAAACTCCAATACTTTGGCCACCTCAGACAAAGAGCTGATTCACTGGAAAAGACTCTGATGCTGGGAGGGATTGAGGGCAGGAGTAGAAGGGGACGACAGAGGATGAGATGGCTGGATGACATCACCGACTCGACAGACATGAGTTTGAGTGAACTCTGGGAGTTGGTGATGGACAGGGAGGCCTGGCGTGCTGCGATACATGGGGTCGCAAAGAGTCGGACATGACTGAGCGACTGAACTGACGGTTTCTCCAGTAGTCATATACAGATGTGACAATTGGACCATAAATAAGACTGATTGCTGAAGAATTAATGCTTTCAAATTGTGGTGCTAGAGAAGACTCTTGAGAGTCCCTTGGACAGCAAGGATATCAAACCAGTCAACCCTAAAGGAAATCAACCCTGAATATTCATTGGAAGGACTGATGCAGAGGCCACCTGATGCAAAGAGCTGACTCATTGGAGAAGACCCTGACGCTGGGAAAGTGAGGGCAGGAGGAGAAAGGGGGCAACAGAGGATGAGATGGTTGGATGGCATCACCAACTCAATGGACAAGAATCTGAGCAAGCTCTGGGAGATAGTGGAGGACAAGGGAGCCTAGCATGCTGCTGTCCATGGGGTTGCAGAGTCAGACATAACTGCGCAACTGAACAACTACATGTCTCTACCACTTCCACCTTGGCTAGCTGTCTGCTCCTCAGCCTGTAAGCCCCTAACAGTCAATTTTCTCCTTTTCCATCCCGTGTATTCTGAACAGTCCCCATGTGCCCTTCAGATCTCTCCAACCTGCTCTGGCTCAACAGGTAAGAGGCTTGAAGTCAACGTCCATAGCAACCAGCATCCCTTGCTAATGGATTCCTGTTGAATTTGGAAAGGGGGTCTCCCCCAGGCAACGAGAACAGGAGGCAGGTCAGGATATCTGCTTCCCTACCACATGGCCCCTGCCAGGTTCAAGCCCCTGAGGCTTTGGCTGTGCCGAGCACCCACTGTCCTGCCAACCTGCCTGCTCTCTGGGAGGCCACAGCGCCCCACTCCTCCAGGTCCTGGGCCTTTGCTTCCCAACTGCTGGTGCCCCAAACCTGGCCGCCTTGGTCTGTCCTCACAATACTCTGTTTACGTCTTCTGTTTCCCGCAAGGACTTGGACTTGATACCTTCTGCTAGTACTTCATCTGGACCACAATAAAGGAAAGTATTGGTCACTCAGTCGTGGCCGACTCTTTACGACCCCATGGACTATAGGTCGCCAGGTGCCTCTGTCTATGGGATTCTTCAGCCAAGAATACTGGAGTGGGTTACCGTCCCCTTCTCCAGAGGATCTTCCCAACCCAGTGATTGAACCCAGGACTCTCACATTGCAGGCAGATTCTTTACCAGCTGAGCCATCAGGGAAGCTAATAATAAACTTCTGATCAAATTAAATCTCTTTTGGGGTGATTCCCCTACTGGTCCAGTGGTTAAGAGTCTGCCTTTCAATGCAACAGACTTGGGTTTGATCTCAGGTCAGGGAACGAGGATCCCACATGCTGTGGGGCAACTACTGAGCCTTGCGCTGGAGCCCCCAGGACACAACGAGAGAAGCCACCACACTGCAACTGGAGAAGCCCACGTGCCACAATGAAGACCCAGCACAGCCAGAGAGAAAGTAGTGACAAATCATCATGCCTTTAAAAAGACATCTCTCCTTGGCACTCACTCTTTAATGATTATGCTATGCTCTAACGATTCTCTCTCTAGTTCATATTTCTTTGGGCCAGAATAATTCTACTCTGAGCAGAAACAAAGGTCCCTCCTCTCATTCATATCAAACTCCTGGGAAATTAATCTCAAAACAACCCCACAAATGCTTTAGAAATCATGGAGAGCAGTGCTTTCCAAACCCCACTGCTATGAACCCAAGCACCTCAGGAATGCTTATGGTTCTGTAAATATTTAATTACTATTTCCATTTTATAATATGTTTTTTCAATGTTTTATTTGGAAATAATTTCAAACTTACAAAATGTTGCATGGATTAAAATAATACAAGGACTAGCCATGTACCCACTACACAGACTTACCTACAGTTACCATTTCACCATATTCACTCATCATTTGGACCATACACAAGCACACACACACTATACTTTTCCGCCAGTTTAGGGTAAGTTACATCAGCACGATTCTTTACTTCTGAATACTTAGGGAATATTTTCCAGTAGGGATACTGTCTTAGATACCCAGTATAAACAGTTGTCAACTTCAGACAAATTAATACCTTTATCTAATCTACCATGAACATTAGAATTTTGTCATTTGACCTAAGATTGCCCTTTATAGTATTTTTTTCCTTCAAGGTATAGCATCAAGTCTAGCTTCAGGTATTGCATTTAATTGTCATGTATCTTTAGAATGTCTCCATAGTCTGTATTTTCTGTATGACATCCCAATATATTTGTAACAATTAAAAAATCATAACAACATACATGGAAGAACTTCCATTTCCAGCTAGCACAGTGACTGAACAGATCAATCTTCCTCCAAGAACAAGTAGGAAGTAGAATCTGAACAAACCACAAAAAGCTGTTTCAAAGTATCTGTGTCACCACACTACACAGGCCTTGAGAGCCAGGACCCTCCAGAGGAGAGGGAGTGCACTGAAGGAGCAAGCCCAGCCTTCCAGCCGCTCTTCCACACACTCAGAAGCAGCAAGGCCAGGAAGAGCTTCTCACCAGGCAGAGGCAATCGAGCACAGAGCTATTAGACAGCTGAGACCCCACAGGCACTCAGTNGTTCTGGTAGTCCGGGGTTTTACAGAATAAAACAAACCAGCTGCCACTGAAGGAGGGGTCATCACGACAGTTTCCTTTCGCAGTGTGTCCTTGGTAGAAATATTGTTTCCTGTTAACTTGGCTGCCAGCTTTCTGTGTCTGTTCTCCAAGCCCAGCAGATTGCAGGACAGATTTTCACTTTCTCAGAGTGAGGCAGTGTTACTTTCTCACATCTGACGCATGCTATCCCTCCCCCACCCCCCGGACACTGGACTTTCCCAGCCTTCCCAGGGCACTGCCATCCGGAGACCTGGGATCTTCCTTGTTGCCCACCTCTCTTCTCACTCTTCACTCCCCTTCCACCCCCTACCTGTCTCCCAGTGAGTCTTGTACCTTTTTCCTCATGGACGCATCAAGAAAGATCCCAGGTCTCCGGATGGCAGTGCCCTGGAGATGTGTATAAGAGACAGACACAGAGCTATCAGCAGTCTCAAGGCACTGGAGAGATCAGAACTGAAGGTCAGGGCCTCCTGGACGGAAGGACTCTGAGAAACGACTCAAGCTCTCAGTTAGATCCCCTAGAAGAACCAAAACCCTAAGAGGGAGAAAGAACTAGAAACAGGCCAGCTCAAACCTAGACCGAAACCAGCAGTGAACCAGCTCAACCCGACTGGGTTACAGTGATCTACTCGGACTCCATCCTGAGAGAAGCCGGCACAAGGGAAAAATCCTTACTGGAGAAAAAAGTCACTTTCCAGAGCCTCAACACACTCCATTTTTTAAAAAATCCATTAATCAATAATAATAATAAAAATTACCAGGACTACCAAGAGGAAAAATAGACAATATAAGCAGATCAACAGGTGATCCGGAGAGTAGATTTATCAGACTCAAATTCTGAAATAACTGTGATCAGTATGCTCCAGAAACAAGCAACAAGAGTTTTATCAGGGAGCTAGAGTAAAAACATCACCAAGTAGAAAATCAATACAAAAAAACTAATAAATACTAACATCTAAAAATAATTTTTAAATAAATCATAAAACTAATAAAGAACTGAGACTCAGACCCATACATAAATAGCCACCATAACAAAAGACACTAGCACAGGAGGGAGCAACTGTCTTTCCGATAAACGGCACTGGGTCAGTTTGGCACCGATGGCTGGTGGCTATTTGCAGCACAGACCCAGACAGCACAGATGATACAACACCGCCCATCACAGCAAGTGCTACTGTACTGTGCTCACAGAGGCAAGGTGCTGCTGTACAGATTTTAAATTATACAAAATAATTTTTTCCACTGCTAAAAAAACTAGTCAAATAACTCTTCAGTATATCATGGCTGCACTCCTTTGCAGTCACTGCTGAGAGTCAATGTACAAACCAAGTTGGTTCACAGTGCTGACATTTAAACATACTTATTTAAAACAAGGAAGTCTGTAAAGTTAAAACTAACATTGCAAATTTTAAAATGTCAGCAGTGAGACTGCAGTTTACGTCTGGCGTCAACATGCAAAATTCAATGATCCGGATGCCTCTGACAGTCCACCACTGAGGTGGCAAGTTGTCCTCAGAGTGTATTGTTTGGCACCTCAAGTGCAATACAATGCATTTGGAGAGTGTTTTCTATAAGACAATGAAAGTTTAAACAGGCTGAGTAGTCTTTTCATCATCTCTCTCTAAAATGAACACATCAACTAGGAAAGACAAGAAATCAGACTTTGTGACTTAATTGAGAAACATAGTATCTGATTCCAAGCTTCAAGATCAGTTTAAGTGAAAACCATCCTCATGTTGCAAAGTGAGTTGTTTAAAAGCTTTCTCATTTGCAACTCACCTCTGGGATTTGTCTTTTTCTTGCTACTTAACCAAAATTAAAAGAGAAACTGGAGAGAATTTCCTGGCAGTCCAGTGGCAAGGACTCCGAGCTTTCACTCACCAGGAACCACAATCCCACAAGCTGCACAGTGTGATTAAAAAAAAAAAAAAAAAAAAGCATGAAAATGGAAATAGGACATTGAGTACTACAACCGTCTTTCAGAATCTCTAATAGTACACTTTTGTTTTCATCAAAACACCTTCATTGTACCCACTGATTTTAAAAATAAGTGTTACGAAACTGAATTTTTCAAATAATTATGCATAAAATACAACCTCCAGGCAGTTAGATAAGAAGTGAGTCTGGGTAGGAGGTTAAGTCCAATAACACAAAGCCTTTCAAGCTGTGGTACAGTGTTAAGGTTTAAGCTGGGAGAGATTTTGGGTGGGGGTTTGATTTTTTTGGTCTTTATCCGAAGAGCAAGGAGAAGCCACTGATAACTGATGTAAGAAAAGGAATGACAAAATCGAACTGAACTGTCAAAAACCAATCAGGCTACAGTATTCAGAGTGGACTGGCGAGTGGCAATGAGTGACTGCTATCGGGAAGCAGGGATTCAGGCAAAAAGACAGGGGCCCGGCCATGGGTGGTGGCAGTGACAGTGGAGGCAGCTGAGGAATTCTTGATGCGTCCATGAGGAAAAAGGTACAAGACTCACTGGGAGACAGGTAGGGGGTGGAAGGGGAGTGAAGAGTGAGAAGAGAGGTGGGCAACAAGGAAGATCCCAGGTCTCCGGATGGCAGTGCCCTGGGAAGGCTGGGAAAGTCCAGTGTCCGGGGGGTGGGGGAGGGATAGCATGCGTCAGATGTGAGAAAGTAACACTGCCTCACTCTGAGAAAGTGAAAATCTGTCCTGCAATCTGCTGGGCTTGGAGAACAGACACAGAAAGCTGGCAGCCAAGTTAACAGGAAACAATATTTCTACCAAGGACACACTGCGAAAGGAAACTGTCGTGATGACCCCTCCTTCAGTGGCAGCTGGTTTGTTTTATTCTGTAAAACCCCGGACTACCAGAACTTCTGCTGTTTGGACTTATACTGGTGAGGAGGAAGAAACACACGCACTTGCCTGTGGGATGGCAGTTGCTATGACAGGGAGCCCAGCCTGAACAGCCAGCGGGCTGCAGGGCTTCAAATAAAAGGTTCCTAGACCTCATGTTCTTCTATCTACATTTTGCAGTTTCCAAGGAAACAGGACCTGGGGCCACTTTGGTGAGACCTGGTGCTGACCCCTTCACTCACAGCCCTACTCCACGTGGAGCCCATGAGAACACAGCCTCGCCCGCATGCCATCTACACTCCGCCCCATCCCAAATCCTAGAGCAACACTTGTCTCTTTCTCTGGTGGCAGGATGCCCACGGTTCCTCTGCTGCAGTGAGTGGTCCCCCTCACTGCAACCAGCCAGTAACCTGACCTCGTCAGAACACAGGTCCTTCCTGAGGGCTGCAGACCAATCACACTAAGACAAACACTGAGAATCTGAAGTGAATGTGAAACAGGTAAAAGGAAATGCCAAGTAGGAGTCAGAAATAGGACCCTGACCCTGGAGAAGAGGTGAGGCTAGAGGAAAGCCTAGGAGTCACTGGCATCAAGACGGCAACTGAAGCTGCCAGTGTGCAAACTGCCCTCAGAGGGAACACGTGATGAGGGCAGAAGAGCCTGAGCGCCTCCCCTAGCTGGACAGCTGCTGCAGAGGACGACGAACCCGCAGAGCAGACTGAGAAGACTGATGGGAAAGGGGGTGATGGCACGGCTGGGGAGGCCAAGGGCTGTGAGGCAAGACCTCCTGAAGTCTGCCTGTGATCACATCACCACAGATGCAGTTACGGAGCTCACTTTTGTCACCACTAGTTTGATTCTGACAGAGGATTAATCTCCAAGTGCTAACCAGCTCATGAGACATTCCTGATGTGTTTTTCAGAATGCCAGTGTGTTAATCTGCAGTGAGAAGTATACCTACCCAGCAGGCTAACATCCTCAGCTGCTCGTCAGCACTCTCCTTCACTAAAGACACAGGCACACAAGACGACTGACTGCTCCTCTGAGGCTGCTGAACGCACGTGAGGTCGACAGTGACCTGGAGCTAGGGTAACCAGTGATGGCGGCAGACCTGGCAACGTCCCAGGGGGAAACAAAGAAGCCCTGCTGTGGACTTTACGGAAAGGACTACTTACAAAAGGACGAGCAGGGGCCAGAGACCCGACAAGGATGGTAAGGCGCCTGGGACTGGCCGCAGCCCTCCAGCTGAAAGGAGGAGAGGGGACAGTGTTCCTACAGCCTGGTGAGAGCTGGGAATGTGGAGGCCGCCCCTGGGCACAGGTCACAGCTGTGGAGGGAGCACGAGGAAACACCCCCAACTCCTCCTGCCCATGGCTTATTCTCTCGGTAAGTCCTCACTGGCAACCAGCAAGGAAGAGGCACGCAATCTGCAGGAGCCCGCCTCACAGAGCACACCACAGGCCAGGGAGGGTGCATCTGAGGACTCCTAAGGGAGAATAAACTGGCAGGATAATAAACAGGAGAGAGACCATATCTCTACAGACACGCCTGAATCCATGCAAGGTTGCTAAATGGCAAGATCCTTTTACAAAAAAGGATCCTTTGCATAAGAGGATCTTGTATAAGATTGTATGTATTTATACAAGAAAGGACTTAATTTTTAGAACAGAGCTTTTAAATAATAAGAGTATAAAACCCTTCTGCTAAAGATAAAAGGTAAAGAGCTGGGAACAGATACTCAGAAAGTTGGCAACCCTTCCTCCAACAGGAACCTACACAAGGCCAAGTGACTCATTTGTGGGCCCCTCCCCTTCTTATGTCTTATCTGACTTTCCCAAAGGTAATTACAAAGACTGTAACAGTATCTTAAAGTTTATTTACAATCACTTCCCAGTTATTTACATAAGGAAAACCTGCTGAAACACACTGCTGTCACCATCAGTGACTGCTGAAGATGAAGTATGACTCACTTTTTTCTACAATCTTTAATTTCTGGAAGGTTTCCAGTACTTCCCCATTTAGTATTCTGGGTAAGAAGTCCCGTATTTGCATCACTTCAGTTGTCAGTCGTTCCAGGTCCTTCTTTCTGACTTTAACAAATTCTTCTTTAGTTCCCATGTGCTAGGAAAACAAGCAGATCTCAAGATCACAGGTCTCCTCAGATGACTAAAACCAGCAGCCCAACTCCGCTTTTTCTTTAAGGCCTTGTGTGCTCAAAATAGTTTCAAAGCTCGTCTTTACCTAATGTACTGTTTTCTATGTATATTACATCCAGATAGCTCAAGCCCCAGCCTTCACACTGTAAGCCAGTTTTTTTTTAAGAGCAAACAAAGCCCTATTCTAGAATGCCAAAGAAAACGCGGGCAACTTTTTCTTAATGTTCCGGCAGCAAGCTATCAGGCGAGAAAGGCATCGGAGTGAACGCGTACTGGGTGCGTCAGACCCTTTGCGGGCCGCCCAGCTTCATACCGACCACAACCCGGGGAAACAGGGAGGCCAGGTGACTCTCGGGAATCCCAGGACTGGGGACACATCCAGGGTCTGAACTCCACAGCTGGGCACCCCTGAGGCTGACAAGTCCAACACAGCCAGGGCCTCGCGGGCGGCCAGGCCCGGGGGGTCACAGGAGCTCGCCCACCGCCCCCTGCGCGGCCCCCTGGACCCGCACACCAGAGAATTTGGGAGAGTTTTCCAAGGCAGGGGTTGCCGCCTCCCATCCCCTACCCAAGGCACGCTGTCTGCGGACGACGCCCAGGGCCCTCCCGAGCACACTGGACGGCACCCAGGAGCGGTGTGGGGGAGCGGAGGGCGTCAGCTAGAGCTCCCAGGCCGAGACCTGGGTGTCCGCACTAACCCGACAGGCCTCCTCAGCGCCGCCAGCCTCGTTCATGACTGCCGCGGCCTCCGCTCCTGCGCCTGTGCGGCAGCGCGCCCTCTGACCCTCACGCCAGAAAGCGCGGGAACGCGTCCACGCCAAGAGTCAGGTACGGAGAGCCGCGAGGCTCAGGCCCCGCAGTTTTCGAAGCATTCTCAGCTGAAAGACCCAGAATGGGTCGGCGGGATCCCGCGTTGGCTCTTCTGGCTTAACAAGACTCGTGAACTTTAACTGCAAAGTACAAGGACAGTGAGACCCTCGTAAGTGTACGGTGAAATAAATCGAATAAGGCCCTTCCCGTTCGGCAAGGGATGTCAGACCAAGGGGTGACAGGTTCAAAGGAACCAGCAGCTGGCCGCCTGGCTCCCGCACTCAGCTCCCAGCTCCATGAGCAAAGGCCAAAGCTTTCTGACAACAAACTGCTCGGGAGGTCTGCCCTCGATAGGGAGACTTAGACCAGTCCGCTGGTACGTAACTGAAACGGCTACCGTAAGCTGGGACACATCGCCCCGTCCATTCAGCTGTCCCTACCCGTCCACTGAGTTCACATAGTGCCCGTGCGTTCAAAGGTACCAGTTACTATACCACTAGGTCTTTGTCTGTCTGAAGCCGGCCGCGAGCTGACACGGCCAAGTGCCCAGCGTGCGTGCCCTCCAGGCCCGCGGGCGGACCTCAAGCTCACGCTCTCAATCCTCGCGACCGGGACCCGGGCACTGGGGGTCGCCGGTCGCTGAGACCAGAGCGGCCCTCGAGGGGGCTGCCCACAACATCCCGCCAAAATTCCCAAGGGCAGCCTCTCTCCCCAGCCTCCACCCCGCCCTGGCGGCCGAGGAGTCCAGAGCGATTCAAGACTCGGTGCCGCGTCTCCCGGGGAACAGCTGCCAATCAGACCAGGATTTAGTGGAGTGGGCGCAAAGACTCTAGACCACATAAAACTGGCTATCGGACTCTTCCCGGCCAACACGCAACGCCGGCTAACCTCGCCGTCAACGGCCACGAGCTTTGGCTACCGAGAGACGGCGGAGGCGGAGAGGCGCGCCGCTAGCCAGGGACGAGCCGCTCAGCCGGCTGCCTAGGCAGCCGCGCTAGCTCCCAGAACGCGCTGCGAGCGGCGGCCGGCGCCTTTGTGACGCCATCAGCCTGCGCGCCGCTGCACGCGCCACAGCCTTCTGCGCAGTCGCGACCGGGGCGACGAGGCAGCGAGCGCTCTGTGGCGGCGGGCTGTGGCGGGGGATGCTCCAACGGACACGATGGCCCCCGCCATGCAGCCGGCCGAGATACAGTTCGCTCAGCGGCTGGCGTCCCACGAGAAGGGCATCCGGGACCGGGCGGTGAAGAAGCTGCGCCAGTACCTCAGCGTGAAGACGCAGAAGGAGACAGGTGGGCGCCGGCGGTCCGCCGCGCACATGGCGGCCGGGCGTGGGAGCCCGGGGTGGGCCGGGCTGGGGGTTGTGGGAAGGGGGCCCTGTCGGGAGGTGCGTCACGGGGGACGGGCCGGGGGAGCCGCGGGCGGAGCCGGGAGAGCGCGTGGCACTGAGTCGCACTCCCGCGTGTGCTTTTGTGTCCGCTTTCTGCTGGGTCTCGTCCTATTCTAAGGTTGAGGGGCTGCGGCCGACAATGTCGGGTGGTCTGCTGAAAGTCACAGTGGGTGGTGAAGCTTAGGATAGACCCGTTCTGTCCAACCCCGAGCCTGGACGCTGGATCATTGGGCTCACCTGATAGATTCTGGTGCGCTTTTCTTTGAGTCACGCCTTCACTTGACCAACACGTTTAGGAGTTGGGATTGCAAAAGAGAAGACAGAATCCCTACCCTGGAGGGAGTTACCCCGGGAAGTCTAGGGAGGAATTTATAACTGAAACAGAGCTCCTTTAAGCAAAGTAAAACCAAGGAAAGAAAACCATCCTCTACAAGGGCCATTGACGTTCAGCAGGTCGGAGAGGAGGCGGGCTAGCAGTGCGAGAAGGTTAGTAAGTGAGGGAGGGTGAGGGAAGGTGAAGTTGAACAAGTAGACAGCGGCCAAGTCACACCGGGCTTTGTGATTTGGGTTTAAACAACAGTGGGTACCGTTGAAGGATTTCGTTAACTGATCTGTAAACTCCTGAAAGAATGAGCTACAGTGTGCAGTGGAGGTTTGTATGGCACTAAGATAAGTCTGGGCTTCCCTGGTGGCTCAGATGTTAATGTGGGGGACCTGGGTTCGATCCCTGGGTCAGGAAGACCCTCCTGGAGAAAGGCATTGCAACCCACTCAAGTATTCATGCCTGGAGAATCCCATGGACAGAGGAGCCTGGCAGGCTACAGCCCATGGAATCCCAAAGTCTCAGACATGACTGAGCGGCTGAGCACACAAGATAAGTCTGATTTTTTTATTGCTAGTTCTGGTACATAGAGCCTCTTTCAAAGAATTGGTGTTATTTCTCCTTGTGCTGACCTCCTTAGTTAATGTTTTATTTTAAGGAGAAACCACAAAAGACTACCCAGGGGAAAGAAAGTACGGTTTCATGGGAAGTCTGCTAGAAAGACTTTGACTCTGTTCGGGATCTCCCCAGCAGATTTAATTTACTCATCCCATATATGCTGGAGGTTTCTAACCCTGGTCTTCTAACCCAGACCTTTGCTGCTTTCAGCTCAGATATGCCCTACTCACCTCGCAGTGTCCACCTGTGTGTCCTCAGACCAGAATGTCCAAAAGTGATTCATTTTTCTTCCCGCCTCCCGCCCCCCAACCACCAAACCTCTTCTGCTGCCCCTGCTCTTTCATTTCGGATGCTAGTTCCCCTCCCCACCCAGACTCTAGCAGGCCTCCTCTCCCCCACCCTGCATCCAGTGTCCTCTGGTCTCAGCTGTCTTATTTCCTGAACTACTCTCCCCTGCCTGGAGCACCCCCCTGCCCCCGCCCACCCCCCGTCTCATCTAGATTCTGTGGTTGCTTGCTTCCTCACTCATCTAAACTCCAGTTGCCCCCAGTGAACCCCCTGCTCTGGAACCAGCCTGGCTCATCATCTTAAAACAGCTGGACAGGTCAGGATCCCAGGTCTCCGGACCACGATCTGTTCTGCCTTTCTCTCCACACCTCATCCCCTCTTCCCCATATGACTACTCCATACTGGTTCCTGGTGTTCAGTACACTGATTCTCACCTCTGCCTTCACATCTCCCATTCTCTGAAAAGATCCCCGCACTTCTCCAACTTCTCCAGTACTCAGTTCAGCATCACTCGCTCCAAAATGCCTTCTGTCTCACCTCACCCTGCCCCGCAAGGATCCCGGGATACCCTATGTGTCTCTGTTGTGGCACTTAGCTGCGCTGCTTCTTAATTATCAGTCAGCGTGTCACTGTCTCCCCAAAACACTGTAAACTTCCGTTTTCCTAGCTGGAAGTGGGCGCGCATCCAGACACATGAGGGCCAGCCTGTGTACAGAACAGAAAAGGACCAGATGCAGCGCCTACGGGTTGAGGCGACCAGACAGAGCATGGTGTTCAAACCCCTTTGGTGAACAGGCTCAGGGTCTGAAACGTCGGGGTGGCCCCAGGGCAGGATGCCCAGGGGGCATGCAGTGCCCCAGGTGTGGTCTGAGTTACTTGTCCTATGCTCCTCACAATGCAGGGAGTGTAGCAGGCCTTCAGAAAAGTGACAGTAAAGTGCACATCTAGACAGGGGTGATGGGACAGAATGGACATAGTCTCTGCCACAGGTGTGCGTGTCGGAATAGAAACACACTTTCGGAAATAACGTGGCCTGACGGTGGAACCTCACTGATCTGGTCAATTGTGTCTCGTCTCAGGCATAGAAAAGAGAGTCTGAGATGTCACTCTGCTGTCCATTAGCAACTTAGTTTGAAAACAAATTGAAAATCTTTGTAGAGCTTAAAGCAACTAAGTGTTGCTGTACCCGCTTTAAGTGTTGATCATTCACAGCCATGGAATAACCGCAGTTTTACTCACAAGGGCTCACTTGTCCCTGTTCACTCGTGTGTTCGCACACCCGTGGGGTGCCGACTGTAGGTGTGCTGTTTCTATTTGGGTCACGGCTTTTGGTGCTGGAAATGCAGCTGTGAACAGAATAAACATCTCTGCCTCTTTTTATCTGCAACTCTCAGCCTTTAGCACTTCCCTGTGGCTCAGCTGGTGAAGAATCCACCTGCAATGCAGGAAACCTGGGTTCGATCCCTGGGTTGGGACGATCCCTTGGAGAAGGGAAAGGCTACCCACTCCAGTATTCTGGCCTGGAGAATTCCATGGACTGTATAGTCCACGGGGTCACAAAGAGTCGGACTCGACTGAGCAACTTTCACTTTCACTCAGCATTTAACCTCTAAGAGTGGGATACGTTTTAAAATCAACATGTGACAGTTTGGTTGCATTTCTGCTTTCTCTTTTGGTGGCACGTAAAATAACAGTGCATCTTGTGGTTCCTGGAGTCTTAGAGTCAGTGGCAGTGATGAGGGAATGAGTACATCTTCACACTGGCAGGGTTGGGGTCTCTCGACCCAGAACTTAATAGAATGACTGGAGCTGAGGTTATTTCCACACAGATGTGGGTCGAGTGTTAGGGGCTCAGCAGGCTCCTGGGCAGATCTTCCCATGAGAGGAGCTGTTGGATTTTCTGTGTCCAAGTCTCACTTTGATGTTCATCTCATTCATTTTGAAGTAACTAAACCTGTATTGTTTTTAGAAACATAGTTGCATTAAGTTTAAGAAGCTCAACCCCAAGAAGAAGAGACCAATCCAGAAGCAGCTGTGGGATGAGTCTGCTTTTAAAATCCACGTTGTGACAGTTTGTGTGTGGGTGATGTACAAACGTCACACCTTGTGTAACGAGGGTATGTTGTCCTTCACCTGCAGAGCGCTAAGACACATCAGATGGCGAGCATTCTGTTTGGCTTTAAGTACTTCAAAGATTGGTGCCTTGTTTTTCCCAGTTCCTGAGTGAAGATGAAGGACTTCTATACCTGTACTGGGAACAGGTGTTTTTAAAGGGAGCTGTGCCTACTAGGCTGTGGTGGAGGATGTGGGACAGCAGTGTGTGACTGCCACATGCCTCTCACTTGTGCACTCAGTCTTGACCCCAAGTGTGAGCCTCACATGTGTCACAGGCCTTTCCAGGAGGGCCCAGCCGGTAAGGAGCAGCCTAGGGCCTCCCTGTCCTTCGTCACTTCACATAGGATGAAAGTCAGAACCTGTTTTCACTCCCAGCTCCCTTTCTGACACACGCTCCACGATCTGCTCTCCCGGGTTGTTCTGTGGATATCTCTTGTTTTCCCTCACTAAGGTCTTTAGCGCGTCCTCGCCAGCACAGGTGGGTTACCCGGAGGTGGTAGCTGCCCGCCATGATCTCTGAGCAGTGGTCCACATACTGCTCTTCTGGAGAAAGCACCCGGAGAGGAACCCACATTGTGCCCTTTTTAAGTGAAAAGGCTTCTGAGCCTCGCACACACACAGCAGTGAGTTTCTGCATCACACATGAGTGTTGCAAAACCGTGCACAAGAAAGATGCCACCAGACCGGGAGCAGGACCCTCTGGGAAGGAGCTGGCTTCAGGAGGCAGTGAATAAGGACTCTCTAGTGTGTGCTTTGATAGAGTGTCTGATTTTTCTTGCAGCAGAAACGTGTTCTTACTGCTTAGGATTCTTTTTCAGTAGAAACCTGACAGAATGTCCAGGCTGCACTAATTTTCAGGGAAGAAACCAAATATCAGCTTCGTGCTGGGGCTCCACTGGTGTCGCCAGAGCCCTGCTCCTCTCCAGATGGCTCTGGGCCCCCAGGTTCTCCCGTCCTAGACAGGCTCCCAGGCATGTGGCCAGCTCCAAACTTCGTCTTCTCTTCAGGTCTCCCGGGAGTGAAGAGAGTGCTTCCTGAGACCCGCGAGAGGGGATCTTCTGTCCATTCTCACACCAGCACCCTGCCTCTGGGATTCCTGCCCTCCTCCCAGGCCCTGCCTTGAAAGGGGGCAGCTCTGGAGGGGGGCAGACAGTGAAGCTGCCGAGCGGAAACAAGGATGCCCACTCCCAAGCTTCGTGCAGGAACTGGTGGTGTTTAAGTCCTATTTCATCAGTGTTCATGCCTTTCAAGTTTCATTATGATGAGTTTTTCTAAACAGTAAAAAAAAAAAAAACGGGGGAAAGAAAACAGCCCATGATAACATTTTCACTTTGATACTCTCATGCAGTTCTTTTTTTCCCTTTTCTTTAAGGAAAATTTCAAACGTATTTCGAATACAAGTACTTTGCTTCAGTATTTATTAATTACCTGGCCAGGTCGTCTGATCGGCCCACTTCCTCCTTCCCACAAGATTCTTGGGAAGCAAACCCCGGGTGTCTCATTGCACATCCTGATACCTAACTATGTACCTCTGAGATAAGGACCCTGCTAATGTAACCACATTGTCACACCTTTAGGAAATTTTTGCTTAATATGAAATATCAATCTTGTGCGTTCCCATCATTTCATACACTCTTAATGACAAACCAGAATCCACATGAGACCCACCCATAGCGTTTGGTTGTCACGTCTACAGTGATTCTTCAATTCTAACAGTTCTTATCTGGCTTTTCTTTTCCTTGCACTTATTTGTTGGAAGAACTGGATCATTTGTCCTATTGAGACCCTCCCCCCCACCGCCCCGATTTGGGGTTTTGCTGACTGCATCCCATGGTCTCATTTAATTTGTTTTTCTGTCTCCTATAGTTCCTGCAAACTGGTATTAAAAGTTAACATTTGAAGCAGTGTAGGTTCAGTTTTTTGTTTTTGAGAGAATACTTACCAAGCAGTTCTGTGTTCTTCCTCCTGCATCATGTGGGGCATCCAATGGGCTTGGTGGTGTTGGTCTGATGCATGCACTGTGAAACCCGTCACTAGCCTTTCATCTGCTGTTTCAATGCCATTGATGACCCTGCCCAGATAGATCCATGATTCATTAGATTGAACATGGTTGGATGTAAACACAGGAGACCACACCAGAGGTACTGCAGTCGTGACTAAGTCCATGTGCTCTGGTGGAACCCACCACTCACATGTAGTTGTGTCCTCAGTGGGAAGAGCCCCAGGTGTGTCTTATTTGTAACAGGCAGGTGAAGGAAAACCAGTTTGCTTGACCCCTAAAGGAAAGGCACTTTAATAAGCCAATTTCAGTTCAGTTCAGTCGCTCAGTCGTGTCCGACTCTTTGCAGCCCTATGAATCGCAGAACGGCAGGCCCCCCTCCCTGTCCATCACCATCTCCCGGAGTTCACTCAGACTCAACGTTCATCGAGTCCGTGATGCCATCCAGCCATCTCATCCTCAGTACTCCTTTTCCTATTTGGAACCAGTCTGTTGTATAGTTTCTGGCAAATGAGAGCCTGTCACAAAGAATCAAAATGCACCGTGATGAAATTGTTGGCGTGGGAAAGGTCTTTAGTAACTTGGAGATCAGTACCTTATACAGCTCTTCAGCTTCCTCCAAATAAAATAAGTAAAGCTCATTCTGTCAAGAAGGGACCTCTTTATCACTCTGAACTAATCCTGTAGAGTCCTGAGATCACATTGATTCTAAATACATACTTATTTATATTCACTACATCTGTCCTTTCCTGCACCACAAGGTTCTTCCCAGGACCTTCTAGTGAAGGATTATAAAGACTGCTATAACGGGCATCAGCCTTGAGGGTTCTGTCTGTCCTCCGCAGGCTTGGAGACTTCAGGAATGTGCACTTACCTGATCTCGTGAGTCCTTAGGTTACTCCGCAGTCATTTGGTGATGCCTATGGGTTGACCCACTCCAGTGTTCTTGCTTGGAGAATCCCAGGGATGGGGGAGCCTGGTGGGCTGCCATCTGTGGGGTTGCACAGAGTCGGAAACGACTGAAGTGACTTAGCAGCAGCAGGGTTGACCCAGGAGGCGGGTGTCTGTGTACAACTTGTGGCTTGGCTGTAGGGGGTTCAGACGGAAAGCCGGGCTGGAATAATGAGAACAAGGCTGACTTGGATGATGCCACTTAAAACTGCACATACCTGGTAGGTGAAAACCGTAAGCGGGAAAGAAGGGGTCAAGGTCCAGCCCAGCAAAGAGCCCAAAAAAGTCATCTTTGCAGAAATATCCCAAAGCCTGGCCTGTTCCCTTGGGCCGGTTGTAAGGACTTGGGCAGACCATCTGCAGGATTTTCGGTCTAACTTGGCTAGACCATTGACAATGGTGGTGTTGCCGGGTGGGGCAGGGTGGTGGTGGTGCTAATTTCAGGCAGAGGACCACTTGAGGGAACTCCTAAATGACTTGTAAACTAAATTAGTTAATTCTGTGTGTGGATGACGTTTGCTTTCCTACTCAGATCGTGAGAACACTCTACCGCCACCGTCCTGCCCTATAGCTGACAAAACTAAAGCATTTATGTCTTTGTTTTGTAACAGCAAGAAAATGTATGCTTCAGATAAAAAAGACATTTGCAAGTAAAAGTGAAAATGTGCTCAGTATTACTCTCACTGCTTCTGTGGCAGCTCTAAACTTAAGGAGAAAACGTGTAGGTTCTGAAATAAGACTTTTCTGGTCTTTTGCCTTCTAGGAGGTTTCAGCCAAGAAGAACTTCTAAAAATCTGGAAAGGGCTGTTCTATTGCATGTGGGTGCAGAATGAACCACTTCTGCAGGTAACCTACAGTTCCCTGTGTCATGTTGCTGGACTCGGGGCACCAGTGAATGAGAGGCCCGCCCACTTTATGCTGTATCCATCCCTGATGTTCGGAAACAGATGGAAAACCATTGCTTCAAAGGTTCACTTTGCCACCACTTGTCCATAGAGAAAGGGATGCAAGCACTGAAGTGAGATCTTTTCAAAGACAAACGAAGACACATAAGTTAGATTCGTTATTTCTCTGTCACAGTTTCATAGGTTCCATGGTAGGTTTTACATTATAAAGTTTCTATTTCCTCCTTTATTATTTATGGTCAAAAATAGCATAATGCTAGTCTAAGATCCTGTAAGCTACCCGGCTCTGGGCCCAGCTGTGCCACAGTTAAGTGGGGTAGAGTCTTGTGCCCGTGGCGGAGTCTTTGTAGAATGCGCAGTGGTCCTGGAGCTGATGGTCTCATCACAGTGGCAGTGGAGACCTGCCCAGGTGTGTGCACTCACCTGAACCCCTGTCTGCCGAGCACACCAAGCCCTGCCACCAGAACCATCAAAGAAAGTGGCTTAAGCTCTTGAAGAGCTCTTTTCTGGTGTGTGAAGCAGGCCTGTCTTTGTAGCAGGAGAGGGCCAGCTTTGGGGGCACTGTTTGAAGCCCCTGATGTCCAAAATGCCAGGGTAGGGTTCTGCTTGTCGGCTTTTAGCTGCAGCTATTCCTGCCTTTACTCCACTGAACATGTTTTGAGTAGGACAGCAGAGCAAAATATTTTTAAGATACATTCAAAGTGACAACCAACAGCTTTCGTGGAGGAAGGAAACAGATGAATGGGAACATCACTTTCAAGTCCGGGGTTCGTTTAACATGGGTGAGAAAGACTTGAGTCTAGGTGAAGGCCCCATGATAGCGGTGAGGATTATTATTCTTGTGTGGACACTCCCGGAGGCAGGTTTCTTCATAGACCCAGAGCCCGAGTTCTCCCCCAGACAAGCTTGTGCACCTCAGTAGGATGGCTCTTTTGCTTTCTGCTGCCTTGCCCCTGCAGCCTGTCTGCCAGCAAGCCAACAGGAGCCACATGGAGTGACAGTCCCGGTATCTCACTGCCTGCGACGCCCCCTCATCGCAATTGGCATTTGCATTTCCATTATTTGGGGGGATTCGGATGGAATCTCAACCCAAGTTATATGTTGAAAGCCAGGAGTTGAGGGCTGATGTTTCTTGTGTGGGTCAGTTGAACTCGCCCTAGGCATAGCGTCTGTGAGCACACAGCCTAGTTCTGAAGGCAAGTTGAGTTGGCACAATAGTCCATGGAAACTGAGCATTTCACGTGTGATGCAATCCAGGTGTTCAGATATACCCTTCTTAGTGGAGGTGACAGTGAGAATGGAGGGGCTGACCCCCTCCCACAGGCCGTGATGCTGTCCTCTCATGGTTCCACGTAATAACCCCGCTGTTTTTCCCCAACCCCACTTTGCAGGAGGAGCTAGCGAACACTATTTCCCAACTCATCCATGTTGTTAACAACTCAGAGGCTCGTAAGTCCTGATATTTTCGTGACTTTCAAAACCTGCTCATCAGATTTGGTAACTTGCCTAAGAAACCTACTCAATGTTGTTTCTTCTCCTTCCTTCAAAGTTTCCATTTTCCGGGGGGCTAGCGTCACATGACCCTGGGCACCGGGAGTGTGAATGTCAGGTGGCAGGCCATCCCATGGGGAACCTGTGTCAGGCTTAGATACACAGTGAGAGGGTGAACAAAGGCGGTGTCCTGGGCATCACATTCAGCATCTCAGAGGTTTCAGAAGAGTTTTAAAAAAATAGCAGTCCTCCAGAGTTTCCACATTGTGAGTTACTTTAACGCTCTCAGAAGCTGTGTGTGACTGTGTGGTGCCATGGGTACCTCTGGATGCTGGTTGTCCTCCTTGGGACTAGAGCCATTTCAGGTCATCACTGGTCACAAACTGTAAAGTAATACCTCTTGACCAAAACGAATAAACAAAGGGAGAAATTAATTATTAATATTTGTGAGACATTCAGCTTTGATTACTTACAGAAGCAGAGAAGGCAGAATTCACTGTTTTTGCCCAGCCCTCAGAACAGAACCATCCAATGGCCTTGTTAACTCTCAGTGATTCTCTGGATTTTAGCAGGCTCCCAGCTGACTCGTAAGGATCAAAATTCTGTACATGGAATATACTGTAGCTTTTCATATATCAGGAGAGAATTGTGCAAAAGGAAGTAAAGCAAAAAACAAACCATTTTGGGATAAAAAGTGCTGGTTTCATGGCTCAGAAGAGAAAAACAGTGTTTTGTTAAAATTCACTCAGCTGGCGCTGAACATGAAAACAGAAAGCTGACTCTGCATGGGTCCCCCAGGTGCCATCAAGATGGATGGCTTAGGGCTGATTGTTCAGTGTATTTGGACAAGAAGGGCCAGTATCTGTGGCTCAGGACATCTTTTGATTTTTAACAGAATCATGGCTTTACAATGGATAATGAAACATGCTCCAGAGAGCTTTCTAGTCAAACATTAAGATATTACCACTTCTTGTCAAAATAAGCTTTTATTTAAATATAAAAAATTATCGAACATACTTAGTTACCAACCAGATTTTCTAGCTGCCCAAGAACCCTTGAGAAATCCTAGTCTGTTTCTCTTCGTGACCTTTCTTGTTCTGTGGTGACACGGCACCCTGCGAATGGAGCGCTCAGAGCCTCTTGTTCCCTGCAGAGCACCTGTTCATCCAGACCTTCTGGCAGACGGTGAATCGTGAGTGGCCGGGCATCGAAAGGCTCCGTCTGGACAAATACCACATGGTGAGGGTGGGGCCACAGCCCCTGACCTGCAGCTGGGGGTCGGGGAGGCGGCTGTGCGGTGCTTGGTAAGGTGACCGGCAGGGGGCGCCAGAGGACGTGTCCAGAGGCATCGGTTTTCTCTCTTGCAGCTGTCAGAGTCTGGGGCTCCTTAGTTAACAGTGTTTGATCTAGAAGCTAATCTGTTAGTGTAGGAACTTTCCGCTTTGAGGATCCAGGCTGTAGCTGTCATTCTGCTAAGCTGATGGGTGTTTGTCACTTTGCCTTTTGTAACAAAAGTTATCTGTCTCTAGCTGATTCGTCTGGTCCTGAGGCAGTCCTTCGAAGTTCTGAAGCGAAACGGCTGGGAAGAAAGGTTGGTGAACCCTCTGGGTTAGCATTTGGGGGCCTTAAAACTTCTAAGGCAATGGCGTGGTTTTCTAAGTGTTTCAGTTAATAAGTCTGAGTCACCTGATCCACGCCTTCCACTCTGAGTACCAAGAGTCCAGTGTCCTCATGCCTGAAGAACTTCAAATCACGCAGAGCTGAGCACACACAACACCACTTTATACTCATTTCAGTGATTGTTGAACTTTCTCCCTCATGCATTGCTTGTTTAGCAGTTGGGCACAAGAATGTCATGTTCTCTCTGGGGATGGCGAGAATGTTGGCAGCAGGGGTTGTAGAGCTATGTGTGTTTTTCCTTTAGCCGCATCAAGCTTTTCCTCGACGTCCTGATGAAGGAGGTCCTGCATCCTGAGAGTCGGTCTCCAAATGGAGTGAAATTCCTCTTCATCAACATTTACCTGGACGAGCTGTCCAAAGTGGGCGGGAAGGAGGTAAGAAGAGCAGGCACCCTGCCACAGTGCACGGGGCCAAGGTGCCCCTGAACTGGCAGGGCCTGGGCCCTGCTCTGAGTGCTCCGTGGGCTGGAGGTAAAATGCTGTTGGCAGAGCCCAGGGTTACATCGGCTGCAGCAGCATGAATGGGTCAGCCTGTCCTTTGACATAGTTATTCCTCATCTAGAAATGTGTCCTAAGCAGGCAGTAGGTTGTGTGGACAAAGATTTGTGCGCTAACAGGGTACATGGAAGTCTGATACCCAGAATCAAAAACAACTTAGATAGTCCATTGAAGAATTCTGTAACACGAGGAGATATTCATGAGGTTGAGTTTTTAAAAGTCAAGGGACTTTCTTGGCAGTCCAGTGATTAGAAGTTCCACCGCAGCAGGCACTAGCTCACTTCCTGGTTGGGGAACTAAATTCCCAAAAGCTGCATTGCGTGAGATGGATGGATAGATAGCAGTAGGGAGGAACTTCCCTGACTGACTGTCCAGTGGTTAGGACTCCTTGCTTCCACCTCAGGGAACCTGGGTTTACTCCCTGGTCAGGGGACTGAGATCCCGCATGCCTTGTGGCATGGCCAAAAAAAAAAGTAGGGGAGCTACACAAATGGTATGGCGTGTTTAAGACACAGGTCTAGAAAGGAAATAGCACAGTTTTTAGCAAGCCAGTGATTATCTGAGTTGGGGATGAGGAACAGTGATTTCCTTTTTTTTTTCACAAGTGTCACAAGTGAACATGTGTTTGTTTTTTGTTTGTTTCATAATTAAAAGAAAGTGTATGTTGTTGTTTTTTAATTCCTTCGCCTTGGTGTCTGGGAGTGTCCTGTCTCCCAGACACCAAGTGTGAAAGAGGGAGTCTCTGTAGGGAATGTAGGACAGAACAGTGCCGGTGGTTGGGGTGGGCAGCCCTCTCTGGTCACTGCGCTAAGATGCTTGGATGATTGGATGGCGGCCATGACTTTTAGCAGAGTGCGTTTTGGGCATTGTGAGAGATGTGTGGGTCTGATTCAACCTGTCTGAAAAACACCAGTGGTTCCTTTTTCAAGGGCACATCTGAAAGGCTCTTTTTTTTCCCCCTCGTTTTTTTTTTCCTTTGTTACAGCTTTTGGCAGATCAAAATCTCAAGTTTATTGATCCATTCTGCAAGATTGCTGCCAAGACTAGGGAGTAAGTGATCACGTGTTTCTTTTACCACTTCAGTTGGTACTTCTTTATGGGGGCTGGTGGTAAAACTGTAGGTGAAATATGATGCACAGGTCAGCCAGCACTCAGAAGCACCAAGTTCTAACTCCCGTCAGCTCTGAGTCCTGGCTTGGCTCTCCCAGCTGTGTTTCCCAGGGGCTCCACAAATCTCTCCCTCCCCGCACCCCTCCTGCACCTGTGTTCCTTCTGTCCCAGGTCCCACCACTCCATCACACAGTGCTGAGCATTAATGGCCCCTCGTGGCTGCAGTGCGTCAGCACAGGGTGCGGCTAGAAATGCACCGCTGGCCCACGGGTCCCTGGTGGGCTGGACTGGGCGAGCAGTGGCGCACTCTGCGTCTTGCCCGCTGCACTCCTTGAGGGAACAGAGTCCAGGCCATCTGCTAACACGCTCTCTCTGCTGTGCTTCTGCCCTCAGCCAGACTTTGGTACAGACTATAGCTAGGGGTGTTTTTGAAGTCATTGTAGATCAGTCTCCTTTTGTACCTGAAGAGACAGTCAAGGAGCAGAAAACACAAGTGGGCGGCGCCGGCCTCTCAGAGGAAGAGGCGTCTGGAAACGAGATGGCCTGGAGGAAAGCGGCCAGGAAAAAGAAAGCAGGTGAGAAATTTACTTGAAGGGCCTTTCTTAGGTAAAATTCACGTCACAGGAGCCGTTTTCAGTGCATTTGTTGGCAGCTCACTGACTATCACCGGAGTTGATCAGAGGGGCCTCTGCCTTGAGCACCACCCATGGAGGGAAGCATGGCTCGGTTAAGACGCCTGCACGGTCCAGAGCCTGGTCACCCTGGGCATACACATACACACTTTTCTGCGTCTCCCAGGTCACGAGGCTTTCTTCCAGGGTTTCATCGTTTCCATTGCTGTTGTTTTGGGTTCTATGTGTTTTTTGATGTTGCAGCTTTTAAAAAAGAAATCTTAATCTGGCCTCATGCCTGTTGAAGAGTCCCTGGTTGGAGACCCAATTTACAGATGTGTTGGGAATGCAGTCTTGTGTCTGTAGCTCTCCTGTCTCCGCCTTCCTCCAGGATTCCTTTCCTTAGAGTGTGTAAACACCCTCCATGGACGCATCTCTCTCTCGGCACTGTTTTACTGTCCATGGAACTCACATGGGGCATTTAAATTGCAGCCTCATCAGAATTTCCTGTGGTTGATAGCATCTCAGTGCCTTGGCGGTAGGTGAAGGGCTCGTTCAAGATGCACCCATACCTTTGAAATGTCCTGGAGTCATTAAAAAGGAAAGCTTTCAAAAATTAACGGCCAGGGAAAGATTTTTTATAGTGAGACATAAAAACCTAGACAATATTTTTAAAAAGCAGAGGTATCACTTGGCTTACAGAAATCCATATAGTCAAAGCTACGGTTTTTTCAGTACTCACGTACGGATGTGAGAGTAGAGTCATAAAGAAGGCTGAGCACCGAAGAATTGTTGCTTTCAAGTTGTACTGGAGAAGACTCTTAAAAGTCCCTTGTACTGCCAAGGAGATCAAACCAGTCAATCCTAAAGGAAATCAACCCTGAATTTTCATTGGAAGGACTGATGCTGAATCACCAATACTTAGGCCACCTGATGCAAAGACTGACTCACTGGAAAAGACCCTGATGCTGGGAATGATTTCATGAGGAGAAGCAGAAGGCAGCAGAGGATGAGATGGTTAGGTGGCATCACCGACTCAATGGACATGAATTTGAGCAAACTCCCGGAGATAGTGAAGGACAGGGAAGCCTGGCATGCTGCAGTCCAGAGGGTCGCCAAGAGTTGGACACAGCTTAGTGATTGAACAATAACAAGAACCCTGTGTGGGAAGTGCCTGGTTTTTATGTTTAAACATAGACGTATATAAACACGTATGTGTGATCTCTTATTTTCCTTTGTGCTTTTGTCTGTTTTTCTAAGTCCTCTACAATGATGTTATTTTATTATTTAGTAAGGAAAGAAATCTTTAAGAAAGAAAAAACAAGATATTCTCATTTTAAATTCACCATGGGCGATAGCATTAGCTGAACAGCCTCGAGCACGTTTTGTGTTGTCTCTGGACCTCTCCTGCTGCCACGTTGCTGTCTGAACCAGAGCGCCCCCTCTCCCTAAGTGCCTTCCAAGATGTCCTCCCAGGTTCTCCATCAAGTGCTTGGGGGACCTGCCCAGTCTTTTGCCTGAGGCCACACCACTCAGGAGCTGAGAGCGTGCCAGAGACAGGACACCTGTGAGCACTTGTGAGATCTCAGTAGCACCGTGCATCTGCTTCTCCATGGCTGTGATACTCAGTTATTTAGTACATGGCGAAAGTCACGTTAGCTGTACTTGTTGGTTATCCGCTTTGTTTTGATTTTTAATAATTTATTTTTTGGCTGTGCTGAGTCTTCGTTGCTGCTCAGGCTTTTCTCTAGGTGCGGCAACGGGGGGCGTCTCTCTAGTTTCGGTGACGGGCTTCTCATTGCTGTGGCCTCTCTGGGTGCGGAGCGTGGGCTCCAGGGCGTGCAGGCTTCAGCAGGTGTGGCACGTGGACTTGGTTGCGGCTTCCAGGCTTTAGAGCGCAGGCTCAGTATCAGCAGTTGTAGTGCACAGGCTTAGTTGCTCCCTGGTGTGTGGGATCTTCCCGCGCCAGGGATCAGACCTGTGTCTCCTGCATCGGCAGGCAGATTCTTTACCACTGAACCACCAGGGAAGCCGTGTCCGTTTAAAATACAGCAGTGTGTACATGTTGATCCCAAACTCCTAACTGTCCCTTCCCCCCCATTCTTCTCCCTGGCAGTCATGAGTTTTCCAAGTCTGTGAGTCTGTTTCTGATTTGTAGGTTTCTTTGTGTCATTTCTTTTTAGATTCTACATAAAAGGGATGTTATGTGATATTTCTCCTTCTCTGTCTGACTGACTTCACTCTGTATGGCAATCTCTCAGTCCGTCCATGTTGCTATAATTGGTATTGTTTCATTTTTTTAATGGCTCAGTAATATTCCACTGTGTATATATACCATCATCTTTATCAGTTCCGCTCTTGATGGACACTTAGGGAGGAACAACGGGAGGAAGAAAGGAAGGACTTACTATACAGCACCAGGAACTCTGCTCAATGTTACACAGCCAGCTGGATGGGAGGGGACTTTGGGGAAGCATGAATATATGTGTATGTATGGCCAAGTCCCTTTGCTGTCCACCTGAAACTGTCACAACATTGTCAACTGGCTGTATCCAACATAAAATAAAAAGTTTTAAATAAAAGTTGTGTTAGCATTAGGTCACTGTATTTCCTGAGGTGGCCCCTGGGGGTCAGCGTCGTGCCGTGAGGAGTTCACCACTGCCCCAGCTTTCCTGAAACGGGACAGACCGCCCACTCCTCCCTCTGGCTCGAGCCCCTGGCCCACAAGTTTGCTATCCACCTCCACTGCGGTTCATGGTGGGAGTTTTGTCTATGAGGTAATTAAAAGGCAAAATGTATGAGGTTTGTTTTTTAGTGTCTGGAGGTTGAAAATACTAAAAGACACCTAATTGGACAGTGGCTCCTTTGGGGGCAGCCGTGGCCACGTATCTGAATTGTGTCTGTGGATGTGTCTCTTGATAGCACTGGGCAACTGTCACCCCGGAAAAGAGGAGGGCAGCCAGGAAGGTGGACAGGATGGCAGCGGAGGTGTGGAGGACCCCGGGCCCCTTCTCCAGGTTGGTAGCAGTTGTCTCTCTTTGTAGAGAGCTGCCTAACTAAAGGGGAATCAGGATCAGAGATAGTTAAGCCACAGGCCTAATGCATAAGGCTCTTTTTAATCTCTGGGTCACTGGTGTCACTTTTCTTATAATGAGCTTATTGGAGACAGATTTAAATACGACGGCATTTTGAAAGATGTCAGTCTTCGTTTTGGCTTTAACTGAGATTTGTTGTCTTCTATACAATTAAGCCAGCCCGATGGTACTTTTTCATAAAGGAAGTTTACTATGTTACCAATTACGAATTGAACATCTAGATTAAGTTTAGAGAACAACACAGCCCCCTAAATTTTCATGAAGAAGAAATCAAACAAAGAATAGCTTCCCCCAAGAATAAGTAGAAGAAAGTTTTCGAAGGCAGTGGCTATTAGGTGCCTGGTGGGCAAGCCTTCGACACGTTGTGTGGACGTCCTGCAGGGAGCGCTCTGGGCTGCGTGTCTCCAGTTGGCATGATTCCTGGTCAGGTTGGGCTGTACTTCCAGCAGACACGTAGCGTTTCTTCTCACCTAGTTTGACTACAAGGCGGTTGCTGACCGACTCCTGGAAATGACCAACAGGAAAAACATCCCTCCCTTCAACAGGAAATGTCTCTCCGAGCTCATCAAGAAGTAAGTGACTGGGGAGGAAGGTTTCACCTGGCCGTCCTCCGCATTCAAGCCCTGCCATTCTGTTTCACTCCGGGCAGGAGCTCTCACCCACTCACCTCGAATGCTTCTGCACTTCAACTTACATACACGTTCACTGGAAGGTTCCATGGAGAGGCTCTTGCCTCTCCAGTTCCCCTCTGCCCAGGCAGCTGCACTCACCCCCCCTAGCTATGTGATAGAGATGGAGGAGGAGGTCTTTAGGTCAAGACATAGCAGCAAGGGTCAAAGAGCAGCTCAGCTACCTCCTCCCCACCTCCCCGGGAGTGTGCCGGAAGCGTGGTTCTGTCACCTGTGTGACCACGAAGTCCCGCAGCTCATTGCAACTGATGACAGGTAACAGCTGAGCCCCATTGCGCTCTGTGAGCCACCCTGTCCCAAGCACTTACACAGATTATTTCACACACAGGAGAGCCCACAAGGCAGCTTCTGGGATTGCCCCATTTGACAGATGAGGTAGCGGGGGTACAAGGAGGCCACCCATCGCCTGGGGTTGCAGCTGCCAGACCTGGGGCTGGACTCAGCCTGTCTGCTCCTCGGCGCTGCCCCTGCCCGGCACACACCTCCACGCTTGCTTTTGTTCTAACTCAGCACAGTCATGTAGAACAAAATACTGCTGGCCATCTCCGCTCGGTAACAAAGAGGGCCTGGAATGTAAGTAGAGGTGGAAGCTTTTCCACCTCCAGTCTCACTGGGATGTGCCAGGACAAAGCCTTAGATCTTCATGTCATGTGTGTGATACTTGAGGGCAGTTTTGTCCTTGGTTTCTGGCCCTTACCTCACACCTCCTTCCTTCTCTACCACCCTTTCTGGAGAAGAAGGAAAGTGACTTCACAGACTCCAGGTGTCACTTACACGTTAATTACATAGCGAGTGGAAAACGACAAGGTCCTAACCTATAGTACAGAGGACTGTGTTCAATATCCTGCAATATACCATAATGGAGGAGAATTTGAAAAATAACTTACATTTGTATAATTGAGTCACTGTGCCATACAAAAGAAATTAGCATTGTAAATCATCTATACTTCAATAAAAAATATATTGAAAATTGGAAAAGAAAAAACATATATTGATAATAGAGCATTCAGTTGTGCACTTTAAATGGGTGAATTGTTTGGTATGTGAATTATATATCTCAATAAAGATTTTAAGGAAAAGCATATCTTACAGCGTAAAAAGTTAGTGCATGTGTTTATGGGGGGCAGGAAGACGCAGTTTCTTTAGGAACCTTTGTTGTTTTCTTTTTCAGATTCCAAGATCTCTCTGAAGGTGAGGAAAATCAGAAGATTGTAATTGGTGATGTTCTCAATGAACTTGGGCACCATGGAGCCGGGCACCATTCTTCTTGTTGGGGTGGGGCTGGGGGCGATTAACAGGAGAATTCCAGCTTGAGCCTTCCTGAAGAAAAAAGGTCAATGTCAGAGTCTCTCTCGTTGGGATCAGTCGGTCTTCATCCCTCCCTTCCAGTCCCCCCGGGGTTGGGGAGGGGAACTGCTCCTTGGAGGCTGGGTTACATTGGAGCAGGTGGGTGTGTCTGCTGCCCCTGCCTCTTGTGCATTTGGGGTGCTTGGAATGGGGGCCCCACAGACCTTGTCGAGATGTGGAGGTGGCACAGCTGAACCCCTGTGGGGTGAGCTCTAGAGGCTGTCACCCTGGGTCTACAGTCCCTGACCTCGCCTCAGCTGAGAAACCTGCAGAGCGTAGTCTATAATTCCTGCAGCAGCAACTTTTCAGGTTGGGGGTGGAGAAGCAATAAGGGACTCGGCAGGAATCAGGGTTGAAGTTACCCACATGGGGGGCAGGGCTATGCTTGTCTCAGAAAGCTGACCAGACGTGTCTTTGTGACCAGACGTTGTCTTTGGTGTCCAGCAGGCAGTCTCTCTCACCTCAGTTTTGCTGAGGATACCACTGCTGACGAAGAAGACCAGACCTGCGGTCAAGGAACACATAGGAAGAAAGGGAATAAACTTCTGGAGAAGACAGACCTGGCAGGAGGGACAGGTGAGCTGCAGCACGCGGTGGGCCAGCGTGGCTCAGGGAGCACCTGTCACACCCCCACGGGCCACTGCAGAGTGAGACCCATCACTCTGAAGGGCTGGGATGTATAGAGAGCATCTCTCCAGCTGTTGTGCTGTTGTCTGGGGACCGTGCCCCAGCCTTGCTGAAGTGGAAGCATAGTGGACTCCTCATGCAGGAAGAGGGTGGGGATGTGGACGTCCTAGGTGGACGTTGCCCTTCGGGGCACTTGTTTTATTACCAGATATGGGCCTGAAAATCAGTAGGAATCTGAATACTGTCTCAGATCCATTTACATCAAAATAGGCCTCAGGAAGGTTTCCAGGCATGGTTGAGGAGGGGAAGAGATGGGGAAGTGAGAAAGCTTGTGGGGTTCAAGGACACAGAGAAGGGCCTGGCGGGGACTGGTGACATGCTGTGGGTACCCCCAACCCTGGCAGGTCCCCTGGGCACCGGGCACTTGTTGACTGACTTGTGTCTCTAGGAACCACGTTCTCCCCTGCCAAGGAAGAGAGCAAAGGTGGCATTCCAAAGAAAAAGAGGAAGAAGAAGAAGAAGAAGCAACTCCAGGCTGAATGCAAAGGGCCCAGTGGGGAAGCCATGCGCCCAGAACAGAATGGGAGCCAGGAGCCAGAGGCCAGTCCCAAAAGAGCCCCGGAAGAGAGTGGAGCTGAGCTGGGAATTTTGGCCATGCCCGGCACCCGGGAGCAGAGCAGCTCGGAGCTGCCCTCCTCGCACAACAAGAGGAAACGGCCCAGGAAGAGAAGCCCAAGGATCCAAGTGGAGGGCCTGGAGTCAACAGCGTCACCTCTGGAGGGGGTGGCCCCTCAAGTGGCCCCAGCCAGCGGTGCCCCAGTCCTGAAGAAGAGGCGGGAGTTGGGAGCCCTGCTGGTCAACGGCAGTGGCCCGCCTGTGCTGGCCTGGCCCCCACCCCAGAGGGGAGGGCCCCCAGCCAACCCAGCAGACAGAAGGGACTGCCCCACCCCCCTGCCCCCGGGCGGGAAACTGAAGAAAAAGAGCGGGGGGCCCGGCGGCCTTGACTTCTATGACTCGTGCGCTCAGAAAGCTGCCATTTTGAAAAAGAGGAAGAAAATGAAGGAGATGTCAAACTCGGTGGAGCCCAGAGGAATGAAGCTCATCCCGGCCCTGGTAAGGCAGAGGGGGGCTCCCAGGCAGGAGTGTCAGGGCCCCGCCCCCTCGGCCCCAGGGCAGGGGGCAGTCAGACCCTGGACCAGGAGCCGTCATGGCTCCTAACACCCGCTACCAAGGAGTAACTAGTGACCTGTCTCGGAGGCGTCCGGTGCCTCTCCTCCCACCTCCACCCCCAGTGATCAGAGGTGTGACGGGGCCAGCATCAGGCTGGGGGATTGCCCCAGTGGCCCAGCGGGCACTCCACCTCCATGGAGTGAACAGGCAGGGTGCCCCCATCACATGCGGAGCTCATGTTCCTCCAGCTCCTGGCCAGTCCTGGGCTCCATTGGCAGGAGAAGAAGGCCCAGACCCTTACCCCTGTTCCTTTTCACTGGAAGCTTTTCTCCCTTTGGATCTCTGGAGCAGATAGAAGGGGCCAGACTCTGAGTGTGCAGCTCTCGCCCTCCTCCCTGTGCATGCGTGTGGCCGCGCCCATGCAGGGCAGCCATCATCTCCCTGGACTGCTTCCACTCCTTGCAGAGGCAGTCCTCACGGCCTGCGGGCCTGGATGCATGACCCCCTGGGCCTCCCAGCACCAGCTCACTGCCCTGCCTAGCATGCATGCCCACGGCTCCTGCTTTTTGCAACACTTCTGACCCTAGGGCCTTCTTTAGGGAGCCTGCAAGGACGCGGGCACAACTTGTGCCAGGCCTCACAGTGCAGGACCCCCGAGCGGTCAGTGGGAGGTCTGAGGGCGGGAAACGCAGTCAGCTGGGATCCGGGAAGTCCACTTCCACCTCAGGCCTTCCCTGACACCGGAGCACCTGTGTCACGTCCCCGGGGCTCTCCAGCCTCTGCCCATCACCCACTGGTCATTACTGCTCATCTTCCTTAACTGAGAACGTCTGAGAAGTTTTCTTTTTTCCCTGGCAGCCCCTCTTGGAGATGGTTGGAGGGTCTGGGGAGGTCTTCCTCCACAAGGGACAGCGTTCTGGCCCAGGTCTGCAGCTCCAGGTTCCCTCCAGGGGAAGGTGGCAAACTTCTGAGCCAGGAACACCAGGGACTTGCCAAAACATTGTGTGACAGGAGCAGGCTCTGCTGTGGGCGGGTGTCAGAGTAAAGTCCCAGGGAAGGTTCTGTGCCTGCCTGTCCCAGGCCCCCAGAACCTGACAGCTTCATACCTGCCCTCTGTGCAGACTCTCCGTGGGTGGTGGGGTGAGACAGTGAGCTACAACTTAGCACACAGTCTCTGAAAGCCAGAAACCCTCTGACATGGGCACAGGTTTGTAGATGGGTGAAAGTGGGTTCTTGTGGCCGAGAAGACAGGAGACCCCTGGCTGTGGACACGGAGCCAGCGCAGGGAGGCAGGGGTTTCTGCAACGCCTGCTCCAGAAGCGAGCTGTTGAGGGGCCTGGGGTGAGCCTGTGGGTGGGTGGGTCCTCTGTTTTGTCTGCTCCCTTCCCACACGCATGGGTAGGAGTGACCCCATCTCATCCCCCTCACACAGGGCAGTGGTGGGGTGCATGGCCCTTTGAAGAAGCTGAGGACAGAGAAGGACTTCGTGCATTTTGACGCTGCGTCCTCTCCGAAGCCCCTGTTCTTCAGGAAGGCCAAGAGCAGCACCGCTGCCTCACCAGGCCCCACCCTGCAGGTACTTGCCCCACACTGCTATCCCCCCACACACTCCCACCCCAAACCCCCACTCGTCTGCAGCCAACCTCTAGCCTCTGCTGCTGCGCATGGCCTGCAGGCCTCCGTTCAGGGAGTCAGGCTGGCTTGAGGCAGACCAGGGGCTTGGCCAGGGAACTTGAGGTGCAGTCGGTGATGCTGTTGTACATCAGCAGGACATGGGGGTCATCCTCGAATTCACGCGTATAGGCAATGAGGAGGAAAGTCGGAAACTCTGTAGAGCCTGGGTCTGTAGATCTGCCCAGGACATGAGGGGAGGTGGGAGGGGCCCCAGTGGTGGGAGGGGGCTGGGGCTGTTCTCAAGTCAGGAAAGCAGGGCCGGCTCTGCTGAGTGCTCCTCGGAGTGAGCAAGTCCAGGCCAGGCTGCTGGGCTGCATCCAGTCTGCCTCCAGAAGACACGGGTCCTGGTGGAGCCATCAAGGTGGGCATGCGTGCTTGGCTGGCCCTGCCAGGGCACCCACAACAAGTGGACATTTAAACAGCACCCACTCGGAGACTTCCCTGGTGACCTGGTGGTTACGACTCTCGTTCTAAATGCCTGGGGCACAGGTTTGATCCCTGGAGAGGGACCCAGCAGACAGAAGGGACTGCCCCACCCCCCTGCCCCCGGGCGGGAAACTGAAGAAAAAGAGCGGGGGGCCCGGCGGCCTTGACTTCTATGACTCGTGCGCTCAGAAAGCTGCCATTTTGAAAAAGAGGAAGAAAATGAAGGAGATGTCAAACTCGGTGGAGCCCAGAGGAATGAAGCTCATCCCGGCCCTGGTAAGGCAGAGGGGGGCTCCCAGGCAGGAGTGTCAGGGCCCCGCCCCCTCGGCCCCAGGGCAGGGGGCAGTCAGACCCTGGACCAGGAGCCGTCATGGCTCCTAACACCCGCTACCAAGGAGTAACTAGTGACCTGTCTCGGAGGCGTCCGGTGCCTCTCCTCCCACCTCCACCCCCAGTGATCAGAGGTGTGACGGGGCCAGCATCAGGCTGGGGGATCGCCCCAGTGGCCCAGCGGGCACTCCACCTCCATGGAGTGAACAGGCAGGGTGCCCCCATCACATGCGGAGCTCATGTTCCTCCAGCTCCTGGCCAGTCCTGGGCTCCATTGGCAGGAGAAGAAGGCCCAGACCCTTACCCCTGTTCCTTTTCACTGGAAGCTTTTCTCCCTTTGGATCTCTGGAGCAGATAGAAGGGGCCAGACTCTGAGTGTGCAGCTCTCGCCCTCCTCCCTGTGCATGCGTGTGGCCGCGCCCATGCAGGGCAGCCATCATCTCCCTGGACTGCTTCCACTCCTTGCAGAGGCAGTCCTCACGGCCTGCGGGCCTGGATGCATGACCCCCTGGGCCTCCCAGCACCAGCTCACTGCCCTGCCTAGCATGCATGCCCACGGCTCCTGCTTTTTGCAACACTTCTGACCCTAGGGCCTTCTTTAGGGAGCCTGCAAGGACGCGGGCACAACTTGTGCCAGGCCTCACAGTGCAGGACCCCCGAGCGGTCAGTGGGAGGTCTGAGGGCGGGAAACGCAGTCAGCTGGGATCCGGGAAGTCCACTTCCACCTCAGGCCTTCCCTGACACCGGAGCACCTGTGTCACGTCCCCGGGGCTCTCCAGCCTCTGCCCATCACCCACTGGTCATTACTGCTCATCTTCCTTAACTGAGAACGTCTGAGAAGTTTTCTTTTTTCCCTGGCAGCCCCTCTTGGAGATGGTTGGAGGGTCTGGGGAGGTCTTCCTCCACAAGGGACAGCGTTCTGGCCCAGGTCTGCAGCTCCAGGTTCCCTCCAGGGGAAGGTGGCAAACTTCTGAGCCAGGAACACCAGGGACTTGCCAAAACATTGTGTGACAGGAGCAGGCTCTGCTGTGGGCGGGTGTCAGAGTAAAGTCCCAGGGAAGGTTCTGTGCCTGCCTGTCCCAGGCCCCCAGAACCTGACAGCTTCATACCTGCCCTCTGTGCAGACTCTCCGTGGGTGGTGGGGTGAGACAGTGAGCTACAACTTAGCACACAGTCTCTGAAAGCCAGAAACCCTCTGACATGGGCACAGGTTTGTAGATGGGTGAAAGTGGGTTCTTGTGGCCGAGAAGACAGGAGACCCCTGGCTGTGGACACGGAGCCAGCGCAGGGAGGCAGGGGTTTCTGCAACGCCTGCTCCAAAGAAGCGAGCTGTTGAGGGGCCTGGGGTGAGCCTGTGGGTGGGTGGGTCCTCTGTTTTGTCTGCTCCCTTCCCACACGCATGGGTAGGAGTGACCCCATCTCATCCCCCTCACACAGGGCAGTGGTGGGGTGCATGGCCCTTTGAAGAAGCTGAGGACAGAGAAGGACTTCGTGCATTTTGACGCTGCGTCCTCTCCGAAGCCCCTGTTCTTCAGGAAGGCCAAGAGCAGCACCGCTGCCTCACCAGGCCCCACCCTGCAGGTACTTGCCCCACACTGCTATCCCCCCACACACTCCCACCCCAAACCCCCACTCGTCTGCAGCCAACCTCTAGCCTCTGCTGCTGCGCATGGCCTGCAGGCCTCCGTTCAGGGAGTCAGGCTGGCTTGAGGCAGACCAGGGGCTTGGCCAGGGAACTTGAGGTGCAGTCGGTGATGCTGTTGTACATCAGCAGGACATGGGGGTCATCCTCGAATTCACGCGTATAGGCAATGAGGAGGAAAGTCGGAAACTCTGTAGAGCCTGGGTCTGTAGATCTGCCCAGGACATGAGGGGAGGTGGGAGGGGCCCCAGTGGTGGGAGGGGGCTGGGGCTGTTCTCAAGTCAGGAAAGCAGGGCCGGCTCTGCTGAGTGCTCCTCGGAGTGAGCAAGTCCAGGCCAGGCTGCTGGGCTGCATCCAGTCTGCCTCCAGAAGACACGGGTCCTGGTGGAGCCATCAAGGTGGGCATGCGTGCTTGGCTGGCCCTGCCAGGGCACCCACAACAAGTGGACATTTAAACAGCACCCACTCGGAGACTTCCCTGGTGACCTGGTGGTTACGACTCTCGTTCTAAATGCCTGGGGCACAGGTTTGATCCCTGGAGAGGGAACTAAGATCCTGCATGCCCCATGGTACAGCCAAAAAAACTAACAAGCACCCACTTGAACCAGCACGGTGACTACTGTCTGTGTTAATATTTGTGTGTTCTTTTAAGATGTCTTGAGGATGTTAGTTCAGTGACTCAAGACTTATGCAAGCCAAGTTTCTGTCCTAAAATGTTGGTGATGTTAAAGCAAAAGTGGTGGACAGAACTATGGTGTTCTAGGAAGGAGCTTGTCAGGGTGCTTCAGAATGCAGAATGGGTCCCCTTCCGGAGGCCTTGACACAGGACGTTGGGACGCGCATGTCCGTCGCCCACAGAAGCTAGGTTCTCTTACAGGGCGCCCAGTACTCCACTCATGGGGTGAACTGTGGAGTCTGGACCAAGGTGTTCCCCGGAGGTGTCAACCGCCCTCACTCTGCTCCCTCTCCCCGGGTCCCCGGGACCCCGGGACGGGCAGTCCTTGCAGAGCGGGGCTGGCCTGCCACTGCCATGCGTGGAGGCACCGTGGGTTCTGGGGACGGCTTAGCCATTGTCTTTTTACTCCTTGCCCTGCTATTTTTTTCCTGTAGCCACACAGAACCCCGTCCAGCTCCAAGAAGGTGACCTTTGGGTTGAACAGGAACATGACTGCAGGTGAGCGTGGGTTAGGGTTAGGTCTGTCTGGGGGTCTCTCTCACCATGGCTGCCTTGGTCCAGGCACCCCGTCTGGGGTCGGGGAGGGTGGGAGGATTGTCTGACTGCTTTTAGTACAGGTATGATTAGTTTTGTTTCTTCAAAGGAGGAAACCAAGCTTTTTAGGAGTACATAATGAGTTTAGGTCCTGGCTGTGTTTAGGGACCACAAGTAAGGGTGTGTGTGCGCAGAGGGGAGGAACTACCTGGAAGGGGCCTGAGAAACTCTGGTTTTTAGAGCTAGAGAAAACAGGAGGAATGAATCTGCCACAAAGGAAAGGCTCCTCCTGAAACTGTTTAAACTTGGAGTTCACCAAGCATCCGTGTTCCATAACTACTCCATGGCCCACCAATGCCCCGTCCAGGTGGCCTCAGGGCATTTTCCATGGAGGAGGAGAGGCATCTGAGGGCAGGAGCCTGGCTGGCGGCCCCTCCTCCGGGGCTGAGGGCCCGTGGGAGCCTGCAAGGGGTGGGGCAGCACCAGTGGGGCCAGTGGGCAGACAAGAGGAGTCGTACCCTGTTAACTGTGGCCTGGCTTTCATCCGAGGCAGAGTTCAAGAAGACAGACAAGAGCATTTTGGTCAGTCCCACGGGCCCCTCCCGAGTGGCCTTCAACCCTGAGCAGAGGCCCCTCCATGGGGTGCTGAAGACCCCCACCAGCTCGCCGGCCAGCACTCCTCTGGGCCCCAAGAAGCCGCTGACCGCCGCACCAAAGAGAAGGCCAACGGCTATGGACTTCTTCTAAGATAGTCAAAGTTCTTTTAAAGACTGTTTTGTACAGAATGTTCTATAAATTATAACGTTTAAAAGGCAGGGGCCTTTGTATTGTTTTTATAAATTCCCATGAATTGTGCGTACAGGGCTCTGGGTGAGCCTCGGCTCTGCTCCCCGGCCCTGTCTGCAGGGCTGCGGGCAGTGTTCACACGTGAGCCATCCACTCTCCACCGTCCTGGCTGCGGGCGCGAGGCGTGCGGCTGGGAGCTCGCTGCCAGCGCCCCAGCACTGCTGCTGTGCCTGGTGGTATCTGGGGCTCAGATTGCCTCCAGCCCCTGCGTGTGCAGCTGCGAGCAAGGCTGGTTTTCTGATGGTTTGTAGTCTTAAGAGTCTTTTGGTTTTCGAAGCACGATTCCCACACTGTGTGGGTATTCAGCAGTCCTAGGTAGATGACATAGCTGCATCAGCAATGCTGTGCTTTCTCTCCACGCACTCAGCGGGGTGACCCTGCGAGAGGGCATGGGGGGCAGGAGAGACAGCCTCTGCCCTCAGGGCCGGCTGTTTCCTCCCTCCCTCTGCCTTGGCCTGGTCTCCTCCCTGGTTTCCTACCTCTAAGCCAGCCTAAGGGGTCCTCCCAGGCACCACACACCTGCCCGCGTCCAGGTCCTCATGCCAGCTGTGCGCCTTGACCCCCGCAGCTGGCAGCCCTCGGCAGCACCCCCATCCTTGACCCCCACGGCTGGCGGCCCTCAGCAGCACCCCCATCCTGAGTCCCAGCTCCTTCCTTCTGAAGCGCAGCCGCCGTGGCTGAAGTGTGGCTTCCTGCCGGAAGGCCAAAGAATCAGCCTTTAAGAATTGTCTGTGTTTATTTATTTGTTTGTAGCTACCTTTTTTCAGATGGTGAAGCTTGCACTTAACTGATTTTTATAAAGTTCTAATTTTAGTTAATTACAGTAGTCAGGGTGGAAGATGCTCAAAATTCAGTTGGAAAAACAGAAACACAGCTTACAGCAGTGCTGGCCAGGTGGTTGCTCAAGCCCTGGGAAACGGCGTCTGCCCCCTGGGCCTGGGTGATGGACGGGACGTTGATCTGAAACCTTAGGAAAGCCCCTGGGCACCCCCTTCCCGGCCCCGTCATGAGCTGACAGTTCTCAGAGGAGGGGGCAGAATCTGGGGAAGACGCACTTTGAGGTCTCAGCTCGGGGCGTCTCCACCCTCCCCAGGAGAGACCCTCAGGGTGACAGGGACCCACTGGGGCTGCAGGGCTGGTGTGACTTCAGTTTCCTTGATCACGTGATCAGTATGGGGCCTCTGCCAAGACCCGGGTCCGGTCAGGGGGCGCTGGTGAGGAAGAGGACACGTGCACTTTGTGCTGGGGCTGCTCTCTGATAAAGCTGTGTCCCGTCAGGCCTCGAGGAAGAAATCCTTGCTGCCGTGCTGGTAGAGTCGCTGTAATGCCGGGTCTCACGCGCCAGGTCACCTTGTGGTTGCATGGTTTTTTGTGTGCTGCCTTTGATATAATCTTATTGAAACCAAAACTGATAGTATGAAAAGGTTAGATTTGAACACTCAGATATTTTTAACTTTTTATTTTTAAAAAATGTCTCATTATCCTTGGTCAAATTATTTTTCTAACAGTTCTTATTTCAGCGTTAAAGATGGGTCATGTAGCCAAATGGGCCATCTAATCCTGCGATGTTAAGACTTGTCTTAGCAAGGCATCCAGTGGCAAAAATGGCTCGTTTGTCCTCCAGTCAAGGGCAGGAGCTTTTCTTCTTCGCTGTGGTGTGTCAGCTGTCTGTCCTGAGGCCCCAGCAGAGTGTCCTGGGGACCGGGGCCCAGGAGTGACAGTGTGTCTCCGGGTCCATCTGTCTTTCTCTGAACCTGTTCTGACTTACTCCATTTTGTGAGTAAACTCAGTAGGTTTACTGCAGCTTATATTTAATGCATAAATTTGGGCTACAATTTTTAGAAATTCTCATTCCATACATTTAACAAGAATGTGTCCATAATGAAAATGTCTTCTGAATGCCAGTTTTCTATTGGGTGCATGTAATTTTCCTAGGTAAATTGCCAAGGAGACTTAAACATCCAGAAAAGGAAATTACTTAAATCAGTGCTGGTGATCTTTCAGTATTTTGTAAAACGATCATCTTCCCTTGAACCCCACAGGATTGATCAATTTTGTACAGTTTGGTATCTCACTTTGCAAACATGTTACCCTTTCTGACTTTTACTGAAGTGAAAGCACAAAGAAAAGCATAAAATCGGAACGCCGCCACTAGTGTGGGAAGGAACGCGAACCTGACTCTCTCAACTTGTGTGTGTGTTTTCTCTGACTTTCCTGTCTGCTGGCAAGGCCTGTTTGTTTACAATCATTTTGTATTTGTGTCTGCAGGGTTTGTCAGTACTCATCAAAGCCAAATCCAATTAAAAAAAAAAGTGGTCTTTGCCCTCAAATTTATACTTGATCTTGATTGTCAGCCTGTGTATAAGTACACATCTTTGGGGACTCATAATGCAACCGGGTGATGGGTGAGGGGCAGGCGTTTGAAAGCAAGTGTCTTTGGGCACCTGTCCTTCCTTTTGTGCATCCACTGCCCAGGCCCAGTGAGGGGGCGCGTGGCGAGTCCTCTCACCCCGCAACTGCTCACAGATGCCCTTGGTGCCAGGCCTGAAGCGTCCGCTCCTTGGGCCTCGACCTGTGAGGATGGCCGGGGGTACCCCCACCCAGCTCCACCCAGAGAAGTGCCTTCCACTGTCTGTTTTCCCCCACACGGGCCCTCTTCTGCTGGGGATCAGTGTGGCCTGCCCTGGACAAGCAGAACACATGTTCCCCGAATAGATTCCTCACTCGTGGTTTCGACCCCAGACATGTCCACAGAGGGTCACTCACCCCATAAGGTAACACCTGAAACAGCAGTGAGCTCCACCCCGCCCCATGCGTACTCCTGACCTGTCTCAGGAGCCAGACCTCATGGAGCTCTGTTACGAGATGCCTGTGTCCGTCCATTCCTCCAGCAACCGAGGTTTGGAGTCAGGCTCTTGCTGTTGTACGTGGAGCTCAGACCTTGGCTGAGGTTTCTGGGCTGCGCTTGATGATACAGTCGGGGCTTCTACCCTGCACCCCCAAGGTGAATGCAGGTCTGTGTCCTCAGGACACCTGCACCAGACTGTCCACCTCTGCCCACATTTTGTTCCCATCCTTTCACCCAAGTGTGGGGCACAGGGCCTGGCCTTGGCCCACACACCCCCAAGATGCTGCAGGCCCCAGGAAGCAGTCCCATTCCTGAAGGCGCAGGGTTCTGTCACTTGGCCACCACAACCTAAAGGCATGCTTAAAACAGCAGTTCTCAGAGTGGGATTTCCGGGGCTCTTAGCATCTCTTCGCCTACAGCTCAGCTTGGAGCTGCAAGCCCATGCCAGTGCCCCCACTCGAAGATTTATCTGTTTAGCTCCTTCCAGTCCCCTGGGTGCTCAGCATCCCCTCTCCCCTCTCCTGTGTGGCAGACAACAGGCCTTCAGGGACCACCCTCCTTAGCAGACAGACCAGGAATTCCCTGGTGGCCCAGTGGTAGGATTCCATAGCTGGTCCAGGAACCAGGATCCTGCAAGCTGCCATATGGCACAGCCAAAAAAAAAACCAAGACTGCAAAATGGGTATTTTTCCCTCTGGTACTGACTGTGCTCTCCATAGAAATCACTGGTTCAGCAGATGCTGAGTACCTTCAGGCCCTGCTCTGCTGCAGCAGCAGTGAGTGAACAGACAGATAAGATGCACGCCTGTGAGCTGGGCACAAGAGCTCCGTGTGGGAAAAATAAAACCAGGAGTGGATGCATTGGGAAGATGCCCTGGAGGAGGGCATGGCAACCTACTCCATTATTCTTGCCTGGAGAATCTCCGTGGACAGAGGAGCCTGGCGGGCTACAGTCCATGGGGTCACGTGACTTTAGAAGATTGCTCTTCAAATTCTCAAAAGATCTCAAAAAGTAGACCTTTTAAGTGTCTACTGAACTTGAAACACAAAGAAAGGAAAAGACAGTCTACATGCAGTTGATTATTACCTATTGTTAAGGTTAAGTTGAAACCGAGTTTTAATTTTTAATGTTTTTCTTCATTTACCTGACTGTGCTAGCAAGAAAGTAATATTTGAACAGGGACAAAAGAGATGAGCATGTGAAACCATGGTTGGTGAAGAAAGTGTGACCACCAGAAGGAACAGCAGGTACAAAGGTCTCGTTTCCCTGAGCTCCTAGCTCTCTGAATTCAGGGGGAGCTCTGAATCCCCCCTCCCCAGGGGATCTTCACAACCCAGGGATTGAACCCAGGTTTCCCGAATTGCAGGCAAAGTCTTTACCATGTCAACTACCAGGGAAGCCCGAAAGGTAACACATTTGTGAATTCAGAGAGCAATCTTCCAAAATTGGCCAGACTCTGAATTCAGAGAGCTAGGAGCTCAGGGAAGCCACTCGCAGGACAGACCTGAGAAGCCGGTCACAATCAGCCAAGAGCTACGCAGAGTCCCTGGATGCTGATCAAAGGGCTCCGGACAAACTGAGAAGTGTCTATTCGATAATACATACAGAACCTTGGTGAGAACAGAGGCCATGGTGTTAGAGCGGAGCCGTGTCCCCCGCCCCCCCGCCCCATGCCTCGAGGGCTGGCTTCATTAGATCAGCAGTCGCCCTGCGTGTCCCAATGGTAGCCCATGTGGCTTAGAGGTAAATAATCCGCCTGCTAATGCAGGAGAGGCAGGAGACACAGATTTGATCCCTAGATCAAGATCCCCTGGAGAAGGAAATGGCAACCTACTCTAATATTCTTGCCTGGGTAATGCCATGGACAGAGGAGCCTCGCGGGCTGCAGCCAGTGGGGTTGCAAAGAGTCAGACACAACTGAGCACACACACCCCGCTGGCTGGGAGTGAAGGAGCTTTTCCTCCTAGATTCCTGCTTCCACGCTCCAGGGAGCAGAGGGAGGGCCAGGGCTGGTGTAGGTGCTCTGGGGGGGGCCCACCTTCTAAAACTCAGATAGAGGGGGCTCTGCCACTCGGTGTAAAAGCCTTGGTCTCCCTCCAGCCCCAGGAGGTGTAGGAGCTACTCCCTGGAGGCTCTCTCTCCTAGCAGGCTCTGGTCCTCAGCTTCCTGGCAGGTCCACCATGATGAGTCCCCATCAGAGACAAGCAAGGCCTGGAGATGCACGTGCAGAGCAGGGGTCTCCTCCCAGTTCACTCGTCTGAAGAGCTGTGGTTCCATCTAGTCCCCCACACTGCCGAGCCCCCACAGCGTAGACTCCAGCCCCACTGAGTCAGCACCAGTGGGTTCGAGCTCACCGGGAGGCACTGGTACAAAGAGCAGCATCAGCTCCGGGCCCTTGAAGCAGATCAACAAACACACTGACCTGAGTCGACCCTGGCTGCAAACCCACAAAAGCAAAGCGGTTTTCCTCAGCTCAGTGTCCACCAGGTCCAGGCTGGAGAAATCCCGCCAGCATCCTCAACCTTCCTTTCAGCCTTTTAAGTTTCTGAGCTGCATGAGATAAAGGTCCTTTGACTGGCTGCCTAAGTCAGGCACTGAAGTGCTAAGTCACTTCAGTCGTGTCTGACTTTTTGTGAACCCGTGAGCTGCAGCCCACGGGCTCCTCTGTCCATGGGATTCTCCAGGCAAGACTACTGGAGGGGGTTCCCATGCCCTCCTCCAGGGGAGCTTCCTGACCCAGGGATGGAACCCGCGTCTATTACGTCTCCTGCATTGGCCGGTGGATTCCTTACCACTAGCGCCACCTGGGAGTTACACTAGACAGAACAAACAGCCCTGCAGACATCCCGAGATCTGCTGTCGGGACTCAACTGACAATGACATTGGCTGCGGGTTTATGTTCTTTTGGACAGAATCCTCTTAAGTGATGGACAATGTGACCTTTTAGCCAAACTCTCCAGCCTGCTCTGCCAGAGACTGACACTGTCAGTCACGTCGCTTATCATCGTGTGCTTGCATCTTGTCAAGCACATCGCCGCGGTCCCCAGACCGAAGGAGATCTCCAGCATTCCCTCACACAAATCCGTGGCCAGACTCCCCCTAACTGCCCCCACACATGCTGTTTCTAACCGGGAAGTCAATGCCCACACGTGGCCTTGGCTTACTGTGTCCTGAAGGTTCTTACACAGCAGCATCGCCTCCCTTTTTTGTCATCACATTGCATTTGGGAAGAGTGCCTAACCTTGACCTGCAAGCCCCGGGGGGGACTGTGATTACCCTGGGGTTGGCCTAGCAGGGGCTGTGACCTTTCTGCTTGGTCTCAGGACCCCAAGGTGGGAAGACCCTCAGTCTGACACCCCTGGCATTGCTGGCCAGATGAAGCCTCGAATCAGCGGGCTAGCTGCTGTGACCTCCATCGTTGCCTTCCAGCTGATACAGTTGCTAGGTCGCCTCAGTTGGGTCCAACTCTGTGACACTACAGACTGAAGCCCACCAGAATCCTCTGTCCATGGAATTCTCTAGGCAAGAATACTGAAGTGGGTTGCCATGCCCTCCTCCAGGGGAGCTTCCTGACCCAGGGATTGAACCCACGTCTCTTACATCTCCTGCATTAGCAGGCTGGTTCTCTACCACTGGGTCACCTGGGAAGCCAGCTGATACAGAGAGGTACCTTATTTTCAACTCCAGGAAAGAGTGAGTTCCCCAACTGTGCCCAGAGCACAGACTTGCTTTCTCTGAGACCAGGGCCCAAGGGCAGCCCAGTATGGGCACACAGTCTGGCCTGATCCTGTCTCTCTGGGGAAATAACCTAAGGAGTCTGGTTCTCACCTGGCCAGGTGCTGAGCCAGGCACCCAGGGGACATGGCAGACATCAACAGGGCATTATGTCCCTAAGAGGTCGTGCCTTCTCACACACAAATTATCATCTGACTTGCATCTCTAAGCTATGGACATACCTAGGACCTCAGAGGTCCATGAATCCTGGTTTAGCACAGAGGGCAGCAGGCCTGGCCATGGCTGGGTTGTGTAAGGAGTCAACAGAACCCTGGAATAAACTTGATTATTTTACCAATACCTCGACTGAATATCACTTTTCTGTAAATGAAACATAAGCCAAGTCAAATTTTTGTTTAAAAACACAGTGGGGGAATTCCCTGGTGGTCTAGTAGTTAGGACTCCACGCGTTCCCTGCTGAGGGTCGAGGTTCAATCCCTGGTCAGGGAACTAAGATCCTATAAGCCACACAGCATGGCCAAAAAAAAGAAAAAAACAGAAACACAGTATGAATGCAGAGAAATGATGAGACTTAGCTGTGTTTTCTGAACCTTCAGAGCTTGGTCTGCACACCATGGTATGAGCCTTCTGTAGTGACCCTGCTGGGGGATCAGGCAGGTGAGAGAGGGCTACCACTCCCCCATGCAGTGCTCTCTCGCTGAAGAAAGGGCCCTGCAGAAGATGGCAGAGGGGGTGGACCCTCTGTCTCCACTGGGACCACCTTTCCCTTCCTTCTCAGAGGACTAGGAGCCAGGTGGCAGGCAGTCCTGTCCTTACATGACTTATAAAATGGATTGGCCTTTCAACCAGGCACCATCGGCTCCCAGTTCGGCTGAGGAGCCAGCCCAAGGTCACCCTGGGAGCTTTTGCAGGATAAAAATCTGTATTTTATGACAAGACAAGAAAAATTTATACATAAAAGTTCTTCTCTGCCCTCTGGCCTCCCCTCTCCCCAACACTGTGCATCCTGTTTTAGGCATCGACCAAATCTCCCCATTGGCAGGAACACCTGCTCAGCCAGGAAGAGCAACGTTCTCCCAGCATCCACAGAACAGTCCTTAAAGATTACATCCCTTCTGGATCTGGTCAGGGGTCACAGGACCCACCGCGATGCCGCTCAGACCTGTATTTTTAATCTGTCAATAATACATCACTTGATGTGCAGCCTCTGTCTCAAAAAATGTATCTAACTATGCCTGACTTCTGGCTGGTGCAGCGGTCCTTGGCGATTTCTGATGTTGACTTAAAAAGATGCACAACGTGAGAGTTGTGAGTTCAGTTTTATTTGGAGCAAAAGCAGGGGACTGCAGCTCAGGAGACAGCGCCTCAGATAGCTCTGAGAGCCTGCTCCAAAGAGGCAGGGGCGGCTGGGGTGGGGGGAGGTCAGTATATGTGTGATTCTGGTGAAGAGGGAATACATGCAACCTAACACGCATCTTTCCAGAAGGTTTTTGCTAGTCACGAGGAACAGTCGTTACCATGAAGGATTTTAGTGCTCTCCTAGATATGGGGAGACAAAAGAATTGGGCTTATAAAAGTGGCTCCTAAAAATATCTACCTGAGATCAGTCCTGCCAGAGCACAGAGGGCCTCTCTTCTGCTCCCCACCCTGAACCCCTCTCAGGGGATGTGAAAGTCGGCAGCTGCAGCATCCGGGGTTTAACCCTTGTAGATGGCAAGTGCAATTTGTAGTTGACACCGAGATGCTCTTCCCAGCTTACAACCCTCACATCTGGCTCGAATAAAATTTCCCATTTCTTTCTCAGATCAGCTGATTGATTTTTTGTTGACAGGCTAGAGGAGACGTGACAGGCAAGGGGCCTCCAGAGCCGGGGTCCCCTTCAGGGACACAAGTTTACGCACCATGGTGCCCTCTGACCCGCTCTGGGAACAGCCACCCAGAGAGGGATATCCTGATGCTGCCCACTCGGCCAGACCTGGCTGCCTGGAGGCTGGTGGGGACCGGGGCCTTGCAGGGGGAGTGGAGGGCGGGCTTGCTCCAGGCGGGGAGCTGTGGTGGGGGTGGACTCTGGCTGACTCAGCCACGCCTCCTCCGCGGTTCTGACTGTACCTTGTCCCGTTTAGGAAGCAGCTCTCACTGAGGCCCGAGCTCAGCCCGCGGATGTGAGTGACACAGGGGCCTGCGTTCTGACTCAGTTCAGCCTCGTGTTTGTCAGACGCCCGAACAGCCCTTTGTTCCCAGGACTCGCGGCCTCTGCAATCGGTCCTGGCTTTAGTCACGGCCTGCTGACTAAGGCTTCATCTGGAATTCCTATCAGTACCTCCTGAGCTCAGTTTTAAGAAGAAACGTTGAAGCGGGCAGCTCCTGGGCTGCAGGCCTGTTTTACAGGCACCCTCCTTCTGCGCCGCTGATGCTTCCACTGCACCCAAGTCCTACACCAAGGCTCACCCTGACCACGACGTTAAAAAGGCAGTAGATTCTAGCTCAGACTTACTCCAGTAACTGACTGCCTGTTCATGAGAGGAGACACTGGAGCAATTCTGGAGATGCAGTTTATTTTTAACACAGTAGAGCCGGCAACTGTATCTTAAATAATGGGTGGGTGAAGACGTGCTGAAATCTGCCAATAAATTCGTGGCAGAGAATGGGGGTGAGACCCAACAGGACTCGGGTGTTGTGCCCAGGTTTTTCCCAAGGTGCTGGACAGATTCCCCTTCTTTCCTTCAGAGCTGTTGACCTCCCCACTTGCCATCATAGCCCTACCTACCCTATTCTAACCACACAGCTTCCCTTCTGTTCCCCAAACATGCTCTGCTCTGTACCCACCTGGTTCATGGGGATCCCTTGGCTGGAAAGCCTTCCCGTCCTTCTAGGCCAGTTCTGAATCCCAGGACTACATGGGAATGCACCGTGAGCTACCTGGGTACCTCCCAGCTGAGCATCCTGTAAACTGTTCAGATAGATGCATCTCAGATGACGTTTGTGAGCCCTGAGAGCCCGTGGAGTTAGCCTGGGCATGTGTCCAGCATTCAGATCTTCCATTTCATCCCCTGTATTATTAAGCCTATGTTATACATTGAATTGTGTCCCCCAAATGAGGCTGAAGTCCTTACCCCAGCACCCATGTATGTGACCTGATGTGGAAACTAGGTCTTTGCCAACAATCAAGGTAAGATGAAGTCATTAGGATGGACCCTACTCCATCACGGCTATGTCCTTATAAAGAGGGGACATTCGGACCCAGACAAGGCACACGGGGAGACACCATGTGCCATGTTAAAACAAAGGCAGTGATCAGAGTGATGCTTCTAGAAGCCAAAGAACTCCTGAAGATTGCCAGCACAGCACCAGAAGCCTGGAACAAATTCTCCCTGAGTCCTCGGAAGGAACCAACCCTACCCTCACCTTGAACCTGGATACCCAGCCCCCAGGCTATGAGAGAACAAATCTCTGCTGTCAGCCACCTGGCTTGTAGCACTTTGTCATAACAGCCTGCAGAACTACAGACCTCACTTTTACCAATGAGGAGACTGAGGCAGAGGAAGTGATAGAAGCTATGAGGCGGTGTGGCTGGTTTTGAACCCAATCTATGGCATAACTGTCTATTGGCGTTCCATCTTAACGGAGATTTGCTGAAATGTATCAGAACAAATTGCATTGCATTTGGGATGGAGCCAAATTCAGGAGGTGAGCTTCTTAGGATCCTGTGTCTGATGGGGAGTTATTTCTGAATAAAGTATCTCCCTTGTCAGACCAAGGCCTCCTTATGACAAAACCTGAACACCTCCCTCCGGAAACGAACCTGCAACGTTCACATGTTTTTATGCCCTGACTATAATATAAAGGAGAAATACGTTTATAATTAGATCAACTTCTTTCAACACATGCGTGCCTGGGTGAGGGCCAGGCTTGGGCTGACACATAGAGCCATCAAAACAAATGAGTATATGGGGCTTCCCTGGTGGTCTCGTGGTTAAGAAGCCACCTTGCAATACAAGGAACACCAGTTCCATCCCTGGTCCCGGAAGATCCCACATGCCTCGGAGCAAGTGAGCACATGCACCGCAACTACTGAGCCTGTGCTCTAGAGCCCAGGAGCTACAATTGCTGAGGCCCAGGTGCCTAGAGCCCACGCTCCCCCACAAGAGAAGCCACTGCAATGAGAATCTCGTGTACTGAAACAAAGAGTAGCCCCTGCTTGCCGCAAGCAGAGAAAGCCTGCGTGCAGCAACAAAGACTCAGCACAACCAAAACATAAATAATAATAATTACAAAGCCCAGAGACATGGATGCACAGAATCAGCCACACAAGTCCCATCTGACGTTGCCACTGGAAACATGGTTTTATGAAATGGTGAGCAGCTCTAGGTAAAGGTCAGAACAAAGCAAAGTGTGATATTCTGTCAATCTGCATGGCATTTGCACTCCTGGAAAATAATGTTAACACCATGCAAAAATGTCTCTATGTTTATATTGGTCAGCTTGGGAAACCAGAACAGAATGCCACAAACAGGGTGTCTTAAACCACAGAGGCTTACATCTCACAGTTCTGGAGGCTGGATGTCTAGGGTCAGGATGCCGCCACATACAGGCTCTGGGCGAGCCCCTCCTCCTGGCTTGTGGATAGGCATCCTCTCCTGGTAGAGGGAGCGGGGATAAGAACACTGATCCCATAGGATCAGGGCCCCCACCTTATGATCTCATTTAATCTCACTGTCTCAGTCCAAATACAGAACACTGGGGTTTCAGCACCTCCACATATGGATCTGAGGGACACCGTTCAGTCCACAGCTGTGCTTAGATATAAAACACATTTAGGATCTAGGTTGTGCGTGTGTGTGTAAGTCACTTCAGCTGTGTCCAACTCTTTGCGATCCTATGCGCTGTAGCCCACCAGGCTCCTCTGTCCATGGGATTCTCCAGGCAAGAGTACTGGAGTGGGTTGCCATTTCCTTCTCCAGGGGATCTTCCCAACTCAGGGACTGAACCCAGGTCTCCCACATTGCAGGCAGATTCTTTACCAACTGAGCCACAAGGGAAGCCCAAGAATACCGGAGTGGTAGCCTATCCCTTCTCTAGCGGATCTTCCTGACCCAGGAATCGAGCTGGGGTCTCCCACATTGCAGGGGGACTCTCTACCGGCTAAGGCACCAGGGAAGTCCCAGGATCTAGGTTATGGTCAAAGTTAAAAGGAATTTGCAGACTCGAAAACGTGCCAGGGTCTTGTGTGTGTGTGAGACTACCCTTCATTTTACTAGGTGGAAGCCCCCGAGATGGGGCTGAGCACCACTGTCCACAGGAAGCCAGGAAGATCCTCTGTTGGGGTGGCTGGGATGGGGAGGATTTTTCTAGGGGGGGACCTAGGGATAGTTCCTATTTTTCTTCCCTGGGGATCACCATGTTTCTTCACTTGATCAGTTGTCTCAGAAGCTTCTCAGCTGTTCCCTCCTCTCCAAGTGGGACTCTTAACTCATGTGCTAGGCTTCTTACTACGTTCCACATGTCATTTAACCTCGTCCTTCTTAAAAGCTCTATTTTCTCTGTATGCTTGGCTTGGACATTTCTTCCTAATCTGCCCTTCAGTTCATTCATCCTACCCATGTCTAATCCCCCAACAAACCCATTGGTGAATTCATTTCAGATGTTGCCTTTTTCGCATGATTGTCAGACATAGCTGGTAGGCATTTCCTTGGCACACATTTCTGCAAGTGTGGTGTGGCAATATCCATCCAGAATCTCAGACATATGCATGCCCTCTAACCCCAAAATCTTACTGCCAGAAATTTGACATCAGGTAATACTTAGGAGCATGTGCAAAGTCTGTGCAAGTTTGCACTCCTAGAGCTGTTCTCACGCAGAGGCTAAATCTACATTTGCCATGCTGGTGAAACTTGGGTGAAGCCAGAATTGGCCCGGGAGCTCCATGCAGGCTGTCCATCCAGTGCTGGGAATGGGGCATTAGCGCTCTGGCTGATGGCCAGAGAAGTGTCTGACTTGTTTCCAGGTCATGTTGCTCAGAAAAATTGTCTCTGTGAGAGACTGGCTGTTCATCTGTACTCCCCTTGGGCAAACGGCAGAAGGAGAGGAGCTGAGGAGTGGGGGGCAGCACTGAGCCCCACCCCAGACCACCAGTCACCCCCACACCCACTGCCTTTACTTTCTTTACTGAGGTATAGTTGATTTATAATGCTAATTTCGGCTGTACAACAAAGTGATTGATACAGATTCACACATATAAAGTGAATTAGTTCTATGTGAAAGTGAAAGTCGCTCAGTCGTGTCCGACTCTTTGCGCCCCCATGGCCTATACAGTCCATGGAATTCTCCAGGCCAGAATACTGGAGTGGGTAGCCTTTCCCTTCTCCAGGGGATCTTCCCAACCCAGGGATCGGACCCAGGTCTCCCGAATTACAGGTGGATTCTTTACCAGCTGAGCCACAAGGGAAGCCCACTTAGTTATATATATATATAAATTCTTCTTCATTATGGTTTATTCCAGTATATTGAATATAGTTCTCTGTGCTATACAGTAGGACCTTGTTTATCCATCCTAGGTATACTAGTGGGCATCTACTAACGCCAAACTCCAAGTCCATCCCTCCCTCACCCCCTCCCACTTGGCAACCACAAATGTGTTCTCTATGTCTGTGATTCTGTTGCTGCTTCATAGATGTGTTCATTTACATTATAGTTTAGATTCTACATATGAGTGATATCATGTGGTATTTGTTTTTCTCTTATTTCATGTAATATGATAATCTCTAGGTCCATCCATGTTGCTGCAAGTGGTATTATTATTTTTTTTATGGCTGAGTAGTATCCCCTTGGGGCTTCCCCAGTGGCTCAGCAGTAAAGAATCTGCCTGTAATGCAGGAGATGAAGAAGATATGGGCTCAATCCCTGGGTCAGAAAGATCTCCTGGAGGAGGGCATAGCAACCCACTCCAGTATTCCCACCTGGAGAATTCCATGGACAGAGGAGCCTGGTGGGCTCCAGTCAGTGGGGTTGCAAAGAGTGGGACACAACTGAAGTGACTTAGCACAGCACAGCATATTCCACTGGGCTTCCCTGGTATCTCAGTGGTAAAGAACCTACCTGTCAGTGCAGGAGATGTGGGTTCAATCCCTGCTCCAGGAAGATCACCTGGGGTAGGAAACCCACTCTAATATTGTTACTTGGAGAACCCCATGAACAGAGGAACCTGATGGGCTATATAGTCCATGGGATCACAGAGTTGAATACAACTTAGTGACTGAACAGCAAATATTCCATTATATTTTTGTGCCACATTTTCTTTATCCACTCATCTATCAATGGACATTTAGGCTGTTTCCATGTCTTGCCTTTCCTTTTGTTAATGGGTGGTTTCACTCCCTTTTCTTTGGCTGAGCCTGTAGTTGAACTCACGTAGCTTAAACAAAGCTACGTGAGTTCAACTACAAGTGCTTAAACAACGACTGAGCGACTTCACTTTCACTTTTCACTTTCATGCATTGGAGAAGGAAATGGCAACCCACTCCAGTGTTCTTGCCTGGAGAATCCCAGGGACGGCGGAGCCTGGTGGGCTGCCGTATGTGGGGTCGCACAGAGTCGGACACGACTGAAGCGACTTACAGCAGCAGCAGCAGCAGCAGCAGCAGCAGCTTAAACAAAACCATTCTTGTGAAACAGTAACAACTTAAACTTGTGAAACAGTAACAACTTAAACATTCATTAATTGAGACTAGGATGTGCTGAAGAAAAAAACGAAATATGCATACATTCAAGTAAAATATAGTCATAAGAAATGATGATATAAAATAATTATTGATATGGAAAGATGCACACCACCAGACGTGAGTTTGAGCAGGGTCCGGGAGTTGGTGATGGACAAGAAAGCCTGGCATGCTGCAGTCCATGGGGTCGCAAAGAGTTGACGACTGAGTGACTGAACTGAACTGATACATCAATGAAAACGGCAGGGTATGAAATAGCCTGAGATGGACTTCCTGGTGGTCCAGTGGGTGGCTAAGAAGACTGCATTCCCAGTGCTAAAGGCCCAGGTTGGATCTCTGGTCAGGGAACTGGATCCCACACGCCACAGCTAAGGGTTCACAGCTGCAGCTAAATATCCCATGCGCCAAAACTAAGACCTGGCACAGCCAAAAATAACAAATAAATATTTAAAAAATAGCACAAGAGATCTGACTCTTCTACCCCCTTTTTTTTGTTGCCACACCACAAGGCACTTGGGATTTTAGTCTCTGACCAGGGATGAACCCAGGCCCCTGGCAGTGGGAGAGCAGAGTCCTAACCACTAGTCCACCAGGGAATCCCCCGACTCTTCTACTCTTAAAAAAAAAAAAAAGGAAAAAAACCCATAAAAATTCTAGATTTACCTCCAAATATTATCAATGGGTCACAGAACTGCACACAATTTTTATGTATAAGCTTGTGTTATTTTAATTCATAGAGCGTGCTTGTTTAGAATAGTTCTGACAGTGGAGAGAATTTCTCCGTACTCTCTTGCACATACAGTTCAGTTCAGTTCAGTCACTCAGTTGTGTCCCACTCTTTGCGACCCCATGAATCGCAGCACACCAGGCCTCCCTGTCCATCACCAACTCCTGGAGTTCACCCAGACTCATGTGTATCAAGTCGGTGATGCCATCCAGCCATCTCACCCTCTGTCATCCCCTTCTCCTCTTGCCCCCGATTCCTCCCATCATCAGAGTCTTTTCCAATGAGTCAACTCTTCGCATGAGGTGGCCAAAGTACTGGAGTTTCAGCTTTAGCATCAGTCCTTCCAGTGAACACCCAGGACTGGTCTCCTTTAGGATAGACTGGTCAGATCTCCTTGCAGTCCAAGGGACTCTCAAGAGTCTTCTCCAACACCACAGTTCAAAAGCATCAATTCTTCGGCAGTCAGCTTTCTTCACAATCCAACTCTCACATCCATACATGACCACTGCAAAAACAAGGGTTTCCCTATTGTTAACCTCTGGAATTAGTGTAGCACTTTGTTACAATTAATGAACCAGGGTTATAACATTGTTATTAACTAAGTTCTCAGTTTACAATAGGGTTCACTCTTGGTGTTGGACATTCTGTGGACAGAGACAAATTTGTGATGATACACCACTGATAGTCTCATACAGAGTATTTCCCTGCCCTAAAACCGCCCTGTATTCTGCCTATTCATCCCTCCCCCTTCCCACCCTTGGCCACCACCAACTTTCTCTTACTATCCTGTAGTTTTACCATTGCCAGAACATCATTTAGTTAGAATCATACAGTTTGTAGATTTTCAGATTGGCTCCTTCCACTTAGCAATGTGCATTTAAGTTTCCTCCATGTTTTTTGACTTCTGAATAACAGCCCGCTCTGTGGACTGACCTCACTTTGTTTACCCATTCACCTACTGTGGGTGTCTTAGTTGTTCCCATTGCTGACAACTGGAATAATAATTGGAATAAAGCTGTTATGAATGTCTGTGTACAAGTTTTTGTGTGAATGTAAGTTTTCCACTTACTAGGACACGACTGAGAGACTTCACTTTCACTTTTCACTTTCATGCATTGGAGAAGGAAATGGCAACCCACTCCAGTGTTATTGCCTGGAGGATCCCAGCGACAGGGGAGCCTGGTGGGCTGTCGTCTATGGGGTCGCACAGAGTTGGACACGACTGAAGCAACTTAGCAGCAGCAGCAGCAGCAGCAGGTTAAGTATCAAGGAATGAAATTACTACATTATATGGTAAAACTATGTGTAGCTTTATTAAGCTTTATTAACCAAACTGTGTTCCAAAGACTATACCATTTTAATTCCCACCAGCAATGAGTGAGTTCCTATTCTCCACACCCTCATCAGCACTTGGTATTGTCAAGTTTCTGGGCTTTAGCTGTCTTAATAGGTGATATTGTTTTCATTTGTGGTCCCTGATGATGTGCAATGTTGAGAAATTTTCACATGCTATCTGCATATCTTCTTTGGTGAGGTGTCTGCTCAGATCTTTGACCCATTTTTAATTGGAGTGTTTATTTTCTTATTACTGAGTTTCAAAAATTCTTTGTGTATTTTGGATGCTGGTTCTTTATCATGTTTTATAAGATGTAAAGATTTTATTTGGTGGTGGGACACAACACAGCAACATTCAGACAAATGAAAGACAGGACTCTTACTCAGAGCTGCAAACAAGAGACAGCTGGCCTGCAGGGCACACAGACGATGCGCCTGAGACATCAGTAGACTGATGTGACCAAGGAGGGACTCAGTGAACTTGCAGATATGTCAGCAGAGACCAGCTCAAATGCATAGAGAAAAAGTAATGAAAAACACTGAACAGAAGAGCCAAGAACTGTAGGACAATTGGATACCTGTTGTGGAAATTGTTGGTTTAGTCGTGTCCAACTCTTGCGGCCCCATGGACTGTAGCCTGCCAGGCTCCTCTCTATGGGATTCTCCAGAAAAGAATACTGGAATGGGCTGCCATTTCCTCCTCCAGGGGATCATCCTGACCCAGAAACTGAATCCAGGTCTCTTGCATTGCAGGCAGATTCTTTATGGACTGAGCTATAAGGAAAGCCCATATATGGAAATACCAGGAGATGAAAGAAACAGATGAAATGACTGAAATAATGGTGGCTGATAACTTTCTAAGATCAACAACAGACATCAAACCATAGATTCAAGAAGCTAAGAGAACACTAAACAGTTTAAATGCCAAAAAACCTCTAATACCCAGGCATATCATATTCAAACTGCAGGAGATCAAAGATGGAGAAAACCTTAACGAGGACAGAGGATAGACCACCTTACCTATAGAGGCACAAGGACCGGGATTACATCTGAGTGTCCTCGGGAACCACGGGAACAGGAGAGTGGAATGAAATGTTGTTTATTTATGCATGCATTTCTTTTTGGCTGTGCTGGGTCTTCCTTGCTGTGAGAGCTTGTCTCTAGTTGCAACGAGCCGGGAGCTCCTCGCTAGTTGCGGGGCCTGGGCTTCTCACTGCAGTGGCTTCCCTTGTGGCACACAGGCTCCAGAGCTCAGGCTCAGCAGTCGTGACCCATCGGCTTATTTGCACCTCAGCATGTGGGATCTTCCCAGATCGAGGGTCGAACCCGTGTCCCCTGTACTGGCAGGTGGATTCTTTACCACTGAGCCACCAGGGAAGCCCAAGAAATGTTAAGGGAAGTTCCCTGGGTATCAGCTCAGAAGCATTTCTGTATCTTTTCTTCCTCTTCTCACCTGAGACAGCAAGTTGGGGGGCTGCCCTGCCTGTCAGTCAGGCAGGCTCAGGAAAAAAAAAAAAAGAGAAAGAAAACCTTGTTTTAAAAGAATGACCTCCCCTGTGTATCTATTTTCTTCTGTATTTCTCTTTGAAGCATTCAGTTTTCTTCTTTTTGTTTTGCTTTGAATGTCATTTTCTTAAAATTTTTAAAAACCAACTTTATTCATTTTTTTAAAACAATATTTATTTATGTATTTGGCTGTTGTGGGTCTTAGCTGTGGCATGCAGGATCTTAGTTGCAGCATGTGGGATCTAGTTCCTTGATCAAGGATTGAACCCAGGCCCCTTGCACTGGGAGCACAGAGTCTTAGCCATTGGACCACTGGTAAAGTCTCTAAAAACAATTATTGAAATATTCACATGATAGAGTTCACCCATTTAAAATGCACATTTTTATAATTTTTAGGGCATTCATAGAACCGTGCAATCCTAGAATAACTCAATTTTAGAAATTTTTGGCATAACCCTCTAAAATCCTGTCCTTATTTGTCATCCCTCCCATTCTCCGCCCAAACCCCAGCCGTGAGCAACCACTCATCTGCTTGGTGTCTCTAAGGACCCATAGATTTGCCCATTCGGGATGTTTCACAGGACCTCAGTGCCGTAGTGACAGGCACCGGTGCTGTCTGGGGAACAAAACCATCTGCTTCCTGCTTGCTCAGTCTGCTCTGAGGGGCAGGGCCTGGCTGGCCCAGCTCTGTCTTGGCGTGATCCTCACCCAGAGGCATGATGGCTTGCACACGGCTGCTGAGCTCCTGGTTCCTCCTGGACGGTGCCCAGCCAGACCCGAGAGTCCTGCTCACAGACATGTGGGTCACAGGGGCACCACCAGGTGCTGCCTGCTAATGAGAACAGCCTGCCCGGGAAGCTGTGAGGGTTCCTGGAGAGCCGGACAGCAAGAGAGTCAGCAGAGGTCAGAGGAGGGAGGTGGAAGGCCGGCGGAGGCCGGGCTGAAGAATCCTCTGAGAGAGGCAGAAAGAGGGAGGGGAAGCTGAAGGGAGGGAGGTTGGGGATGCAGCCCCCATGATGACATCTGGGTGCCCCTCCATCCTGGGGCCTCACAGCAGAGAGACCCTCTGGGGACTGGCTGCCCAAGAGGAGCAGGCATGACTTTGTGTGGTCCAAGCATCAGGCCACCCCAACTGGAAGCTTCTGCTTGGCGTGGTGTCCTGGCCCCACTCCACCTGTCCAGCACATGGGTGAGCCAGAACGCTGGCCACACCTCTTGTTGTGTGTTTTGTTCTCAGTGAACATTATGTTTTACTACCCTTGGCTTGTCACTGTGTTTGTTTCGCTAGAATCTGGTGTGTCAGCTCCTAGAGGAGGGCATTTGCCTTCATGCTGTTTGATAATGCATTGAGCTTGCTTGCCCATTTTTCCTATGGTAAAATATACAAAATATAAATTTGCCACTTGTAAGTGTCCAACTCAGTGGTATTAAATACAGTCATAATGCTGTGCAGACATCACCACAGTTCCTCTCCATACCTCTTCTCATCTTTTGTTTTTCAGTGTTTAATTTTTGGCTGCAGAGTCTCATTTGCAGTATGGAGGATCTCTTCGTTGAGGTGGGAGGGCTTTGCTCCAGGTGTGGCACACTGGCTTATTTGCTCTACGGCATGTGGGATCTCGGTTCCCCAACCAAGAATCAAACCCAGGTCCTCTGCACTGGAAGGCAGATTCTTAACCCAGGGGCCACTAGGGAAGTCCCAATTCTTTTCACTTTGTAAACTGGAAACTCTACACCCATTAAATACTAACCCTCCATTCCCATCCACATAGGTCCTGGCACCCACCGATCCACTTTCTGTCTCTATGATTTTGACTAATCTCAGTACCTCATGTAAGTGGATGCATATAGTATTTGTCCTTTTGTGGCAAATACTGAGCATAATGTTCTCAAGGTTCATCCACATTGTACATGTCAGGATTTCCTTCCTTTTTAAGGCTGAATAATATTTCATTCTATGTATACACCACATTTAGTTTATACAGTCATGCTTTCATGGATCTTTCCACTGTTTCCACTGTTTTGTTTTTGTTCAGTCACTAAGTCCTGTCTGATTCTTTGCAACCCATGGACTGCAGCATGCCAGGCTTCCCTGTCCATCACCATCTCCCAGAGTTTGCTCAAACTCATGTCCACAGTCAGTGATGCCATCCAACCATCTCATCCTCTGTTGCCCTCTTCTCCTCCTGCTCTCAATCTTTCCCAGCATCAGGGTCTTTTCTAATAAGTTGGCTCTTCACATCAGGTGGCCACAGTATTGGAGCTTCAGCTTCAGCATCAGTCCTTCCAATGAATATCCAGGGTTGATTTCCTATAGGGTGGACTTCCCTGGTGGCTCAGCTGGGGAAGACTCTGCCTGAAATGCAGGAGACCTGGGTTTGATCCCTGGGTTGGGAAGATTCCCTAGAGAACGGCTACCCATTCCAGTAATCTGGCCTGGAGAATTCCATGGACTATTCATGGTGTTGCAAAGAGTCAGACATGAATGAGCAACTTTCACTTTCTTTTCTTTTAGGATTGACTAGTTTGATCTCCTTGCAGTCCAAGGGACTCTCAAGAGTCTTCTCCAGCATCAATTCTTTGGCCCTCATCCTTCTTTATGGTCCAACTCTCACATCTGTACATGACTACTGGAAAAACCGTAGCTTTGGCTATATGGACCTTTGTCGGACCTTTTCCACTTTTTGGCTATTGTAAATAATGCCGGTGGAACGTAAGTGTGCAAATACCTGTTTGAGTCTCTGCTTTTAGTTCTTTGGGGCATGTACCCATACATGGATTTGTGGGTCATCTGGTAATCCTATGTTTAATTTTTTGAGACTTGCATTTGTTATTACCAGCTGATTGATTTGCCCACTCTTCCCTCCATCTAACACCTGACTACCACTGGCCGGGCACAGTACGGATGCCAGGGTATAGGCTAGCACTGGCCTCTGCCCTAATGGAGTTACAGTCTAGTGGGAAGAGCTGATTTTACAAACCAACAGCATTTATTGTGCCCCATGTGTATAATCTCATGTGCTTGCATTCATGCTAACTCGCTTCCATCATGTCCAACTCCATGTGGCCCCATGGACTGTAGCCTGCCATGCTCCTCTGTCCATAGGATTCTCCAGGCAAGAATACTGGAGTGGGTTGCCATTCCTTTCTCTAAAAGATCGTCCCAGGGATTGAACCCGAGTCTCTTACATCTCCTGTTGTATTGGCAGGCGGGTTCTTTACCACTAGTGCCACCTGGGAAGCCAGTCAATATGTTGTGTTAGTTGCTTCCATTGTGTCCCACTCTTTGTGACACCATGGACTGTATCCCGCCAGCCTCCTGTCCGTGGGATTCTCCAGGCAAGAATACTGGAGTGAGTAGCTGTTCCCTTCCTCAGGGGTCTTCCAGACCCAGGGATCGAACTGTCTGAGATACCAGGGAAGCTTAGGTGAATGGGATTCCCCTGGAAATATGCCCTCGGGATGCTGTTATTACCCATGTTTTCCAGATGAGGCGCTGCTGAGCTGAGGGTGCACCTTGGCCAGCACAGTCCTTAATAAACACCGATTAGTGGGTGTGCCTGGAGAAGGCACTGGCACCCCACTCCAGTACTCTTGCCTGGAGAATCCCATGGGCAGAGGAGCCTGGGAGGCTGCTGTCCATGGGGTCGCTAAGAGTCGGACACGACTGAGCGACTTCACTTTCACTTTTCACTTTCATGCAATGGAGAAGGAAATGGCAACCCACTCCAGTGTTCTTGCCTGGAGAATCCCAGGGACGGGGGAGCCTGGTGGGCAGCCGTCTATGGGGTCACACAGAGTCGGACACGACTGAAGTGACTTAGCAGCAGCAGCAGCAGCAGCAGTGGGTGTGCCAGCAGCTCTCAGTGGCCTCTCCTCCTGCATGACCAGGTCTGGGTGAGCCCTGGGCTGAGCAGCACTGGCTCGTTTAGTGTGATTATCAGAAGCACCCAGAAGACCAATACATCTTTTTAAAAATTAATTAATTTTTATACATTCAGTTTTGAGTGTGCCCTAGCTTCCTCTACTTGCAGCGAGCAGAGGCCCTCTCTAGTTAGGTGCACCAGCTTCTGCCTTTCCTGGCTTCTCTGGTCACGGAGCAGGGCTCCAGGGCACTCACGTTCAGTAGTTGTAGCACACAGGCTTAGTTGCCCTTCAGCATGTGGAATCTTCCCAGACCAGGGATTGAACCCACGTCCTCTGCATTGGCAGGCGGTTCAGTGGTTACTTATAAGGTTATAAGTCCCCTTATACCTCTTGATGACACATTCAAAATCATTAAAAAGCCTAAATAGGGTAACTTGGTTCAGGCATGCAGGATGGAGCCGGGTGGCCACGGTGGATGTGGTTTCAGACACATTCCTGCAACACCAAGAACCTGTATTTTCTGAACTGTGTCAGACTTGGGGACACTGCAAACCATTTCCAAAACAGTATTTCCCAGCAGCTGCCAATGGCAACCTTGGGGTTTCAAAGCTCCCGCCCCCACTTCTCAACTATATAATCCTTTAGAACCCCAACCAGTTCTTATTTAACAAGCACCCTTAGTTTCACCAGCTCCAGTCCCAGTTCTTGGCAAACAATTTTTGTAATCTTGCATTTTTTTTTTTACTTTTCTAAGTCTCCCATTGTACAGTCAGTCCTGCAGGACACAATTCAAGTGTTTCTTGAATCTGTGTCTCCCAGGCTGCAGTCCTAACATGCCCAAAGAGACGCCTCATTGTTTCAACCACGCATCCATTCTTGGAATACTTGGTTAGCACTCTAAAAATTCAGCTTCTACAATTAGATCAATTCCTTTTATTTGCATATATAGCTTCTATAAAACTCTAGGAAAAAGTTACACAAGTTCTTATCTAAAAATGTCTCCTGTGGGAATTCCCTGGTGGTCCAGTGGTTAGGATTCCAGGTTTCCATTGCAGGGGGCATAGATTTGGTCCCTGACCAGGGAACTAAGATCCTGCATGTCATGCAATGCACCCAGAAAAAAATCTGGTTTTTTTTTGTTTGTTTGTTTTGTTTTCCAGTTTTCAAGCATTCTTTAAAAAGATACTTAGTCCTGACAAGTCTGTGCTAAAAATATTAGTCACTAACAAGAATGCCAAGTACACACTTTCCTAGAGTATAATCTGGCAATATATGTTAGGAATCTAAGATAAACTATCTTTTTCTCTGTCATTCCACTTCAAAGAATCTATGATAAGAAAGTAACCAGACAACAAGTTTCTACTGTAGAGCACAGGTGCCTATATTCAATACTCGGTGACAAACTATAATGGAAAAGAATATGAAAAAGAATATATAGAGAGGCAGAGCACATTCTTAATTTTAATTAAAAGATGCTTGCTCTTGGAAAGGAAACCTGTGACAAACCTGGACAGCATATTAAAAAGCAGAGACATGACTTTGCTAACAAAGGTCCATACAGTCAAAGCTATGGTTTCTTCAGTAGTTACGTATGGATGTGAGAGTTGGACCATAAAGAAAGCTGAGCACCGAAGAATCAATGCTTTCAAACTGTGCTGCTGGAGAAGACTCCTCCTCGCAAGGAAGTCAAACTAGTCTATCCTAAAGGAAATCAACCCTGAATATTCATTGGAAGGACTGATGCTGAAGCTGAAGCTCCAATACTTTGGCCACCTGATGCAAAGAACTGACTTATTGGAAAAGACCCTGATACTGGGAAAGATTGAAGGCAGGAGGAGAAGGGGACGACAGAGAATGAGATGGTTGGTTGGTATCACCAACTATATGGACGTGAGTTTGAGCGAGTTCCTAGAGATAGTGAAGGATAAGGAAGACTGGCATGCTACAGTCTATGGGGTAGCAAGGAGTTGGACATGACTTGGAGACTGAACAAGGACAAAAACAAGTCCAGTGAAATATTTTTCACACTGAGAAGCTGGAGACAGACTGATTATCAAATAATAGATGATTAAACAAATTCTTGTAACTCCATGTGATGAAAATAATATTGTCATGAAATACCATGGAGAAATACTGGAGACAACCTTGAATGTATGAAAATACAATATTATGTGTACACATAGTACATTAAATCCCAATGTTTAACGTGTCAAACATTAGTACATTTCGTGAGCACTGACCATGTATCAGATACCTTCCAGGTATGGTGTAAAACCAGACAGATGTGCAGAGTGAAGAAAGCCGCACACTCTCGAGACACCGGGACTCTGACCAGTTTCTGCTTTCTTCTTCCCAATGTTTGTAACCTCCCAGCTTTCCACAGCACTCGTTTCTCTTACAACTAGAGACTAGGTGAAGGATGTTTAAGAACCTCTGTGGGGCACAGGGCAGGGAAAGAAAAGCAGTCTACGGCGAAGTCAGACCGCTGAGGACGGCAAACCCTGCTTCCAGTTAGACGCCAGGGTGATCCACATGCCCCACGGAAGACAGATTCAGTGAAAGAGAATGCCCTCACATTCTCTGTTCTCTTTCTTACTGAATCATTTGCCCCAAGAGCCCCCTTGAGGGTCTAAAATTCCTGGTTGTTGGCGCAGATTGTGAATCTGTTCTTAATCGAGTATCACTGGAGAGAGAGGGAACACTGGCGTGAAGGTGGGCTGGGAACAGAGGGTGAGGTTCGAGGTTACTTCTGTGGGTGGGGACGCCCAGCAGCGATGGCCCCGTGGGGACATGCACTGGAAGTCAGCGCACACGTCCATGAACGCTTGGCTGAAAACTCCCTGGTGGCCTGCAGCTGTTTTGAGCGGAGCCTCAGAGGCTATCACAAGGATCAGCTCAGTGACCCAAAGACAGCAAGGTGAGTTTGAAACCAGACAAGCGTGTTTGAGGATTAAAATGTCAACTGACACTGACAGCCCAGGAAAGAATCTAGGGCATTTTCTGGTGGCCCAAAGTGTTTATCTATTTATTCCCCCTTATTTTTTTTGGCTGAACTGGATCTTCCTTGTGCATGTGGGCTTTCTCTAGTTACTGCACACTGGCTTAGTTGGCCCATAGCAAATGGGATCTTAGTTCCCAGAGCAGGGATCAAACCCACGTTTCCTTCATTGTAACACAAACTGTTTACCACTGGACCACAAGCGAGGACCCCAAAGTATTTTTAAGGTTCAGAAAATCTTGGCTGTTCCCAAGATTAGGGCTTCCCAGGTGGCACGCTGGTAAAGAATCCACCCGCCAATTCAGGAGACACAGGAGACTCAGGTTCAATCCCTGGGGCAGGAAGATCCTCTGGAGGAGGAAATAGCAATCCACTTCAGTATTCTTACCTGGGAAATCCCATGGACAGAGGAGACTGGTGGGCTACAGCCCAGGGGGGTGCAAAGACTCAGACACGACTGAGAGACTGAGCACACACACATTTCCAAGATAAAGCAAAAATAAATAACCTACTTAACTTAAAAAACAAAACAAAACTGGCAATCCAAGTTTCAGGTTTGGTTGTTGTCTCTTAAGAAAGACATTCTGGAACTGGAAACATTCCAAGCCTGTTTCTCAACAATGGAGCAACTTCTTAAGCATGGAAGGATTCCAAACTAGATTCTTCATTCATAAAAATGGCACCTGGAGTCCGGTAGTCACGAGAAAAGAGGAATTTTCCACCAACCTCTGTTTCAGCAGGACAGGGGAACTGGGATCAGTGTCAGAGAAGAGGAAACTCATACTGAACACTCACTCATGCCAGGGGATGTCTTCAGCTGGTGACTCAGGTCAATTTGTTGAATGCCCTTAAACATTGTTTGAATGTTGATACTATGATTACATCTCTGCCTGAGGAAATGGGGACACTGAGTCCACAGGTTGATCTGACTTGCACGGAGAAATGCTGTAGCCATCAGAGAAGCTGGAATCCAACCCAGACTGTGTGGCTCTGAAACCACACAATCCAGACTGGGGCTTGAACCCACTGTCCTGGGATTGGATTCACCTGGTGTTAGGATTTAATAAAGTTCAGGTTCTTCATGTTGCATCCCAGAAAGAATTCAGGGAGACACAAAGTGAGAGGTGAGAAGTGGTTTAGTTAGATTGATACATATTTCATACATTAGTCAGTCAGTTCAGTCACTCAGTCGTGTCCAACTCTTTGCGACCCCATGAACTGTAGCACGCCAGGCCTTCCTGTCCATCACCATCTCCCGGAGTTCACTCAAACTCACGTCCATTGAGTCAGTGATGCCATCCAGCCATCTCATCCTTTATTGGTCATAGGTTTTCTTCCAAGGAGCAAGCATCTTTTAATTTCATGGCTGCAGGCACTATCTGCAGTGACTTTGGAGCTCAAAAAAGTAAAGTCTGTCACTGTTTCCATTGTTTCCCCATCTATTTGCCATGAAGTGATGGGATCAGATGCCACGATATTAGTTTTCTGAATGTTGAGTTTTAGGCCAGCGTTTTCACTCTCTTCGTTTACTTTCATCAAGAGGCTCTTTAGCTCCTCTTCGTTTTCTGCCAAAAGGGTGGTGTCACCTGCATATCTGAGGTTATCGGTATTTCTCCTGGCAATCTTGATTCCAGCTTGTCATTTTGTATGATGTACTCTTCATATAAGTTAAATAAGCAGGGTGACAATCTCTGTGCTGCAATCCGTGGGGTCACAAAGAGTTGGACCTGACTGAATGACTGAGCTGGATTCTGTGGCGGCTGAAGCCTGTGCTGCTGCAGCTGCTGACCTTCAACACCCTGAGGGAGATCAGGGAGGACAGAGGCACGCTGTGCTCCAGAGGACCTGGTGGGACAGGTCTTTAGATAGTTGGGTGTTTTCAGGAACAGATTTTGTGATCCCATACCTTGCACCTCCTCATATCTAGAAAGAACTGAGTCCCTTCCTGATGAGAGCAGATCCTCCTGATTAGTGGGAAACTCTTGTAAAGCAAGCACTTAATTGTATTGAACTCCTTCACCAAAATCTTATACACTGACCTTCTCCCACTGCCTCTTCGGAACAGTCTCTCAGAGCTATCTGAGGTGCTGTCTCCTGGGCTGCAGTCCCATTTTGTTCCAAATAAAAGTTGTGAGTTCACTCACAGCTCTCAAGTTGTGCATCTTTTTTTAGTCGAAAAAACCATGGAGGAGTTGAGGGTTTTGGGTACCAGAAATGGCAACCCTCTCCAGTATTCTTGCCTGGAGAATCCCATGAACAGGGGAACCTGGTGGGCTATAGTCCATGGGGTTGCAAGAGTCAGACAGGACTTAGCAATTAAACCACCACCACCACTCTGTTCTCCTGACTCCGCCCAGCAGTCAATCTTCCTCTGGCCCAAACTAGGATAGGTTTGTTTGACTTCCCTGTGCGTGGCACACATGATCTTACTTGCCTTGGGTAACAGACTAGGCCCCCCACCACATGGTTTTGCCCCTGCCAATAGGTTCTGATGGAGGACATTGCCCAGGGTGGGCAGGGTGGGCATTGGCCACGTGGCTCGGCCCAGCACACCCTAAGGAGAAGGCCAGTCATGTGTCCAAGGTGGGGGAACTGGGTTCTTGAGTCCCCAAAGTTCTCATGGTAGTGGAGGCGTCCGCTCCCCAGGCCTCTGCAGGGTAACTTGGCTGTGGATCAGGCGTGCATGCCCTAGGTAGGGGCGCCTGGTTAGCAAGGCGGGCCTGGATCCTTGGTCCTGCCAGAGGGTCGCAGGGCTCGTGCGTCCTGGCGCCGGTCCGCGCGGTGGCCGCAGGGGCGGTGGTCCGCATGGGAGTTCCAGGCCTTGCAGGGCCTGGAAGTGGGGCCAGGCACTGCGCACCACCGGGCCCTGGGGAAGGTGGTCCCAGTAACTCCCAGCCCAGCAGCCCACTTGCAGACATCCCTGTCCGTGCCCACTTCCGGGGCGCCTCGCCCGTGCGCTTCCTTCGCCGGGGTCCTTGTCGGTCGGGCTCGTGGTCCTGCTGCTCCGGCAGTGTGCGGCCCCGGGGTTTGTGCGGCCCCGGGGTTAGAGGAGTGGTGCGGGCCAGGGGCCGGACCTGTGTGGAGTGAATGAAGGACTTGAGGAACCGATGAATGAAGGAAGGCCGGCGCAGCCTGCTGCGCCCCACAGGGTAAAACTGAAAGTGCAAGCCGGCGTTTTGGAGGATGCCCGCCCACGTGCCGGTAGCGCAGAGATGTGGGTGGGTTGCCCGGGCCTGGGTTGCGGTAGACGATTTGCCCCGGAGGGGCGGGAGTGGGCGGGGACAAGCGGATGCCCCGCCCCCGGTCCGCCCCGGCGCAGCGCGGGACCCGCGGGTTCCTAGCCGCGCTGAGGTCAGAAGGAGGCGGCCTGTCGTCCGAGCCGAGCGCCTGCGCCGATCCGGGCCGCGGCGGAGCGGAGCCCGAGCGTGGCCGAAGCCGAGCTGAGCGCGCGGCGGAGACGCTGACCCCCCCGGCCCCGCGCCGCCGCGGCAGGCCCGGCATGGAGAAGGAGTGCCGGGTGCTCTCCATTCAGAGCCACGTCGTCCGCGGCTACGTGGGCAACCGGGCAGCCACGTTCCCGCTGCAGGTACGCTTACGTAACCCGGAGGTGTCCCCGCGCCCGGCCGTGCGGACCAGCGAAGGGGTGGCCGCCGTCGGGCCGCGTGACCTTGGCCCGGCAGCCCGGAGGATCTGGAGCGCGGGGTTCCAGACGCGGGCGGGGTAGGCGGGCACTTTTCAGGGCCGGGGGCGGGGCCGCACTTGGACCCCGGCGGTGGAATGGGGAGGGGGTGGGGACGCTCGGTTAGAATGAAGACCCCGGGCGCGTGCTGTGAGCACCCGCCAGCCCCCGCCCTTTCCCACCGGCCCGACCCTGGGGAAGGGAAAGTGCGGAGCAGCGGCCGGAGACCCAGCGAAGGTGGGCGCTGGGCAAACAGGTCTCTGCACTGCTTACCTGGTGGGCGGCCCGTCCCCATCCGTTCCCCGCCCCCTGCGGGTCGGGAGGCTCGCCGTGAGGCCCTGGGCGGCCAGGGTGGGCTCCACCCTGCGACTGCCCGTTGGGGGACGGCCGCCAGGAGGGGATGGGACGGAGGGGGCCTACCTACCGGTGTTGGCTCCGGAGAAGTAAAGCCCAGAGGGCAGTTCAGGCCGTGCAGGGTCTGGCTCTAGATGCAGCTTCCTACGTGTGTCAGCCTTTCCCTACTAGGGTGCCCACGGGCTTCCTCCTGCTTCCTCCACCTGTGCTCCGTGAGGGGCTCACGATCTCTCTGTGGTTCATCAGTGAGCACCCACTGCTTCCTGTCTCAGCCCCAAGGTTGTGGTTGGGTGGCCCCTTGGAGTGTCAGGATGAGGCCTGGGTGCAATGGGGTGTCAGCCTTGGGGTCACCGTCACTTCCTGCCCTGTGGGCTAAGCAGGAGGCTGTGTGTCCGACCTGATCGCTCTCTTGGACCATGCACCTTTGGCCCGTTGTCCCTGGGTCCGATCCTTGATCACGGAGCTAGTGTCTGGCCCCCCTCAAGATCATAAAGGGCCCCCCAGTCACAATGGCCTGTAGGTGCCAGCTGGCTGGAGGGGCCGTGGGAAGGGTTGGAACCCTTCAGTAGAGCTTGAGGGCCGACCTGAGGCTGGCCCACCCATCTCCCGAGGAGGAGGCAGTGGAACAAAGACTTGTAGGTGGAATGGTACAAGGGTTCAAGTCCAACCGACCTGCCGGGCCAGCTGCCTGTGATCTGTGAGCACCCATGGAGATAATGTGAGGCCCTTGGCCCTCCCATCCCCACCAGCGGGGGTGCAGACCGTGGGGGCAGCCAGGGTGCACTCCAGGACTGGTCCCGAGGCCCCAGCTCTTGGTCACTGATTGCTGGGGCAGGGCCTCTATGGTGGGAGAGTGCTGGGATGAAAGTGCAGGATCCCTGAAGCAGGGGCAGCCCCAGAAGGTGGAACCAGGGAGTTCCTTACCAGATAGTGGCCTGCTTGCCCCCTGCCTGGAGGGAGCCGCCCTTGGCAGAAGTGTGCAGAGGTGTGTAGACTCTGCTGCTTCCCTGGGCCTCTGTCTCTCCCTGTGGCCGCTCCTTTATCTTTCCCTGGGTTGTTCCTCTGATCATCTGCTCCTTGATTTCTAGGCACAGACCCTAAACTTGCAGACCATCATGTCCTTTGCCAATTACTTGATGGGATGCTCCTCCAGACCACCCCTCTTGGGAAGGGCCTCTGAAGGACTGAACCTTGGTTCTTACCTGAGGCCTCCTCTCTATCCAGCATCCTTACCTGTGGTCTTGAGGGACAGACGTCGGGGCTGCCATCCCCCTTCTGTATCCCCAGGATGGGGGTAACACCTGGCTCTGACTTAATCCATCCCTGCACTTCCTCTTGTCTGCTTAAAGAAAAACACACAGCAAGGGAGTTGTGAGTTTTAGTCATGGACTTACTGAGGCCTGTAGCCCAGGAGACAGTCTCTCAGGGCACTGCTCCAGCGAGGTCAGGGAGAGGCCAGTTTGGGAGCTGGGAAATACTTGCATTCAAGCTTGCTTCTGGATAAAAGATTACAGCTAATCACGAAGAACAGATATCTTAAGTTATTGATTTTAGTGTTATTCTAAGTATGGAAGGATGCAGGAATTTGAAATTCTTTCTGAGATATGCAACTAATATCTGTTTACGCAAAGCACTGAGTACCTGCTCCTGTTTTTTTCATCCTGAATTCCTCAGATGGGCCCCTGCTGTGGCTTAGACTTAACCCTTGTAGAACTGGAAGTGAGCCAGGCTCTTTTGTTATTCTTCACTCACACTCCCCTGGAGGCTCATTCTTAAGCTGGGGTCTTGAAGAGGCTGCCTTCCGCCTTGCACTCTCTAATACTCAGTTGCCTCATCTGTGGAATGGGCATAGAGCCTGACTCCAAGGACGCAGTAAGGGCGACCATCCCTGGGAGGTGCCTCGGAGGTGCTGGCTGCTGAGTGAGGTGGCCCCAGTGCCCAGGGTGCTTTTCTTAGTCCTCTCTGCAGAAAGACCAGACAGGGAGGTAGTAGGGCCCGCGCGCAGCCAAATGTGCCTGGGGTATCTAAGGGAGGCCAGGGCCTCCATCAGGCCTGGATCACGTCCTTACCTGTGTCCTTTGCCCTGATCATTTTTTCTTCCTAACGTAGTCTTGGGTGGCTGGAAAAAGCTGAGGAGGGGGAGAAAGCAGAGAGGGTGGCTCTCAAAACATGCTCCACCAAACCAAGCCCACCTTGATGGTGTACTTCAGCCTCCAGAGCTATGAGAGAATTGAAAGGTTGTTGCTGAACCACGAAAGACTCCGGGATTCTTGGCCTCCGGAGGAGAAGAATTCAACCCAGGGCCAGAGACGAGGCTTGATCGCTCAGAGCTTTTGTGTAATAAAGTTTTATTAAAGTATAAAAGAGATAGAGAAAGCTTCTGACATAGACATCAGAAAGGGGCAGAAAGAGTGCCCCCTCACTAGTGTTAGCAATGGAGCTATATACTTCTAACTAGTTACTGGGCTTCCCTGGTGGCTCAGAGGTTAAAGCAGCTGCCTGCAATGCTGGAGACCTGGGTTCGATCCCTGGGTCAGGAAGATCCCCTGGAGAAGGAAATGACAACCCACCCACTCCAGTGTTCTTGTCTTAATTAGTTATTACAGTGAATCAAAAGAATGTCTGGAGGTTGTAAAGACTTTACTAGACCCACTCCCATAATTTACATTTTAAAATAACAGGATTAGCCAGAATGGGGGGGGGGTCCCAGAAACTGCCCTCAAGCAGGATACATTATTGTTACGTAATCCTAAGGAATGTAGAGGGAAAAAAAAAGTGTGTCCTTTTCTCTTCCTTGAGAATTCCAGACCCCTCTCTCCTTGGGGACCCCCAGACTTCCTATCAACCTGCCTAGAAATCGACTGTCTCAGAATAATAAACTGTTTCAGCCGCGTGAGCGCTCACACGGTCCTCATTTGAGGTCCCACTTGGGACACACAGTTCAGCCCATATGAGAACCATTTCCAGAGATGTTCCTGAGCTCACTGTACGCTTTCTCCCCGGCCACTTAGTGCTTCCTTGTCCAGAGTCCTGATTCCCCATAAGTCTGCGCACACTTACTTTGGCTGGGCTGCCGAGCTCTTGTAAGGGCTACAGGAGGCTCCGTGGGGTCTCCTGCAGGCATTTTGCTCCCCACCCAACATGTGAGCACTGCAGGAGCACAGAGGGGCAGGATGGGCCGGGGGTGAGCCAAGCCTGGAAGTGGTCGTGCGCCGAGCCTGGAAGTGGTCGTGCCTTGCACGGTTCCAGCAGGTGTCCCCTGACTACAGAGCTGTGCCGAGTTCTGAAAATGTTCTGAATTTTGATGGATGCTGTACAGCTGGAGACACCACAGGTGGAGTTACCCACACAGCTGACTGTGGGAAGAGAGCTTGGAAATGTCGGGAGAAGGTGGAGTCTGGCTGGGCCCCACAAACTTGGGGAGACAGAATATGCACTTGTGCGGGGTGGAGAGGCTGCCGGTGGAGGGGTGCTGACCCGGTGCCCGCATCTTGAGGAAACGGCTCAGGGGCTGGCCGTGCCCCCCAGACAATCTCAGCCGCATCTGCACAGTGAGAGCAGTCCTGTTGGTGGCCGCATGGTGCCCAGCTCCCAGGTTCTGCTCTGGTGGGGTGCGGCGTGGATCCCTGCCCAGGGACCTCCCACCACTCCCAGGGTGGTCCTGGCTAGATGTCTGCAAGCTCGATGTCTGGGCTTCAGGGCTCTGGTTCTCAAACTGCTTTTTGCCAGGTCCCCACAGGTTTCCCTGGTGGCTCAGATGGTATAGAACATGCCTGCAACGCAGGAGACCCGGATTTGATCCCTGGGTGGGAAAGATCTCCTGAAGAAGGAAATGGCAACCCCCTCCAGTATTCTTGCCTGGAGAATCCCATGAACAGAGGAGCCTAGTGGGCTATAGTCCATGGGGTCACAAAGAGTTGTACATGATTGAGCGACTATCACTCACAGGCTACAGTCCAAAGGGTTGAAAAGTGTCAGATGCAACTGAGCAATTAAGACTTAATACCACAACACACTAGTGGTGGTCTCAGGTGGGTAGCCTTCAGGCAGCTGCCTTCTGTGGGCAGAGAAAAGTGTTAACACAGAAGAGAAAGGACCGGAACCTTGACTCTGGTTTTGGATTTGTTTCTGTGCTCGAGTTCATAGTCCGTTTTAGTGGCTGAGGGGCACACACTGCTGTGACCAGCAACAGCAGGTAGAGCCGCGGGCAGGGTGATCCCACGTCGGCAGTGAGCGAGGGAAGCGAGAGGGTGGGCTTGTGCCTCCCTGTCCTGTCTCTGGAGGTGGGGGCTACAGGTCAAGGGTGTCTCTGGAGGTGGGGGCTACAGGTCAAGGGTGCCATGCCTGTGATGCTTCTGGGGCCCCTTCCCTGGGCAGACCCTGGGACCTCTCATTGTTCTGACCTTGCTTCTAGGGAGAGAAAAGGGAAGGGGTGGATGGACCCAGTGTGGCCTCCTCCCGCCCTGGACTCTGCAGGCTCCTTTCCTCTTGGAAGTAGAAAACCTCATGTTCTTCCTGGCTGGAAGTGTATTTCTTCTGAGCCCCCTCTGTGTAAGGGAAGATAGGCTTGTTGGTCCAGCAGCTCCTCCTGTGTTTTTTTAGGTCCCACCCATCCTCTTGGTGTCTCAGACAGTAAAGAATCTGAAGATCCTGTGGAGAAGGGAATGGCTACCCTCCCCAGTATTCTTGCCTGGAGAATTCCATGGACAGAGGAACTTGGTGGGCTACAGTCCATGGGGTCGCAAAGAGTTGGACACAACTAAGCGACTAACACTTCCACTTCATTCCCATTGTCCACCAGCCCCCAACCCCACTTCTGCCCTATTGCTTCCCGTTTTGTTTTTTTTTTTTTTTTTTGGGTGAAAACACAGCAGGAGTCTTCCCTGGTTGTCTAGTGGCTAAGACTCTGGTTTCCCAATATAGGGGGCCTGGGTTTGATCCTGGTCTGGGAAGTAAGATCCTGCATGCCACGTGGTACAGTCAAGAAAAAGAGAAACAAAAATACAGCAGGTACACGAGGCCTTAAGCTATGTATGAGTTTCTGGGGGGCGGCCATAACAGAGTACCACAAAGAGGGGCTTAAAATCATGGATTTATTCTCCCACAGTTCTAGAGGCCAAGAGTCTGAAGTTAGGATGTTGACTGGGCCGTGATCCCTCCCCCAGAAGCTGGAGGGGAAGGTCCTTCCTGCCTCTTACAGCTTCTAGGGGGCTCCAGGTATCCTTGGCTTGTGGCCACATCACTCCAGTCCGTGCATCTTGTTGCATGGCCTGCTCATGTGTGTCTCAAATAAGCACCTTTGTCATTGGGTGTGGGGTCTACTGACATAATCCAGGGCCATCTTAGCTTGAGATGCTTAACTTGATTGTATCTTGCCAGACCCAATTTCCAGTTCTGTATGTGCTTGAATCCTCAACCAGTATGTATTTCAGGGGCTGCTGTTCAATTCACTGTGAGTTAAAAGGAGCCTGTTCAGAGAGATTTAAAAGCGACACAAATTGGGTGTTCAATTAAAGCCCCAGCATCCAAAAGCTGTCCTTTCTGGGAAGAACAGCACAGGTGGGAGTCGAGCTGCCGTCTCACCACGACTCCTGTGTCTCCCTCCAGCCGCGAGGCACTTCCCCTGCCAGGGTGGCCAGCACTGGCACAGCCAGCAGCCACTCTGCTGGGCAGATGAGTGTTTCTGAGGGTGTCCAGGCAGGTGGTAGCTGGCCTCGTGCCGGATGTGTGGTGCGCGCTTCCTTCTGAGGCCGTGTCTGGTTTGGCATGGTAGCCTCGGGCACGCAGGACCTCTACTGGGGTCACTGGAGGCCCAGGGTGCGGCCTTGAAGGGCCATGCTGGGGGGTGGGGGCACACAAATAATCCTGTGACCTTGAGAATCTGATTTGGGACCTTAGCTCAGAACCCATTTCAGTACCGTGTTGCCGAGACTACAGGCAGCCCTGGAAGGTGGGTCAGGGGTTGTCTCATTTGGAGGCCTGTAGAAACCCACCTCGTTCTCTGACTCTCCCGGCCCCTCAGTGCAGAAGCAGAGCCGAGACATCCAGCAGGGCTGGAGACGGTTTCTTGTGCAGGGGCCTCAAAGCCAGGCCTGTTTGCCAGTGGACTGGCTTGGACACCCGGCAGGAAGGGGTAGGCTGGGGGGCAGCCGACTGTGCAGAGAGGCCCCTGGACTGGAAACCTAGGTTCAGACCCTCCCTGCCCAGTGATGGGCCTACAGGAGCCGAGCAGAGGCCGCAGAGCTGCCCAGCGAGCGAGTGTGGACAGCTCACCCTGGCCTCTCCTAGAGGCTTGTGACTGGTGGTGGGGGGACGCTTCCGGCCATAAGCAGCTTATTTTCCACCTCTCCCCTTTAAGAACCTCCTGAGCTGTAAAGTGGCCTTGTTCAGAGGCTCTCTTGATTCGTCTTAAAACACCTGGTCCTTGGAAAATCTTTACGCGTTTTCCTTAGAATTCCTTGAATAAAAAAGACCTTTTGTGTCAGGACTGAGTTTGAAAGATGTCACCTGCCCTTTAAAAGACGTAGTGTTTGCCTTTAAGGTTTTCGTGGTGGCACATGCATTGGCAGACAGTGCCAGGGAGTCAATGCCCAACAGCACACCTTCTCCCTGCGCCGCCTCGGGCCCCCTGCCGCTTCCCAGGGGAGCGCACCAGGGCCGGAACCCTGTGACCTGGGACTCCTGGGCTCTGCGTGCTTCCCTCTGGAGGTCCCTGTCTCATCCAGTGTGTGCTACCCCTGGAACTTAGGTGTTGCTTCAGTATTTCGCTTGCCTTTTGTGCTTTCCCAAGAATGTCCAGAATTGCTCAATATCTTGATTTTGTAACCCTTTCTTAGTTTCGGGCTGAGATTTTTGTCATTCCTCTTTGCCTGTCATGTAGAAAAGCAAGAACTTACTTGCTTTGGTCTGCAGTGTGGGAGTATCCCCATGTGTGCGAGTGTGTTGTGTGTGTGTACATGTGGGCGTGTGTGTGCAGTTGTGTGGTGTGGCACCATGCCTCATGCTGGCGTGACCACCCCTCACAGGGACCTCTCTGGAAGGGTCTGTGCTGAGAGGCCCCTGCCTGGAAACCTGAGCAGGTGTCCACGAGCAGGTGCTTCTGTGACCGTGCACAGAGGGACCCCCTGGCCGTGTGGCTCATGGGCCTGGATGTCCCTGGAGCTCACCCACATGGAGCTTTTGAAATAAGAGCAGCCAGCTCTGCTCAGAGTGCGCCGGGAGAGTGCCGCCAAGGGTAGAGTAGATGGAGTTTGTCCAGGAGAGAGGAATGTGTGGGGCCATGGCCTTGGGACAGAGTCGTGGGCTCTGCCGAGGAGGGGCAGCCCCTCCCATCCCCTGACCAGAGCTGCCGCCCTGTCCCCCATCTGTAGCTGGTGCTGCTGGGAGCTTGGGCCAAGACCGCCTCTCTCAGGGCAGTGCCCAGCTGAACCTGACCAGCGAGTGTGCGGGGCCTGGCGGCTGGGGTGGGTGCACTGCGCTGGGAGCTGGACTGGGGCCAGGGTGAGGGGGTCCAGGGCCGGCCGCCCAGGAGACGAGGGCGCACGTGGGACGGAGGTGGCCTTGGGACTTAAGGCGAGCTGGGTCGGGGTGAGGGGGCGGCAGCGCTGCTCACGGGACACAGGGCTGTTCCCCGGTGGAGCTCCCGTGGGAGACGAGGGGCGGGTGGTTGCGAGTTGGGCTGAGTGGTCGAGCTGACCAGGGGTGGGTAGAGAAAGGGACCCTGGGTACCCAAGCCTGATCAGTCGGACCACAGGCACATCGCTTTCCTCTCTTTGCTAATTCTGATTTCCTAGGAGAGTGACTGAAAGGTCTTGCAAAACAAGCCTCGGTGAAGGTTTTGAGGATGGTGAAGTGAGCCCTCTGGCTGCCCAGCCCCTGACCCTCCCGTGGAGGAAGCTGGGTGGCCTGGGCTTCCGGCTGTGTGTTCTGCGTGCTCTCGCTGTCTGTGCCTGGTTGTCAGCAGTGGTTGATGACTCAGCATCCAGGCAGGAGCACGGACGGGGGGCTCAGATGTGGCTTTAGGCCCCCAGCACGGTTAGCTGCCCTCACGAGGGATGCTGTGCCTAACAGGTGGACTGAGGTCCACGTTGCTGGGACGCGGGGGACTGCGTGGATGTTGTCTTTGATGTCACTGTTCTTTGTGGCGGACGCCCCTGGAGCTTCTGAATGTGCTCTTCTAGGTGGGCGTGCATGCCAGCCGTTGGGGTCTCCCCTGCCCTGGAGGGGAGGTGGGAAGCTGGAGCATGGGGTTGAGGAACAGGCCCTGTCTGATGCCCGAAGGGCCTCTGTCTCGCCTGTGCATCTCGTTGGCCATCCCGGGTCTGACACTATGTCCCCAGCGTTAGGCGTGCTCATGTGGTCTCGTGGAGCCAGCTTTCCTCAGCAGCTGAGTGAACTTGAACCGGCACGACCTCGGTGGGCAGCAGACCAGCTGGACATGGAGCCTCTTGGCTGAGACTCTAGTCCTTTCTGAAGTGGAGCCCGAAGCCCGGCTTTGGCCCCCAGCCTGCATTCAGAGGCGCACAGGGCGATGGACTCATCCCAGGGTGTCACAGTTGGCAGGGAGCCCAAACTCCTAAACCCCCCTACAAAGCCTGGGTGCTCTAGTGGAAGCTGAGAAGACAAGGTTTCCAACGAGGTCTTGGAGCCAAGAGTCCCTGTTTCAGACTTTGGGGGGCTCACAGAGGCCCAGAGGCAGAAGGGCTTTGGGGGTTCAGTGAGTGGTGTAGAATTCACAGTCGGTGGGACGCACAGCCTGGGGTCTGGGCCTCATCCCACGGGTAACCCTCGAAGGTTGGTGTCCGCGGGGCGCTTTGGGGGAGCAGGGGAAGGACAGCACAGAGGCTGCGTGGATGGGAGCTAGGACTTGAAACAGGCCCGCTTGAGAATTCCAGCAGCACCTTCCCCAGGCTGCACTGGGCTGGGGACAGTGAGGGAGGCGGGGGTTAGGCCCGAGATGGTGCTCTTCCTGATCTCTGAAGGCCTCCCCTCCCCTCCCCTTTCCTTCCCATGCTGAACTAGTCAGTTCTTCCTCTTTTTTCTTAAAACGACTCTTGTTGCTGGTAAATGGTGAAAAGCTGGCGGGGGTGGGGCAGGGCCGATTTCCCTGGAGTAATTCCGCCAGCTGACCACCAGCTGCCAGTCTGGGTTGGAAGACAGTCTGAGTGGCCGTTGGAGCCAAGGATGTGGCTGCAGCTGATCGGGGTGGGGGCTGGGGCAGGTACCAGACTGGCTAGTGTACAGGTCTCTGGAGCTGGGCGAGCTTCGTGGCTGCACGCGGCCTTGCTTCCCACGCAGCCTGTGTGCTCAGGGCCAGCAGGGCGCTGGGTCCTCTCCTTCAGAACACATGGACATCCTCTTCCGCCCGTCAGAGAACTTTGCTTGGCTTGATTTCAGGTGGAAATGTAGTTGATTTACGATGCTGGGCTTGTTTCAGGGGTGTAGCACGGTGACCCAGTTAATACATGTGTGTTCTTTTCCATGATAGTTTATTATAAGATACTGAATATAATTCCTATGTTACAGAGTAAATCCTTGCTGTTTATCTTCTAGATGTATTGACATGCCCCAATATTCCTAACTGATCCCTTGCCCTACTTCCTTTCCCCATAAGTTTGTTTTCTGTGTCTGTGAGTCTGTTTCTGGTTTTGTATTATTTTTTAGTATCCATATATATGTGATATCATATAATATTTGTCTTTCTTTGTCTGACTTCACTTGGTATATAATCTCTACATCCATCCATGTTGCTGCCAATAGCATTATTTCATTCCCTGTTTATGGCTGAATACCATTTCATTTCATTTCATTAGACTTCCCTGGTGGCTCAGACGGTAAAGCGTCTGCCTACAACGTGGGAGACCTGGGTTCAATCCCTGGGTCGGGAAGATCCTCTGGAGAAGGAAATGGCGACCCACTCCAGTATTCTTGCCTGGAAAATCCCATGGACAGAGGAGCCTGGTAGACTACAGTCCATGGGGTTGCAAAGAGTCGGACACGACTGAGCGACTAAACTAAACTACTATTTCATTAGTATCACCAACTCTATGAACATGAATTTGAGCAAACTCTGGGAGATATGAAGGACAGGGAAGCCTGGCGTGCTGCAGTCCATGGAGTCGCAAAGGGTCACACAGGCCCCAGCGACTGACCACCAAGCCTTCCATTTGTTGGTCACGTTGTTTGCACGCATTTTCTCCCAGCCCATAGATTTGCGCGCATTTTCTCCCAGCCCATAGATTGTCTTTTTGGTTTGTTTATGGTTTCATGGCATCGCAAATAGCCTGGCACGACTGAGCGACTGAACTGACTGACTGACTGATGGTTTCCTTTGCTATGGAGAAGCATTCAAGTTTGATTAGGTCCCATTTATTTATTTTGGCTTTTGTTTCTCTTAGGGAAAGAGAACTCTGTTCCTAAGGGTGCGTGTGAATAGACTGGACTCCCGGTGGCTCCACCCACACTCAGTGGGGTTGTGTAAGGGCAAGCAAGGGGAGAGGGGTGAGTGAGGGGAAGTGGAGCCGGGGCTCTTTACATCTGACTGGTTTCCTTTGCTGTTGTTACTCCTCATGCTCAGTAACTGCTTGTCCCGCATTCTTTTGTTCTCTGAAGATCATTAATTACCGAGACCTGTTCAAGGACAAGCTCTCTGACCAGGCTTGGGTCACAGCATGGCTTAGACCAAACGTTTAGACTAGCCACGCCTGGTTCTTTCTCCAGGGACCGCCTCCCCTTTCTGCTTACAGTCGGGACTTAAAGAGACAGGATGTTTAGGGCTATGTGATGAGGTCCTGGGAATAATGGAAAGATCACAGAGTAGGTTCAGCTGCTTCCGGGGACCCCACCTCTGTGGGTAAAGAAAAACAGTGCTGGGGAAGGTGACCAGCAGGGGCAGGACCCTCCATCCCTGGTCTCACCCCCATGTCCCATCAGAAGCCCCTGGCTGAGCACAGATGTGCCATCCAGGGTCCCAGCCCCAGATCCCAGAGCTGAGCACAGAAGCAGAGGCTGGAGCAGAAGACGAGGTGTTAACGACAGGCACCTCCTTTCTCTGGGGTCCCCTGTTTCCCCTCAGGGAGCCGGGCCCTGTGTCTTGGCGTTTTGCTGCACTTGCCCAACCCTGCATGGGGCTTTTACAGGGCCCCTCACACGAGCTTACCATGCCGACAAATAAGCTGCTGGTGTGTGAAATGGAGATGTCAGCCTGGCGCTTAGCGCTATCATTTAAAAACAGAAAATAGCTGCTTCGCGTGTGCTGGCTCTGAAGAACTAATTATCTACGCTTCCAGAAGCAATGGAGCGAGGTATTCTGGCAGGGTTTTCAGGATTTGTGTCATAGTTGCTTCAAATCTGTTTCTTTGGAGTTGATTAGAATTTAGGGATCTGAAATACCGTGAGCTCTGTCTGTCTAGGAGGCCCTGAAATCTGGCAAGAAAATTCACAAATTGCCAGTTTTAACTTTTTAGGGTAAGAAGACTGGAATTTTTCCTTGATTTAAGTACTCATAATACTGGCTTTTTAGAAAGACTTCATAAGTGTACAGCTCAATGAATTCACAAAAGGAGCATGCCTGGTAACCACAGCCCCCATGAAGAGCTGGGGTGTGGCCCACATTCGCACCTAGGGACCCCCAGTCCTGCCCAGACACCCACAGTAGACAGACCCTCCTGTGGCCAGAGAGCTTTGCTTGTTTGGGGACACTGAGGTGACACCCGGAAGTTGTTGGTGTTCAGGTGAAGGCAAGCGGGGAGGGTTTGGTAAGTTCCTGGTGGACAGGAAGGGGGAGACAGCCAGGGACTGTCTGTCCACTGGGCCAGTTATGGCAAGGGGCCTTTGTTCTCATCTTCAGCAGAGGGAGCATGCCCAAAGGTCAGGGGCCACGTCTAACGGGGGTCCCGGCAGTGGGTCCCTGAGGCTCCCTCCCCCGACCCTAGCCTCATCTTCCCGCCCCGCTGGTCAGCAGTGGAGCTCAGGGACAAGCACCTGACTCCTGGGGCCCCTCACACTGTCCGCCACACTGCCCACCCTGCAGGGCGCCATCTTCTCGCTTCTCCCCATGTGGCTTCTTTGCTGGGGTTGCTGGTGGAAGTGAACCTCCCAGCTGAGACCTGGCTGGGCATAGGGAGGGGACTGGGGATGGGGCTGGGGTGCAGAGTGAGGGGCTCGTGAGAGTGTCATGAGTGGTGTGTCTGGTGAACACGTGACCCCTTCTCAGACCCTGCTCTGTGCTGCCAGCCCCAGAGCATGGGGTCTCGACCGCCTGTGAAAGGGGGGTAGGGAGAGAGGGGGCTTAGAGGGGGGTCAGGCGAGCCCAGGAGAGGAGGAGGGAGCACGGGATCTCGACCTCCTGTAGAAGGTGGGGAGCATAGAGGGGGGTCAGGCGAGTCCAGGAGAGGAGGAGGGACCTTCCGGGCAGACAGGCGGCCCCTGTGGCCTCGTGCGGGCGGGTGCCAGGCACCAGAGCCCACCCTCGCCTCCCTTAACCGCTGTGCCCCCAGAGCTCTGGTGAGGCTGGTGACGCAGATGGGCGTCCAAGCCCCAGCAGTGGCCGGGTGACCTGAGCTGGGGCCAGTGAGGCTGGCCCAGTGGGGTGGGGTCCTTGTTGTCTGGGAGCAGGTCTGTAGCTGCAGTTGTCTCTGGATCTTGGGCCCCAGCCGGGCGCCTTTCTCCGCAGCTGACCTATGAGAATGCAGGGGCTACAAGCCAGGCTCCCGGGGAGGGAGTGGAAGCCCTCGGCCTTGTCCCCCCATCCGGGTGGGGGCCTCAGCAGAGAGGCCCTGGCTGCCCTCTTTGTGTTTAAACAGATGGATCCCGTGCTGATCTCTGAGCATTTTCATTTGGTGGCAGTTCCAGCAGGTGGGCCATGGCCTCTGAGCCTCGGCCTTTCAGGCTGGCTGCTCCCCACGCTCCCCGTCACCTCCATGCTCATCCCTGCAGTTGTGGGTGCTGAGGCTGCCCTGGGGAGACCCTCCTGCCTGCCCCAGGCCGCGTCAGGCACCTGCTGTGTGCCAGTGCGTGCCCGCCAGTTCTCTTACGCCTCTCCTTCTCTGTCCATCTTGCAGGTTTTGGGGTTTGAGGTCGATGCGGTGAACTCTGTCCAGTTTTCAAACCACACAGGTAAGGCATTGGTCTCAGAGTGGGTGTGGGCATGGGAAGTGGTCCCTTAGATTTGGGGGGCTGCCCCCCTCATCTTACAGACAGGAAATAGAGCATGAGGGGGGTGAGTTTGCCAGCTCCACGTTTAAATCAGCTCAGCTGCTTTGGTGGCTGGACGACCCAGGCAGGTGTCGCGCCGTCTGGTCCCCAGTTTCCTCTTTGAGTTGAGGTTGGTGATCCGGGCACCTGCCCAGGGGAGCCCCCCACCTGGGTGACATCGTGGACTGGAGCACTGCTGCAAGCCCAGCTTCTGAGAACCTCGGTGCCGAATCAAATCTCAGAGATAGTTCTGAGTGAAGTAGATGAAGTAGAAAAGGAGAGCTTCTTGCTTTGCCAGGCAAAGGGGCACACAGTGGACTCATGCCCTCAAAACCCAGTGTCCCAACTTGGGGAAGACAGTGACAAGTTTTACAGTAAAAGAGGGAGCGATCAGCTCAGCATTCTTCTGAGGGGTGGGTGGTGAGGTAGGTAGGAGCCAACATCATCACCCTTCAGGGGCAGCCGGTCTGGGGTCTGCATGCTTGTGGGCAGCATACCACGGTTAATCGCTAACTTTTCCCACCTGGAGTGGTTTTCAGTGTCTGCAAATCAGCTCGGAGACAGTGTTGTGTGTACTCGGTGATGGAGAAACAGGACCTTGCCCAAGGCTGCTCTTGACTGTTTCTTCCTGGTCTCGCATCCCCTCCCTTCCCTAATGTGAACAACTGCTTGAATCTGCCCACTGGAACTCGGAAGGTCATGGAGGCTGAATGAAGGCTATTTTCTATAATCAAAGAGATGGGGACAGCGAAAGGCCTTGTGTCCAGGAGCCCCACCGGGCCCCAATGGTATTAGGAGGAGAGAAGATTCTGGCTTTTTGTATTAAGACCCCGAGCCTCGGGGAGCCTGTGTGAGTGTGTCTCTTTGTGTACGGGGACACAAGGACAGCCCATGGGATTGCTGGCTCGGGTTCGTGAGGTCTCGGCCCTTGGAAAGCCCCTGAGACATCAGGCGAGGGCCCTGTGGCCTCGGAGCCGCCCTGCCCTCAGTTAATGGCGTCAGGGGGACAAAGCCTCTCAGTTCTTGGAAATGTCGCCACGTCCCTTCTTTGAAGTTACTATGAACCCAGACGGAATCTCGGAGCACAGAACGTCCCAGAAGCTCTGGCAGGTGGCCCAGCATCAGATATGCGGAAAGGTGCCTGGTTCTTGGCGGGAGGGGGTAACAGACATCAGTGGAGGAGGAACCAGGCCGGGTTCAGATGGAGAACATCCCGCTCTCAGTTAAAAGCCTTTCCTGCCGTTGCTTCCCCCCGTGTACTGGGCACAGTGACATTTGGACGAGTCCCCAGAAATTGTCAGTCCAGTGAACCTCCCCAGAGCTTATAGGTTTTACCGCCCTCTTTTTTGCTTTTTTCTTTTTGTTTGTTTTTAAAGTAAAAGAGCCAGTTTGGCTTAGACTTTAAGCCTCCCCTCCAGGGCAGCCCCTGCCTGCGGCCAGCATTCTCTGGGTGCTCCTTCAGCAGGGGTTTCCTGTTACACGCTATCCCAGCCCTTGGGCAGTGGCTGGAAGGAACTGGACGGGGCTGGAGGTTGGTGGGTGAGGCAGGCCAGCCGTCCAGCACGTAGAGTTCAGAGTGTGATTGTGATTGTAATCCGCTGCCAGCCTGGTGGTGTCCCCCCCCGGGGGGCGGGATCAGGTGCTCAGGGAGGAGCTGGGACCCTTGGGGTCAGCCTCTGCGATTTCTTTCATTTGTAAATTGTAAGTTGAGTGGGATGGGTGGAGGACCCCAGTGCCCGTCTTTCAGAAGGGTCTGAAGGGTCTCCTGAGTTAGGAGAGAAGGGATAGGGGCTGTGGCAGGAGCGAGGGTTGTGGAGGGCGGGAGGGATGTGTTCTGAATGCTGTGAGCCTGAACCTTCTCGTCTCGTTAGGAAGCTGGCCTCCTGGGTGGGAGTGGGGGGTGTTTGAGACCCCACAAGGGCTGACTTACGTGTCACGGACTGCACTGTGTCCCCTCAATTCACCTGTCAAGGTCCTGACTCCTGGAGCCTCAAATGTGACAGTTTAGAGATGAGGCCTTTAAAGAGGTAGTTAAAGGTAAGTGGGGTCACTGGGGTGGCCCTGCTCTCATCTGACTGGTGTCCTTAGAGGAGATCAGGACACAGACACACACACGGCTGACCATGTGAGGATGCAGGAGAAGCTGGCCCTGCGACACCTCGATCCTGGACTCTGGCCTCGAGGACCGCAGGGCCCTGTGGTTCTTGATCACAGCAGTCCTCGAACAAGAGCGCGATACACATGCGGTGGGGTCAAGCCCCACGATGTCCGGAATTCCCTGGTGGTTCACTGGTTAGGATTTCATGCTTTCATTGCCAAGTGTCCGGGTTCAGTCCCTGGTTTGGGACCTGAGATCCCACAAGATCTGCACAACGAGAACCACAACAAACAACCTACCCTGTCTGGAAGGATGTTCGGAAAACCACGGGTCGGGAGTGACTGTGGTTCCTCCCACCCGAACCATGGAATTTTGTGGCAGCAACACCTGTCGGGATCCAGCCAGGGCTACTGGCTCTTAGCAGAACCAGAACCTGTGGGGACAGCCTGGTGAGGGATGGGTCACCTTGCCTCAGGACCCTCCCTGCTCCTTCCCCTCCTGACCCGTGAATGGGGATCCACCAGAGGCCGGGCTTTCCTGGAGAACAGCTGATGGGTCGTCGGGCGTTGCCCTGTGTGCTTTTTCAGAGGCTGCTCTGCGGCGGCCAGGCCCTCACCCCACGCGCACATGGAGAGCCCTGTAGCCCCTTCGCCAGGCCCACAGCTGGTCCTGTACTTGTGGTCTGCCTCTTGTGGTTGGTACTCAACTCTGTTCTCGCAGAAATCAGGCCTCCCGAGGCTCTACCTTATGTCTTTAGAAACTCGTCCATTCAAGGGGTACCTCTTGGCATTAGGGCCGCCAGGGACAAACTTGCCATGGGTGGACTGCGGGGTGTCCTCAGTGGGTGACCAGGTGAGGGCCTGCTGCCTGCCTGGGTAGGGGCTTCACCTGGGTGCCCGTCGGGCCAAGAACCCAGGCTGCAGCCTCTTTCCAGTTCATGTCTGGCTCTCGGTCAGGATTTGGCCTGAGACTTGGATAGGTTTCAGCTCACCTTGGATAGGAGCAGGGATGCGAGAAGCTCCTACCTGCCAGGGTGCCCAGGTGACTGTTCAAGCCACTTGGCCTGGATAGGAGATGCACACAGCAGAGTCTGGCAAAGCTGGGGACTGTGACGTGTGGGGCCGCCCCCAGGTGCCCCACTGAAGGACAGGCAGAAATCACGCAGCCCTGCGTCCCATCTGTCAGTGCAACGCAGGCAGCACAGGTGTCAGGAGCTGCCAAGTGGGCCTCACTGCACTGGAAGGGCAGGTGGGCCCCCGACTCAGTGATAACCCCAGGACGTGCTTTGGGGGTGACCCGCCGAGTCTCTGTGCCCGGGTGACCTCACACAGCATCGGGGCATCACGTGGTCTGCTCTGCCCCCTACCCCACCCCCACCAGGCTACTCACACTGGAAGGGCCAAGTGCTGAACTCAGACGAGCTCCAGGAGCTGTACGACGGGCTGAAGCTGAACAGCGTGAATCAGTATGACTACGTGCTCACGGGTGAGCCCAGGGGCATGGATGGGGAACCAGGCCTGCCTCCCACCCAGGTGGGCTGGTGGGGAGACCCAGAGCACCCCAACCCAGCTGCTCCCTCTCCTGCCACCCGAGAGGAGGGATGGTCGTGCCTCCAGGAGGAGCTCAGTGGGGCCCTTGTGACTGCCACATCCGGGTAGTGACCTTGGGGGTCCTGGCTGTGCCACATCTCCACACTGGGATCCCCGTGCCCATGGATGGGGACGAGTACAGTGTTGGGAAAGGGTCAGGGGCAAAAACACTCCTGTGAGCGACATGCTGGCATCTGGAGTGTAATCCCACATAGTTGCGTTTATTTATACACGTGGTGAGATGTGAACATGCTTGTTCTGTAAAGTGGAGGGGAGGAAGGAAGATGCTGCTCGTTCACCGATGGCTTTTTCCTCTCCCGTAAAAGTTAGCGTGTCTCCCAGGAAATGGCCCGTGTTCCCTGGGTGCCTGCAGTTGGGACGCTTGTCTCGGCGGCAGATCTGGGCTCTGCCCCCTACTCTCCAGGCAGGTAGGTGTGATGGCGCTGGGTCTCCTCTACTGTGGTTGGTGACAAGAGTCTCTGTCCCTCCCTAAGGCTACACACGAGATAAGTCCTTCCTGGCCATGGTGGTGGACATCGTGCAGGAGCTGAAGCAGCAGAACCCCAGGCTCGTGTATGGTAGGTGCTGGGGTCCTCTTCCGGGTGCCCCCAGCTGGGCCTCCAGGGATGGGAGCCTGAAAGGCATCTTCACCGTGAATCTGGTGTCGGTCTGGGGTGCATGAGAGAGGCTGTGATCAGTGTCAGGTTGGGTGCGTATGTGAGACCACCCTGTCCCTGGGGGGTTAGGATGAGAGACTCCCCAGGTGGGGCCCCGACAGGAAATGTAAAATGCCAGGTAAGGAGGAAAATGAGGATGGGGGTGCTATGTTTTTCCCGTTTTATTTTTTTTAATATGTATGTATTTTCGGCAGTGCCAGGTCGTCACTGCGCCTCGGCTCTCTCTAGTTGCAGCAGATGGGGGCTGCTGTTGGTTGCGCTGCTCAGGCTTCTCGTTGCGGTGGGCTTGTGTTGCTGTGGAGCACGGGCTGTTAGGCCCTCGGGCTTCAGTAGCTTCGGCTCCCGGGCTCTGGAACACAGGCTCTGTAGTTGTGGTGCAGAGGTTTAGTTGCTCCACAGCATGTGGGATCTTCCTGGACCAGGGATTGAACCCATGTCTCCTGCACTGGCAGGCAGATTCTTAACCAGCGGGCCTCCAGGGAAGTGCACTTTTCCTGTTTTAGCTGCGTGCGTGGAACTTAACCGAACAAGCCTGGGGGCCCCTCTGGACAGCCGCAGGTTTGCTGATAAGGTGCACTTTTGTGTCCACAGTGTGCGACCCCGTGATGGGAGACCAGCGCAACGGAGAAGGCGCCATGGTTAGTGCGTCCCCGCGTGTTCAGGGGAGGTTAGCGGGGCTGGGCACCAGGGCCCTCTAGGTGTCTATCTGGGCGAGATGCTGCTCGCAGACCTGAAGGCTGCCCTGTCAGGAAGGAGCAGCAGGGCTGGCAGAGGGCATTCTGTGGAGGCCCGAGAGCAGGGGTTTTAGGGCCATGCGTCCTTGTTGTAGCTCAAGCAGCCGCCGATAATTTGCAAAAGGATGAACATGGCTGTTTTCTAATCAGATTTTAGCTGTGGACACTTGAGCTTAAATTTGCTCTAGTTTTCATGTGTCACAAAATGTTGTTCAGTCGCTAAGTTGTGTCCGACTCTTTATGACCCCGTGGACTGCAGCACACCAGGCTTCCCTGTCCGTTGCCATCTCCTGGAGTTTGCTCAAACTCGTGTCCATTGAGTCAGTAATGCTGTCTAATCATCTCACCTTGTGCTATCCCCTTCTTTTGCCTTCAGTCACAAAGTACTGGTTTCCTTTTGACTCCCCGCCACCCCCCGTGACCATTTAAAACCATGGAAGTCACTCTTAGCCCATCAGTGACACGCCAGCTGGCAATGGGCCTGGGCTCCGGCCCCTGACCGGGGGTAGAGCGGGTGGTGTCCTCATGGAGGTGGGGTGGAGAGCTGCTGCTGGGGACCTGACCTGGATCGTCAGGATGGAAGGGCTCTCCCAGCCCTGCCTTGGGGTCCCTGCAGCACAAGCCCCCCTGAGTTGTCCTGCCCCCACCCCCATGGGTCAGCCTGCCCCGCCTCGCCCTAGGTCCCGCCCCTGCTCCCACGGGTCAGCCTGCTCCGTCTTCTCCCCACAGTACGTCCCGGATGACCTCCTCCCCGTTTACAGAGAGAAGGTGGTACCCATCGCAGACATCATCACCCCCAACCAGTTCGAGGCTGAGTAAGTCCCCTGAACCAGCCCGGGGCCGTCAGGCCCCTACCCCTCGGGGAAAGTGACAGGGACCGAGCCGGAGCAGCCCCAGTGTGCGGGGCAGGTCCTCCTGTGTCGGGGAGCCGCCGGCCCACCTGAGTGCCAGGGCGGGTGCCGGTCATCAGCCGCAGTGGTTAGTCTTCTCATCCCGACTCCCTGAGGTCATGCTGACCCCCAGCCGTGTTCCCGAACAGCAGGCACCTCTTGGGGACAGGAAGGGACAGAGGAGCCCTGAGGAGCCGGGGACACATCTGGCTGACAGCGGCCTACGGGATGGAGAGCCCACAGCAGCTGATGCAGGCCGCCCCCTGGAACTTTGAAGCCCATGTCCTAAATCTCTACATGAGGTTGAAAGGACTGTGCCGACCCCCTGCCCAGTGTCCTGTGTCCAGGGGTCTTCCTTGGATGTCCAGCCCCCTCACCCCCAATGACTGGGGGAGCCAGGTGCCCAGGAAGTGACAAGTAGGCTCCTGGGCCGTGGGGCCTGGCTATGCTGCAGTGAGTGGGTTCCCATAGTGTCCAGCTCTGTTGGACCATCAGCCACAGCCCCTCGGGCTCCGAGACCACCCCTTAAAGTAGGGATGGGGCTCCTGGATTCTTGGGGACTGGGTTCCCTGACCAGGACCAGCTGATCCTGAGGGATGACGGCTCGCCCAACTATCCCTGGTGGTTGGTGGCTCATGCGAACGTAGCAAACCAAGGTTACAGCTGTTTGACTGCGTGGACGCCGGCCACCCTCATGGGCACTCTGCTGTGACCATGCCCGGCCGCCATTCCTCATGGTTACCATGCAAACATCCACCATAATCTGGGATTTCACCACCCCCTGTGACTTGTGAGTCCCTTTTAAAGCTGACTCAGTAATATGAGTCAAATCCCAGACATGGTATCCACCTGGTCCATGATGGCTGGCAGATGCCAAGTCAGTTCCCAGTGGGCAGGAGGGGTCACCAGTGCGCCAGAGCCCTGGACTCTTACAGGTGGGCTCCGGGGAAGCAGTGGCTCACCTGTGTCTGCCTGTCTTCCAGGCTGCTGACTGGGAGAAAGATCCACAGCCAGGAAGAAGCCTTGGAGGTGAGGAGACCTTCTTGAACCTGGCATGGGACAGATAGCCCTGCTCGTGGTGGGGTGGACAGCCACGTGCCCTCAAGCATGGGAGATGGGCGCCCTCATGGCCAGCATCCAGCGTCCCGTCAGCCAGCCAGGGACACGTTGTAAATGCTGTTTCAGCCACTTGTTGGTCATGGGCAGCCTAGTACCTGCTGGCTCTGGGTGCCTCCACTGCTCATCACAGCTGTCCCCGCTGGAGGGTCCAGGGCAGCCGTCCCAAAGTGCTGCAGAAAGGGTGCCTTAGAACGACAGAAGTTTGCTCTGAGGGTCCCTGAGGCCAGAACGGTGGGCTGGCCGTGTTCTGTCTGTTCTGCAGGAGATCCCCTTCCAGCCTGTCCCCCACCCTCTGGAGGTGACTAGCAGTCCCCGGCGTCCCCAGGCTTGTGGGCATCACCCCAGTCTCTGTGTGTATCTACAGGGTGTGTCCCATCTGTGTGCACTTGTGAGAGTGCGTGGGGGGGTGTGCACACAATGAGAGTGAAGATTTTTTGCACAGAGTGGATTTGTCCCTCGGGGGCTGGCTGGGGTTTCTGGAGTCCTCAGTTGGGAGTCCAGACAGGAAGTGGGGGCTGGGCCTCCCTGCAGCCCTGGGTGAGATTTCTTCAGAGTTCTCTTCAACCTTCCCTTGGGACTTGCTCAGGTCCACAGGTCTCCTGCCAGGATTCCGCCTCAGGTGGGGCTTACCACCCCTGGGCTGAGTGCGCAGAGCACCAGGGCCTCCAGGGCCTCACACCTTTCCCGTCTGGGCCTCTTCAGAGGCTGTGCTCGCGTCCCAGCCCAGGAAGCCCGCTCAAAGGAACCAGGGCCCTGGGTCAGAGCTGGTGGCGGCCAGTCGTGGTCACAGCCGGACCCGTGGCTCTGTGTGTGTTTCCCCGATAGGCAGAGGGCTCGCTGGGGCAGGAGAGCGGGGCGGGAGGAGCCCCTTCGCTGCTTTGAGGGTCTTGTTTTGAGTGGCCAGGGGTGTCAGGATGACCCCATCTCACTGGCCCGCCTTGGGAACTAGAGGACATTTCTGGTACCCGGCGCGGGGGTGCTGTGTTGACGGCATGGCCCCTTGCAGTGCTGTGATTCTGTGCGTGCCTTCAGGGTGTGTACGTGTAGTGTATGGGGAGAGTATGCGTACGTTTGGGGTATGTACATGTGTTGTGTGTCTGCGAGTATAGTGTGTAGGTGCATGCAGATGGGTGTGCTCTGGGTGCACAGGTGTGTGTGTGTGTGGCAGAGGACTCATCTCCCAGAGTCTGCTCGGCCAGGCCCCCACCCAGGGGCTAACCCACGCTGCACTGAGGCATTGGCATGGGGAAGACAGGATGTTCATTCCTCATTAGGACACGACCCTCTGGCTGGCGGCCTCCCCTGCTGCAGGCCCTGCTGGGTCAGTAGTGGTCGCCTCCTCCCACCTGGCATGAGCCCTGCCCGCTCCCCTCCATCCACTCTGGCTTAGCGGCACTTTGCTGCACGGTGCCCCCCAGTGCGTGTGCTGCTGGGGAGGGAGGGTGTATGTGTCTGTTGAATGAATAAGATGAGTTTGAAGCTTCCCAGGATGGACGGGGTGGAATCTCTTGTTGCCTGGGGGTTGCCAGGCGTGGCTTCTGCCACCCCAGAGCCCTGGTGAGGGAAAACGGGAGGACCATGGCCTGAGGGTTGGCTCCCACCTCCAGGGTTTTGGCACAGGTGGGGTGCAGGGTGGGGCCGACAGGCGTGCACCCTTGGACTTGAAGCTCAGGGGGGGGGTGGGGAACTGGGAAACTGCTATAACCTGGCCAAGCGGTCAGTGCTGGGCGGCGGGGGACCTGTGAGCGCCCCGGGCACATCCACCTGCCGCCTCCCTCAGGAGACACGGGAGTCAGCTCTTCAGGGAGTCCAGATGCAGACAGCTACTCGGGTTGATGAGAAGGGAAGCCCCCACCAGCTGGGCAGCGGGAGGTGGTGTGGACCTGAAATGGGTGGGCCTGGGATCTCAGAACTGAGTCTGGGGGCCGCGTGGCTGCCACCCCGACTCAGAAAGCCAGGGCCATGTGGCAGCGGCCCTGTGGGCACATACCACTCTGCTCAACACACTCCCCTCCTTCTGGCCCAGGCAGGTGTTGGCGGTCCTAAGCAGACCCCTCCCCGCCCCAGAGGGGGACCTGAGACCAGGCAGGCAGCCAGGGCGGGTTATTCTGGCATGGCAGAATCAGGCACTGTGATTCACAGACATGGGCCCCGCTGCCCCAGGCAGGTGGTTCTGAGAGGGCGTGTGCACAGTGAGGTCCAGGGGCCTCCAGACAGAACAGTGTCCCCTCCTTTACGGTGTGTACTGATGAGCGAACAGGAGGTCCCAGCAATGAGGTCAGGAGCCCTAAGACAGGCTCAGCCACTGTGAACCGGCCGGTACCTGCTCTCCCTGCCATCTACTGACACCTTTGTGAGCACACTCTGAAGACTGGGTCTAACAAATTTAAGGATAACAGAGCATCGTTTTCTACCATCGCTGACACTTCTCACAAAAACAGCGCAGACTAGCCTGGCTACCTCTGCAGGACTTGGCACTGATTCAAGGCTGGTTGAAGAAGAAGGACCATGTTTTGTAATCTGTCTCTAAGGTCTCCAGGAGAAGGTCTGGAATCAACACCCTGGGAATAAGCAAGCCATTCACGGCCAATATAGCTCTCATCTTAAATTACTATTTTCTATGTTACTCAACTATAGAAAGTAAAACAAATAAAACAGTTAAGTCTAACTTGGACCCAAACTGTATCAGAACCCATTGCAGCCGGGCACGGGTAAGTTCTGGATGGGAAATTCTGAAGAGACAGCCAGGACCTCTGCTGTCGTCAGGACAGATGGACTAGGTCCCCAGGGAAAGGCACCTGCGATACACAGGTTCAGCAACATCACGACAGACAAAGAGCACAATTTGCTTGCGTGGGGAGGCTGGAGGTGGTTCTCCCAGAAGCTAAGGGTCTCTCTGTTGGTCCCGAGCACCCAGACACTCCCGGGAGCCCGTTTCCTTCTCCTAGTGCCCTGGCCTCTCCTCACAGCTGTGGCTTCATAGTTCAACCGGTGGAACAGTTCTGATTGTTCTGTGCATGATACTGAGAATTAAGAGCTAAACCCACAGCGGGGGCCAGGACCAAGAAGCACACTGTTTGCCAAGTGCATTTTCCTTTAACTTCACGGAGCACACAAAACAAGCTGCTACCCCCAACACTATGTTTCCGGGGCGGGTTTTCACCATCTTGTTGAGATAATCAAGTTTCTTGCTTACAAGTATATGTCATCTTACACTTGCTCTCCCTAAGTTTTTTTTAAAAAAACAGGAAACAGAAAGAAAAAAAAAAAAAAGATTTCCCATGGGCTGGCGGCGTGGCCATCTCCAAGCTCTAGTTGGCAGGGACCGCCTTTTCCACGAAAGGCTCTGTGAAGGCCAGAGCCCTGTGGGACTACGGTGGGTCCCTGGCTGCCCTACTTGGGGGTTGTCCCCCGCCAGGTCTTCCTGCTCCTCGTAGGCCAGCAGGCCCTGCAGGGACCAGGAACCAGGACAGGGACACGTGCCCTGACCCACTGACCCACTGGCCACTGCAGGGAGCTGAGAACCCTGACCCTGTACACAGAACTAATGCCCGAGTTACAACATTCAGAACAGGAGCGGAGTAGGGGAGAAAGATGAGAGAGGGCACACAGAGTCCAGGGGAGACCAGCCTGCCTTCACCCAGGGGCATCTTCAACACAGGAAAGAAGGCGGCCCCTGAGGTGGTGAGCATCCTGGAGACACAGGCCCAGCCTCAGGAGGGGTCCTGCCTGTGGGGCCGGGGCTGCCCTAGGAGAGCCTGCTTCCCCAGGGATGCCCATCTGGGCCCCGACATCCTGTGGTCTCCCTGCTTCCCTCCAGGCTGTGGGCTTTCGAGAGATGCAAACCCCGCATGCCCTAGAGTCGGGGATGGGCTCTGAGCATGGGGACACCCTGCCGGGATCCATGCCGGGGGTGGGTCCTCAAAGTTCTGGGCGGGAGCCGGGGAGGTCACTCAAGCAGCGGACGACGGGACTGGTGTCAGGGCTTGCGCCCCACCCACAGTGGGGAGGGGCGGAGCTGCGCCTTGCTTCCTGGCACCTGGAGGGCACAGGGCAGAGCAGCAGGGGAGCAGGGGCAGGGGGACAAGAGAACTGGGGGTGGGGTTGCACACACCAGCGGGCGGCGGGGCAGGAGCCCACCTCTGCCTTCTGGACACATCTGTTACCAGCAGTGGGCAGCAAGTACACAGCATGTGACCAGCTGGCTCAACCATAAGGAGCCTGAAGACCCACAGGTGCCCTCAGCCACACACCAGCCTCTGTCCCGTGGGGGTGTCTAGGGACGCTGAGTTACACAGCCGCCCCCCTCCCTGAAACACGAGAGATGTGCAGATGTCTGGGGTCTTGGGAAGGTCCCTGCTAAAGTGATTGTGCAGCGTTTGTGCGTCCGAGCTTCAGGAACTCCTTCATACCAAGAACAGAAGTGGAGACCCTGAAACCCCCAGGGGCTGCCCTGCAGCAAAGCAAGAGGCAAAGCATTCTGAACAGGGAACACAGAAGATGAGCTCAGAGCAAGGATAAAGACATTTACATCATTTTTCTGGACATGAACACTAACCACTGACTCGCTGCAAGAGGCGGACCCTGCGGTCTCCCTGGGCCCCGCGCTCAGGAAGGGACGCCATGTGCCCCAAGCCAGCCCGGGGCCCAGAGACCTGAACACGGAACTGGTTTTCCAGGAACCTTGGGGGAGGGGAGCTGGGGGTCCCAAATTACAAATCTCTGTGATCACTTTGTTATTTTTAAAAAACACGACTGGCACATTTTCACAATTAAGACCAGTGAATGCTGGACACTCACGAAAGAAAAAAAATACCAAGTTTCAGTCACACCTCTAAGGCAGACGTTACATTTTTCACAAGGGCGGAAACGGAGACACCTAACACTGGGCATGACGGAGGCGGGTTCGCGCGGCTCTCACAGCACCGTGGCCTGGACGACGATCTCGGGGCTCTCAATGTCCTTCTTGCTCTGCACCATCCTCAGCTCCAGCTGGGCGGGGCTGGGTTTCACTCCTTCCCCAGACTTGTCTGCAGGACAAGCAGAGCATTGACGACAGGGCCAGGGCGGGGCGGGGGGAGTGTCATTCCGAACTTCTCTCTCCCTTCCCTTTGCCTTTGGGGTGAGCCCCCAACGCTCATCCCTGAGTGTCCATCTCAGCAGGGATGGACATGCTGCTCCACCATGCTGCCCCTCCCCAGCCCTGAAGGCCCCGGCCAGGGAGACAGGGGGAGCCTTGGCCCTGCATGACGCTGCCCCACACCTTTGCCCTCCCGCCTGCCTGCCAGGCCTACCTTTTGCATACTTGATGGTCCGCTGCAGAACGTGGTGCATGGCTGACACAGTCTTCTCACAGGCCACCTGCAGGGAGGGGAGGACACTGAGCCCCGCCCACACGGGGTGCTCTGCCCCCAACCCCCATGCTGCCCGAATGGACACCGCCCACCAACAGGGCACTGGCTCCACGATCACACGCTCCCCCCACCAGGAGAGCCGAGCAGAGAGGACTGTGCGCTGAACAGGCCACAGGCAAGTGTCAGGACTGCCTGGCACGTAGTAGGTGCTTAATAAGCAATTTGGGAATGAATCTGTTATAAAGAATGTACACAGGAAAGAGCTCCTGCCCCAGGCTGGCCAGAGTCCCTGCGTGCTGGCCTTTTACAGTTAAAGACAGGGCTCAGCAGTGCCGGGTAGGCAAGCAGACTCCCTCCCCGACAGTGGGATCTGGGCTGAGCTGAACTCAGGCTCAGCAGAGGGCAGCCCCATGAGGCCTCGGTCTAGGCATAGGGCCGTGAGGCAGGTCTGAGCTCACCCTCTGCCCTCCAGGGAGGAAGGAGGAAGAGAAACAGAAGAATGCTGGCTTGGAGTCACCGCACTCACCCAAGCCTTGCGGGTGATGGGAAGGGCCCTGTCCCACCCTGCATTTCACAACACCAAGCAGGGCACCCAGCCACGCTGACCACCGGGGAGGGTGCACACATGCCCCCAGTGAAGGAGGGCAGTGCAGACGGAGGTCAAAGGACACAGCTGTGACACCTCTGCCTGACCACGCAGCACACAGCAAGGACGCCATCCCCCAGGTTACCAACCCAGTCTTGCAACTGCTCGCCTGGCCAGCACACAGGGGCAGTGCAGACATTCACACACCAAGTTGGGGGAGGGACAGACAGGGGACATTCCGTAGGAAGACATGGGTTTCCAGCAGGTCTGACCGCAGGGACTGCGTTCTGGGATGCCCTGCCCCTGGATTTCCCTCCCCGCAATGCTTTTGGACCTTGAGTGGCTGAGGCCGCAGCTCCTGTGTCCCCACGAAGCCCTGAGATTTCACTGGGCTCAGGATCCATCGTGAGTCAGCCCGGCCAACTCCAGCATCTTAATGTGCTATCCCCTTTGTGCCCCGCTGACCTTGAGGTTATTGGGATGCTTGTGTGTCCACGCCAAGAGCATGGCAGCGAAGAGGTCCCCGGTGCCCACAAAGACTGCGTCCACCTTGTGCACCTCCATGCGGATGCGCTGCGTCACCACAGAGCCGTCGGGAGCCCCTGGGGGGAAGAGTCCAGCATCTGGGGCCCCAGATCCTTGGCCGGCAGAGGCCCCGCAGTGTGGCCTGGGAACTGGCCAGCCTGCCCCTGCACAGTGTGGGGGGCTCAGCCCGCCTGGATCCCCACGCTCCCCAATGACCGCCCATCCCAAGTGAGAAAATGAGGGACTGGAGCCCCAGAGGGCTACACCGTCAGAGCGGCCTGTGGGGGACAGTGCGCAGCCTGAAGACGAGGGGCCAGCACATGCCGGGCTGGCGCAGCAGGAGCCGCGGGAGACCTGGAGCTGCAGGCACCATGTGAACTGGCGGAAGTGGGGCTGCGTGTGCAGGCATGTGTGCATGCGTGTCTGGGAGTGTAAGTGTCCTTTTGCACAGACAGAAAGCCATGTATGTGGGACTGCTCTCTGGGCCAGTGAGGTGACCACAGGCTTCCGTTTTTTTTCGCTGTGGCAGCCGCATAATTAAAATACCGACACGGCAGAGTGTGAGATGAACTCCCAGTGATGCCAACACCAGGACCAGCTCCGAGGTCAGGTGGGGTGAGGGTGGGGAGATGCCTGGTTTCCCTAGCAGCTGGGCTCCAGCTGGCTGGTTCCCGTGACCCTGGAGTCTGTAAGAGGGGACACTATCCAATACCGTGCTACCAGCTTGGCAATGGACACGGAGCACTGCGTGGTGACCCTGGGGGAGCAGTCAGCACCCACGCTCACTGGATCCCAATCACGGAAACCTCTCCTGATTCTGTTTCCCATCTGGTCTTGGGAGAAGAAAGGTGTTGGGAAGAGAAAGCTGGCCACTGCCGAGTCAGGCAGGATTTTCTTTCCACTGAACCCAGCCTCCGAAGCCTCAAGGGACCTGCAGCAGGAGGAAACGCAGCGCCAGGTGGGGACCTACGTGTCCTCTGGCTCCCCAGCACCATCAGGTAGTCACTGCCCTTCGGGGACAGCAGGTCCGAACTGGTGATGACCACCGTGTCCGGGCCCATGGAGTGCAGCATGTCCATCACCTGCCGGACACAGGGAGCGCATTAGCCACACCTCAGCCACAGCCAGGGAGCTGCCCCCCACCCCCCCGCCCCATTTTTTTTTTTTTTCTTTCTGTTTCCTGTTTTTTTAAAAAAAACTTAGGGAGAGCAAGTGTAAGATGACATATACTTGTAAGCAAGAAACTTGATTATCTCAACAAGATGGTGAAAACCCGCCCCGGAAACATAGTGTTGGGGGTAGCAGCTTGTTTTGTGTGCTCCGTGAAGTTAAAGGAAAATGCACTTGGCAAACAGTGTGCTTCTTGGTCCTGGCCCCCGCTGTGGGTTTAGCTCTTAATTCTCAGTATCATGCACAGAACAATCAGAACTGTTCCACCGGTTGAACTATGAAGCCACAGCTGTGAGGAGAGGCCAGGGCACTAGGAGAAGGAAACGGGCTCCCGGGAGTGTCTGGGTGCTCGGGACCAACAGAGAGACCCTTAGCTTCTGGGAGAACCACCTCCAGCCTCCCCACGCAAGCAAATTGTGCTCTTTGTCTGTCGTGATGTTGCTGAACCTGTGTATCGCAGGTGCCTTTCCCTGGGGACCTAGTCCATCTGTCCTGACGACAGCAGAGGTCCTGGCTGTCTCTTCAGAATTTCCCATCCAGAACTTACCCGTGCCCGGCTGCAATGGGTTCTGATACAGTTTGGGTCCAAGTTAGACTTAACTGTTTTATTTGTTTTACTTTCTATAGTTGAGTAACATAGAAAATAGTAATTTAAGATGAGAGCTATATTGGCCGTGAATGGCTTGCTTATTCCCAGGGTGTTGATTCCAGACCTTCTCCTGGAGACCTTAGAGACAGATTACAAAACATGGTCCTTCTTCTTCAACCAGCCTTGAATCAGTGCCAAGTCCTGCAGAGGTAGCCAGGCTAGTCTGCGCTGTTTTTGTGAGAAGTGTCAGCGATGGTAGAAAACGATGCTCTGTTATCCTTAAATTTGTTAGACCCAGTCTTCAGAGTGTGCTCACAAAGGTGTCAGTAGATGGCAGGGAGAGCAGGTACCGGCCGGTTCACAGTGGCTGAGCCTGTCTTAGGGCTCCTGACCTCATTGCTGGGACCTCCTGTTCGCTCATCAGTACACACCGTAAAGGAGGGGACACTGTTCTGTCTGGAGGCCCCTGGACCTCACTGTGCACACGCCCTCTCAGAACCACCTGCCTGGGGCAGCGGGGCCCATGTCTGTGAATCACAGTGCCTGATTCTGCCATGCCAGAATAACCCGCCCTGGCTGCCTGCCTGGTCTCAGGTCCCCCTCTGGGGCGGGGAGGGGTCTGCTTAGGACCGCCAACACCTGCCTGGGCCAGAAGGAGGGGAGTGTGTTGAGCAGAGTGGTATGTGCCCACAGGGCCGCTGCCACATGGCCCTGGCTTTCTGAGTCGGGGTGGCAGCCACGCGGCCCCCAGACTCAGTTCTGAGATCCCAGGCCCACCCATTTCAGGTCCACACCACCTCCCGCTGCCCAGCTGGTGGGGGCTTCCCTTCTCATCAACCCGAGTAGCTGTCTGCATCTGGACTCCCTGAAGAGCTGACTCCCGTGTCTCCTGAGGGAGGCGGCAGGTGGATGTGCCCGGGGCGCTCACAGGGACCCCTGGCCCTCGGGAAGGCGGGCCTTCTCTCTCTGGGAGCCCAGGTCTATGGCTCGAGGCCAGGAAGCCTTGAACTTGGGCCTGCGTGGTCAGGATGCATGTCTTCTCCCCAGAAGAATCCGCCCCCCTCCTGCAATGTCCCCCAGGTCTGCCCATGAGAGCCAGTCAGGCTGGTCCCCCACCACGCAGGGATCGAGCGCCTGCACACGTGTGGCCTCGCAGCCTTGTGCAGAGCTGCCACGCCTGAGTCTGTGTCAGCTTCTGCAGCCAGGAGCCTCCTGAGCGGGAGCCTGCTTTTGTAGACAGCTCTGTTGTTTTTGGAGGGCTTCCCAGGTGGCGCTAGTGGTAAATAGCCCACCTGCCAGTGCAGGAGATGTAAGAGACGCAGGTTCGATCCCTGGGTTGGGAAGATCCCCTGGAGAAGGGCTTGGCAACCTACTCCAGTGCTCTTGCCTGGAGAATCCCATGGAGAGAGGAGCCTGGTGGGTTGCAGTCCATGGGTTGTACAGAGTCACTACTAAAGCCACTTAACACTGTGGTGTGAGTCCTGGCTTGCTTCCGGTCTCTGCCAGCAGGGGGCAGTGAGGGCACAGGTCCTGCGGCACACCCCCTCTGCCCCCCACCCTGTGATGCAACACAGCTGCCACCCTTCTAGGGATGTTTCTTCAGGGGCTCTCCTGTCTGGCGATCGGAACCAGGGTTTGTAGTCTGTTCGCTGCATGGGGAGGGGGGCCCTGAGTGAGTCTGCCACATGGCCCAGGGTCTCAGTTCCTAAAACCTTGAGCTCTCCTTAGCTCCTGTCTTCCCCTGGACTCCTGCAGTTCATTCTTGGTGCAAGACATCTTGTTCTTAATGTGCAAAGACACCGAGCAAGAAACGTCTTACAAGCTACATTCCTGCCTTTCACTAGAGGTCTTTGCTCACAACAGGGTGTGTTCGTTTGGTCATTTGGCAAGTAATTTTAGGTCTGGCTTAGAGAATATTTTAAAACTTTATATGAATGGAAAGTTCTTTTAAGAATTTTCTTTTTAACTCCTGGCAGAGTAAACAGGCATTTTTAAAGCTCTCCACTGTCAGAGCCGAGCAGAGCCCTGTGCTCAGGGAGGGTCCCCAAGCTCCAGGGTTGCAGTGAAGGATGCTCCTGGCCTCTCAGCAGCCCAATTTTCTGCCGCAGGAAACATGCTTGGAAGGACATGCCAAGGGCCACTCAGCCTGGCCGGGGGCAGCACTGTCCTGTGAGAGCCGCCCTCCACCCAGCATAATCAGGCAGACAGCAGGGGCACACTGCCCTCGGGCCCTTTGCTTGGGAGCCCCCCAGACAGGGGTCTTGGTCCTCGTGCAGCCAAGGATACAGAGCTGGGTCAGCGGGTTCTGGACCACTGTTGCTCTTTCACCCAGCCCCCGGCTTCTGGCACGAGGAAGGTGAGTGGGGTCATGACCAGGATGGAGGACGGACAGACGAAGGGAATGGATGAGCCTGGCAGCAGTGCCCCCAGTGTGCCCCAAAGAGTGAAGAGGGGATAGAGGCAATTTGTGCATTTCTGCAAAATACCTGGGACCATTGTCTTGGTGTTGATGCTGGGGAGGTGGAAGTGAATTCCTACTTCACTCCACGCAGCCCCTGAGGGATAAGGCGTGTGTGGGTGGCGTGTTGAATGTTTTTGGCTTCAAAGCTGCATACTTCTAGAATTTCACTTGGAATTTCCCGCAACGGTTACAAACCTGGACCCGCAGGAGGACTGAGGCTCTGACTCAGGCCAGTCGGTGCCGACCCTGTCCCTCCAGAATCTGGGGGAAATGATACAACCCTGGGACCAGAGGGGCTCCCTGCGGTTCCGGCGATGGTCTCACTAGCCCTGTGCTCTACTTGCCAGCCCCGCCTACTCTGCGCCTGTGGATGTGTTTTAAACATAAACCCCTTGCAGTGCTGTTGAGGCTGTGTCCGTCTTTTCTGGTCTTACTGACTTATGATTATCACAAATAAATATTTTCATGGTGATGCTGTTGAAGGGTGGTTTCTTTTTCCCAGAGGAGCTTCGTTCCCCTGTGGCCAGACGGCCTATCCATCTAACCCTCTGTTTTCTGCCCTGAAAGTGGGGGCAGGGCTTGTTTGGATGCTCCAGGCAGTGGGCTCCAGGTCCTTGGGCTTCCCCTGGGATTGCGCTGGGGATCAGAGGGTGCAGGTCCCTTTCCTGACTCCTCCTGCCTGATTCTGAGGAGCAGCTCTGGTCACTGGCCAAGCTTCACGCTCCTTCCGGCCTCCTTCACGTCTTGTTGGTGACAGCACTGGTCTTGGAGCCCGGCCGGTACCTGCTCTCCCTGCCATCTACTGACACCTTTGTAAATAAGTCCGAGGGTCATTTCCAGGCAGCACCAGGCTCCGTTGGACGGGCAGGGAGAAGGTGGGCAAGGATGCGGGGTCTTGTCTGAAGCGCTTCTGACTCCACCTCTCAAATCCCCTTCTACCAGCCCAGTGCGGCCCTCGAGGCTGGGACACCGATCCCGTGGCTGCTGTAACCCATTCCTACCAATTGAGGGGGTTACAGCAACGCAGATTTATCCTTTCACAGCCTGGAGGTCAGATGTCTGAAAATGGGTGGGCGGCTCTGGTTCCTTCTTGGGGATCCAGAGAGAATCTCTGACTTGCCTTTTCCATCTTTCTAGAGGCGCCTGCACCCCTTGGCTCATGGCTCCTTCAGAGCCAGCAGCATAGCCTCTGCAGCCTCCCTCACGCTAACCTTCCTGCCTCCCTCTCGTGGAGACCCTGTGATGACGCTGGGCCCACCTGGCTCCTCCAAGACCAACTCCTCATTAAGACGCCTCTGCAAAGTCCCTTTTGCTGTGTAGGGAACATCCGTAGGATTCAGGCACCAGGGCGTGCGTTGCAGGGAGCTTTCCCAGGGCTTCTGGGGTCTTAGCCACACAGTCTCATCCTGTCTGAAATTCTGCCCAAATTACAGCATTGAATAAATTCCCCATGACATGCAGACTCAGGCTGGCCTCTGCAGCAGGGTCTTAGCCAGCACAAGGCTGGCCGCGGCCCCTGCTGTATTGTTGCTCTGCTTTCCCTGGGGGTGGCCCTTGTGTGTGACTTTGGAGTGGCGGGACAGGGAGAGGAGAGAAGGCACTTTCCCCTCCCTCCATCCATCCCTCGCCCCCCTTCCTTCCTAAAGTTTCACAGAGATCAATTCATATCTCAGTTTGCCCACTTTGTAGAATTCAGGGTCTTGTTATGAAGGTAGCAACCCTGAAAAGGATGTTTACGTTTAGCTTTGACAGCTGTCTCTCCCAGATCAATGGTGTCCTCCAAAAAGGTCTGCCAGAACTTCAGAGTGTGACATTTGGAAACACTGTCTTTGCAGATTTACTAGTTAAGATGAGGTCACACTGCAGCAGGGTGGGGCTCAATCTGGTACCTGGTGTCCTGACGAGATGCTGAGGGAAGCAATATGTGAGGCGGACACCTAGGGCCTGGCAGCCCTGGAAGCTAAGACTGTGGATCGCACAGGCAGTCGACTGTTGTTGGATCGCATGGGCAGTCGACTGTTGTTGGATCGCATGGGCAGTCGATTGTTGTTGGATTGCATGGAAAGTCGATTGTTGTTAAGTCACTCAGTCGTGTCTGACTCTCTGCAACCCCGTGGACTGTAGCCCACCAGGCTCTTCTGTCCATGGGATTCTCCAGGCAAGAATACTGGAGTGGGTTGTTGTTTCCTTTGCCAGGGGATCTTCCTGACCCAGGAACTGAATCTGCATCTCCCTCATATCCTGCATTGGCAGGCAGGTTCTTTATCACTGAGCCACCTGGGAAGCCCGGTGCATTGAAAGTAGGGTCCTCCTAGGGGAGGAGAGGGCCTCGAAGCCTGAGATAGGGATGCTTGAAGGATGCACCTGAGGATCTTGAACCCAACCCCTAATTCATCCGGATGCCGCATGCTGCGGCAGACCACTACCGCTGCCTTTGCTGAAACTCAGCTCCCGCATCCGGAGACCAAGCAACAGCCACACACCTGAGGCAGGTGCTGACGCTTGTTCCTTTCAGGTGGGCCTCCACTACCTTCTTTGCTCCAGGCCTGTCACCAGGCAGGTTTCAGCCAAGTGGAGAAGGAAGCACAGCCTGGGCTGCTGGGAAGGCCCTTCACGCCCTGGGAGCACAGGACCAGCTCCTGGGTGCCAGCAGACATGGGGAGCACCAGGTGGGTGGGAGTCTCGGGGTGGGAGACGGGGCTGGGTGCAATGCGTTAGCTACAACAGAATAACATCTGCTGATGTGGGCCATCTGTGACTTCAGTTGTGGGTAGAATTGTGTCTCTAGAGTGTCTGTCCTAACTGCTGCCCCCCCGCCCCGCCCCAGCCCCCTGCCCTGGTTGTGAACGCAGCCTTATTTGGAAATAGGGTCTTTGCAGATACAGTTCAGTTGAATGAGGTCACCCTGGGATAGGGGGCCCTAAGACCTCAGACTCAGGGAAGAAGCCCACGAGAAGACACAGGTGGGGACTGGAGAGCTGCCTCTATAAGCCAAGGTCTCAGCTCTGCTGAGAGGCTCCCTGAAACACCGATTGGCCACTGGCCCAAAGCAAAGGGGTCAGGGCTGCAGCCCAGCCTCCCCGCCTCGTGGCCAGGTATGCGGCTCCAACCCGACTGTGTCCTCCAGGGCCCCCAGGGCTGCCAGGTCTTGACCCCTCTGCCCTTCAGGTCTCAGGCCTACCCTGACCCGCACAATTGGCTGAGTGCCCCCCTCCCCTCCCACAGCACTCCAGTCCAGAGAGAAGCTGTGCCTCTCCACCCAGGGATGTGGCCAGACACCTCATCCCCAAGCTTCACACCCTTAAATCTCTGGCTACCCCCCACCGTCCCCAGTCCAAACAAAGACCTTCTGGGGCAAACACTGCCCGGGACTGCTGAGCGGGCTGCTGGTGGGTCACCCAGCAGTGCCCTGGCCTGGGCCTGGTCTGGGCTCCTGGGGGCATATGTTCTGTCTGAGCCCCTGGCCTGCTTCCCCTGGCAAAGCCCATCATGCCCTCACCCGAGCCCCTGTCAGGCATACCTGCTCGATGGCCAGGAGGCCCCCATATCCACAGACTACTGTGTACTGGATTGGGCTGTGATTCTTCCTCCTCCTCTGAGTGCTCCCGGCCACATGCAGCCTGAGGACCGGGGCAGGCCAGCCACCAGGCAGCCCTTCCTGTGTGTGCTCCTTGATGATTTATCCTTAAAGGCGGCAAAGGTGAGCATCCCCATGGGGAAGAGTGAGGAGAAGGAGAGCAGACATGGTCAGGTTCCACCAAAGGGGCCCAGCAATTCCGCTCCTCCCCTCCCGCCTCGCCAGGGCAGGCACCAGGCTCCTGAGGAGCCTGTCCTCTAGTTGGCCCTCAGGACCTCCCCCTACCCCAGTGGACCTACATGCCGGTACCTGTGGTCACACAGAGCTTCCTGGGAGAGGAGTTCTGGGAAAGCACGCCAGCTGCTGCAGACTCTGGCCCTGTGGCAGCGATCAGGCCGTGCCTGAGTCCCACCTGCTTGTGTGACCATGCCTGCTGCAAAGGAGTCTGGGAAGTGTGGGTTTTCATGTGTCCCAATTATACAGTCCCCCTTTCCTCAGGGCAGGTGGGGAGGTCGGATCTAGGTGGGAAGCCATCAGTGTCTGGTCACCCACAACATCATAAGCTCCCTTAGAGAGGGGCCCCGATTGCCCGGCTGTCCACTCTTGCCCCTGCCAGTAAGGGGTCTGGCACACAAACACTCAGCTCAGCAGAGTCCCTCAGAGCTGTGCCCAGACAAGACTCCTGACCAGGTTGTGCTGTGGAGGGGGTTGAGAAGCAGGAAGCTCTGAAGCCCTGGAGCCCCTCACTTAGGGCCCCCTGGTCACTCCAGCTGGATGAGACAGATGGCCACAGCCACAGGTATCTGCAGGACACAAGCCCCAGCAGCCATACGTGCCGGACCTCATCTGTGGGTGGAGACCCCGCGTTCCCAGGGCACTCAGAGCTTGTGCCAGCGGGCAGCTCTCTCTGAGCTGAGCCTGGAGGGCCCCCCACTCCCCTCCGCCCACCCCCCAGCAGGGACACAGCATCCACATCACACAGGAGCCGGTCACTCAGCTGTCTGGGGACCCGGGCGGCAGAACCTCCAAGCATTGCCCCAAAATTCTGGACACGGGAGGAAGAAGCCCCCAAGGGCTGTTGAGAGAGAATGGGGTGGGCGAGGGGAAGGTGCCTGCCCACCCAGAGGGGCTCCTCCCTGGCTGGAGAGCTCGAGGACTGGGGTGCTGGCTGGTGGGAGTGGGGTGGGCTGCTGTGTCTGTGTCTCCCCGGTGTATAAACCTCAATCTGGTCCGGGAAACAGAGGGTACTCAGGGTAGGTGACCTGAGGGGCCCTTTGCAAGTGTGCAGAGACAGACCGGGCAGATTGTCTTCCTGGTGGGGGACCGTTAGGGGCTGGGGCTGAGTGAGAGACTGGCTGGAGAGGATATCCTTGGAGCAGGCAGGGCCCAGGTGTCCATGGGGGCCCCTGAAGCAGGTGCTGGGGGCCAGAGAGCAGGGGTGTCCACTAGGTCAGCACCCACGGCTGGTGGGGACACTGGGTCTGGGGACAATGAGAGAGCACCCCCCAGGAGTCCCTGAAACCCTCTGCCACCCTGCCCCAGACTGCCTCTGGTGTCCTGTTGGCATTTTAGTCGATTTCTTACGGAGTTGTGATTCACACAACATACACTTTACCACTGTATTTATTTCTCACACAACATACACTTTACCATTGTATTTATTCTTTTTATTTTATTTATTTTTTAAAGTAGGTTCCCTCTTTTTTTTGAAACAATTTAATTGACTTAGTTTTGGCAGCCCTGTGTGACATGTGGGAACTTAGTTCCTTGACCAGGGATCAAACCTGTGGTCCCTACAGTAGAAGTTTGAGGTCTGAGCCTGTGGACTGGCAGCGAAGTCTGTTCACCATTTGGCAATGTACACTTCAATGTGTTTAGTGCAGTCACAGTGGTTTGCAGCCACCACGTCTTCTGGTGTCAAAACCTTATCACCCCAGGACACACCTGGGGGACCCTCTGTCTGAACCCAGTGGTCACACCTGCCTCGGTCCCATGCTGCGTGCTCCCTGCTATGAGATGTGGGCTGTCGGCCCCGTCTAGGCACCTACATAGCATCCCCCATCCACCCCACCTTTACTGGAAGTTTCCAGCTGGAAATACAGCTGATCTTCAAGTTGATGCAAATGTGCGCACTGGCTTCTGTTTTCTGAGACCAAGAGCCCAAGATGCAAGTTTTCTGTCCTAGAGCCCAGGAGAGAGCAGGATATACACAGCTCCTGACTCGGAGTCTCCTTCTGCACTCACAGGTCTGTTTGCTCCCCCAGGAGTGTTTACCGGCTCTGCACTCGGCCCTCATGATCTGCGCCTCCAATCCATCAGCAGCAGGCCTGACACAAAACAAAGTGGAGACAGGAAGGGGACAGAGTCCGACCATCAGGAACAGGCTGTCTACCTGGACCCTGAGCCACATAGAACTGTCCCCAGCGTTTAGTCTTACGACGCAGGGTGCATTTTCTATTCTACTGCACACGAACACACACACACACGGCAAACATACCACTGGACTGACTTCACTAACGGTAGCAACCGGCTGCTGAAACCAGGAAGTCTTGAGAAAGACCCAGCGCATACCCCGGGCAGTCAGTGGGGAGTTGGGGCCAGACTCGCAGGACATGGCCCTGCGGGTCACTGCCTCCCTGCACACGTCTGTGCATCTCTACCCGAGCAGAAACGCGTGAATGTATCTGAGTCCATCTAGAACTAATGCTCTAGGGCCAGATTTTCTCAACCCCTCTTACTGTGCTGGGTGGGGTGGGGGGTTCTGAGACCCGGAGGCATGACACAGAGTCACCGTGATGGCGTGGGGAGCTGTGGTTAGAGCACCCGTTCCCTGAAGCCTGGGTGTTCCCATTGCCCACTGTCACCCGGGCCACCCTCTCCCCTCCTCGGCTCCTCAGGGAAGGGGGCTCAGGCGGCAGGAGGCCCAGCGGGGCTTCCACCCAGGACACCTCTCACCTGCTGACACTTCTCTACTGTGATTACAGCTTCAGATGAAGAAAAACCCCAAGAGACAATTTGTGAAAACAGAAAACACACGTTTATTTAAAGATAACACAAGCCCCCCTCGAAAGAAATTTAGTTAAAATCATGGATTGGGAGAAAAAAATGAACACAGCGAAAGCAGGGAACAGAGACCCCACCCCACCCCGAGCGGCACCGCGTCTGGTCCCAGACAGGTCTGCAGAGGAGAGACCCACGTGGGCGATGGACTCTGCAAAATCGGGCCTAGAAGTAGGTCAGCTCGTCGTGCCTGCCTTTGTTGGTCTGGTAGCTGGTCAAGGCCACGGGCTTGTTCTCGTGTGGGAGGCTTTCAAACACTCGGATGTGCACGAAGTCGTCCTCGTCCACTTGAACCTGAAAGGAGAGTCCAGTGAGGGGCAGGTGGGCCCTCTGACCCCAAGTCCCCCTGCTCTGCTGGACTTGGCTGGACAGGCAGGAAGGCCCTGGATGCCCGGAGGCTGCGTCTCTTCGTGTCCCCAGAGATTAGGCTGAGGACATTCCCACGTTCCTCAAGTACAGGGGGTGCCCAGCCAGCACCCCTCACCCACACTCACGCCAGCAGAGCCCTGCGGCCCCCAAGAGTCTTGGTCCTCTCCTCCAAGGCAGCCGCAGCACACATGTGCAAACACACACACATGCTTGCACACGCATGCTCATTTTAGACAGCCACCAACTCCCGGAAGCTGAGGGCTGCCACAGGACCCTGCTGAGCACTCCTGCCCTGGGCACCTGTGAGTTCCCACCTCAGCCGGACTCTCCCAAGAGGCTGACACCCCACCTTGATCAAGTAGTTCATCCCGGCAACCACCTGGCTCCTGAATTCCACAGCCTTGAACACCGGGAACTTCTTGTTCTCCTTCTCCTCCAGCTGGGACTTCACCTGGGGAAGGGGAGAAGGGAGAGACAGGTGAGCTCACCTGTATTAGAAGCTCAGGCGGCAGGAGGCCCAGCGGGGCTTCCACCCAGGACACCTCTCACCTGCTGACACTTCTCTACTGTGATTACAGCTTCAGATGAAGAAAAACCCCAAGAGACAATTTGTGAAAACAGAAAACACACGTTTATTTAAAGATAACACAAGCCCCCCTCGAAAGAAATTTAGTTAAAATCATGGATTGGGAGAAAAAAATGAACACAGCGAAAGCAGGGAACAGAGACCCCACCCCACCCCGAGCGGCACCACGTCTGGTCCCAGACAGGTCTGCAGAGGAGAGACCCACGTGGGCGATGGACTCTGCAAAATCGGGCCTAGAAGTAGGTCAGCTCGTCGTGCCTGCCTTTGTTGGTCTGGTAGCTGGTCAAGGCCACGGGCTTGTTCTCGTGTGGGAGGCTTTCAAACACTCGGATGTGCATGAAGTCGTCCTCGTCCACTTGAACCTGAAAGGAGAGTCCAGTGAGGGGCAGGTGGGCCCTCTGACCCCAAGTCCCCCTGCTCTGCTGGACTTGGCTGGACAGGCAGGAAGGCCCTGGATGCCCGGAGGCTGCGTCTCTTCGTGTCCCCAGAGATTAGGCTGAGGACATTCCCACGTTCCTCAAGTACAGGGGGTGCCCAGCCAGCACCCCTCACCCACACTCACGCCAGCAGAGCCCTGCAGCCCCCAAGAGTCTTGGTCCTCTCCTCCAAGGCAGCCGCAGCACACATGTGCAAACACACACACATGCTTGCACACGCATGCTCATTTTAGACAGCCACCAACTCCCGGAAGCTGAGGGCTGCCACAGGACCCTGCTGAGCACTCCTGCCCTGGGCACCTGTGAGTTCCCACCTCAGCCGGACTCTCCCAAGAGGCTGACACCCCACCTTGATCAAGTAGTTCATCCCGGCAACCACCTGGCTCCTGAATTCCACAGCCTTGAACACCGGGAACTTCTTGTTCTCCTTCTCCTCCAGCTGGGACTTCACCTGGGGAAGGGGAGAAGGGAGAGACAGGTGAGCTCACCTGTATTAGACGTCACCCCTGAACTCTCACATCTGGGCACCGCACACTTTCTACACCTCATCTGCCCTTCACAGCTGAGCAGACTACCTCAACTGTCGACTCTGATGATAAAGGACAGAAAAATGTCTTCTGTATCATTTCTCTTTTCTTTTTCAAGGACTGGAATTTTATATTTTCACCATCAAGACAATGTGTATAAGTTCACACCCTGTTTTTCCTTTTACTTAGTTCTTTTGAAAGAGTACATACCATTTTTCAGTTACTCTTTTAAAAGTGAAAATTAAAATATTTTAAAGAATTAAACTAAATTGAACGTTAAAGATAATTTTCCAGGGATTTCCTCAGTGGTCTGGTGAGTAAGACTCAATGACAAGAATGCAAGGGGCCCGGGTTCGATTCCTGGTCAGTGAATTGTTTCCTACATGCTGCAAGGAAGATCCACTTGCTGCAAATAACTAAGTGGCACAGTTCAGTTCAGTCGCTCAGTCATGTCCGACTCTTTGCGACCCCATGAATCGCAGCATACCAGGCCTCCTTGTTCATCACCATCTCCCGGAGTTCACTCAGACTCAGGTCCATTGAGCCATCCAACCATCTCATCCTTGGTCGTCGCCTTCTCCTCCTGCCCCCAATCCCTCCCAGCATCAGAGTCTTTTCCAATGAGCCAACTCTTCGCATGAGGTGGCCAAAGTACTGGAGTTTCAGCTTTAGCATCATTCCTTCCAAAGAAATCCCAGGGTTGATCTCCTTCAGAATGGACTGGTTGGATCTCCTTGCAGTCCAAGCAACTCTCAAGAGTCTTCTCCAACACCACAGTTCAAAAGCATCAATTCTTCAGCGCTCAGCCTTCTTCACAGTCCAACTCTCACATCCATACATGACCACAGGAAAAACCACAGTCTTGACTAGATGGACCTTAGTCGGCAAAGTAATGTCTCTGCTTTTGAATATACTATCTAGGTTGGTCATAACTTTTCTTCCAAGGAGTAAGCGTCTTCTAATTTCATGGCTGCAGTCACCATCTGCAGTGATTTTGGAGCCCAAAAAAACAAAGTCTGACACCGTTTCCACTGTTTCCCCATCTATTTCCCATGAAGTGATGGGACCAGATGCCATGATCTTCGTTTTCTGAATGTTGAGCTTTAAGCCAACTTTTTCGCTCTCCTCTTTCA